>CM062819.1:1169366168-1169966168 GCA_031772625.1 Pinus tabuliformis
CCAATCTCCGGCCTTACGAGAGGAGACTACCAGTTGCAGCGGCACCGGCACCACAGGACGAGGCCATAGAGACTTTGGCTGAGTTGGAAAGTGACCTAGAGCGTCTTACAGCAGATATACCGGAGACTACCATATATGATATTCCAATCAGGCTTCAGCGCTATGTATTCGGGGTCCCAGGACCTTTTAGGAGGTTCTTGTGTAGGGTGGCCCGTGCAGTGGTGTCATATAGAGATCATCACCAGTGATTGGATGGTCGTTTTGTAGACACATGTGGCATTTTGGTTTTTTGTACTTATCATTTTTGCCGATCATAAGGTGTTTTTCAACCTATGATGGAAGACAATGTATTTTACACAGTTTAAATACCACTTTTACACAGTTTAAATACCACTTTTAAAAATAGTTTAAATACCATTCTTACAAATAGTTCTATTATCATTTTAATTTTAATTTTTAAATTTAATTAATAAAGTTATGAGTTTAAGTAAGATAATTTTTAAATTTAATTAATAAAGTTATGAGTTTAAGTCAACTTATTAATTTGATAGGAAAATAATAAAAAAACCAATAAAAAAAATTAATGAAGGTATTTAAAATATTAAATTAATTATTATATATTGTTTTGTTATACAAATGGATGAATCATGACTATATAAATGAGGCTATAAAGCACATTCTTATAACCCATAGTCTAAACAATAGATTCTTTGGTTTACCTAAAATTTAACTTGAAATTGAGAAAATTATAGTTTAGGTTTTTGCGTCCATACAATCCAAGTGCCTTGTTTTCTAGAGTGCTAAATTCATTTGAACATTAAAAAATGCAATTTAATGATGAACATTTTGATTTGACCAATAATTTTAATACTCGCAAAAAAAGCCAAAATTTCACATGCTTAAACTTTCAATTCCTATAATGGGGTATGATTTAGGGAATCAACCTGCCACCGGCTGGGCAGGCGGCTAGTTGCTGGTTGATTCTGGGAATTGATCAAACTTACAATCATACAAGAAAACTAGATTGTTTGCCTTGAATGTACGCAACTTGATGTGTCAGTCGTGCCATGCCTTTTCACGCTGCCTTTGGAACTGCTGGTGAAATCCTACCAAAAATTATTCTTCTTCGAGCTCATCCAGCTGCGAGCCTCTCTTCCAGGGCTCCGCGATCAGTTATACCTGTGAGCACTGCTATGTGCAAACTAGGTACGATGTATTCCATAGGCATTACTACCTCCACTCCATAGACAAGCCTAAAAGGTGTCTGTCCCGTTAGCTTCTTGCATGTTGTCCAATAATCCCATAACACTGCAGGTATGCCCAGGTCTCAATCACTTCACTGAGCATTGCATACCTTAGTCAGTGCGTTTGGGGGTGATATAAAGAGACAAAGAAGGAGATATGGAGAGAATGGGGGAGAGAAGGAGAGAGGAGAGAGGGAGGGATACAATAATAGAGTTAAAGGGAGAGAGAGAGTGAGAGAGAGGTGGGAGAGAAAGGGAGAGAGAAGAAGGAAGAGAGAGTGGAGAGAGGGAGAGAAAGCGAGATGGAGATGGAGGGGGAGAGAGAGGGAGGTAAGAAGAAAGAAATAAAGAGAGAAAGGTGGAGAGAGAGAGAGGGAGTGATAAGGAAGTTGAAGAGAGAGGGAGAGAGGATAATAGGAGGGAAGAGAGATAGAAGTGGCAGAGAGAAAGAGAGAGAGAGAGAAAGAAAGATATTTACCTCTTATTGTGACTACCTATGCTACTAGTGTAACCCCTTATTGTTATTAGTACAACCCACATATTAGATTGATGTACCCATGTAATGCCCATATTGTTACTATTGTGCCCCATAGAAGCCCACTATTGTTATTAGTTTAAAAATGGTAGTGTTTTCAAACTCATAACGAGTTTTAAGTATAAAATATTATATCTTAATAATTGAAATAAAATAAAATATTAAATGTTAATAATTGAAATAAAATATTAAAAAGGTAAAAGAGTAAAAAACTTTTGGGTAGCATGCCTGGCATGCATGCACCACGTGTGCACTCTACCTGGCGTTTTGTCAATACAACAACTGCTGTGTTGATCCCACAGCTTCTCTCATCATAAATTCTCCCCATGATTCCTGAGTTTTATGTTCGGGGACTTTCATGAGTCTGATATGTTTCTCATGGTCGCTTTATATGATTTCTTCCTACTGTTATATGCAGATAATATGATATAATTTGTTTTTCAATTATACATCCTTTCATAATCTCAGAGAAATGGATGAGTTGAGAGTTGCACAGTGCTTTCCTGCAGAAGTAGATCTTTCGTACTTAACACATCCGCTACTTTATTTGCTTGCCCACTAATATGCTTCAATACAAAATTGAAACTTTGTAAATACTCCATCCATTTGGCATGTTTGTGGTTTATTGATGGTTGAAGTGAGTTGTGCAGGAAACCCTTATTGAAGAAGATCAGTGGGCGTTTGGGGAAGTGCTCGGCTGAACCAGCCAACTCCCGCAAGCATTCTCTTGCAGAGCCCAACTAGTTTTGATCCTGGGTTTATTATTTGAGTTTGTTTTCTGATTTGCATGAGAGATTTCTAAAGCATTTCATAAAAAATCTGAAGTTCTAAAAATATTGATGATAACTGACAAATCTGGCTGTTGTAGAGCTATAATTTTGTAATTTTGGACTGGTTTGTAGGGTTTCATTCTTAATCTTTGCATATTATTTTTGGGTGTTTCTCCTTTACAGGTTGCAGAGTTTTTTGAAGACTTCCAGGTTTTGAGCAGCGCCTTGCCATTGCATCTCAGAGCAATCTCTTGCAAGGGCATTATTTTTTGCAGCCCAGGGTTTTATTTTTGCAGAAAGATCTCCGAAAAATTGCTACAAGCCCCATTCTCAGCAATCTGCCTAGCCACGTTTCTCCAAATCACACAAGCCTACAGTCAACAGCAAAATCGTTTTCATTACTGTTCATCAGGCCTGCGCGTTATCCTATTTGTTTGCATTTCTTTCCCTCGTTCCTGAGCTGCTATCAAGTCTACCTGCGCTGCTCAGTTCATCAGGCTCCTCTGCACCTACGTGCTGCCATCCCTCAACGACCCCCCAACCCCCCTCACACCCTACCCCCGCCCCCTCACCCTCTCCACCCTCTCCCCCTCACACCCTCCTCACCCCCTCCCCCTCACACCCTTAACCCCCGTGCCCTCCCTACTCCCACCCCCTCACACACACAACCCCCCCCCGCCACCCCCTTACCCCCGCTCTCCACACCCTCACCCCCTCACACACCTGCGCCCCCCTCACACCCCACTCCCTCACACCCCGCCCACTATCACACTACCCCCACCTTGTTCCTACCCCTGCCCCCTCGCACACTCAACCCCCCCTCACCAGCCCCTTACCTCCCCTCACCCACTCGCTCCCTACCCCTGCCCCCTCACACACTCAACCCCCCTCTCCACCCCCTCACACACCCGTGCTCACCCTACCCCCACCCCCTCACACCCCACCCACCCTCACACCACCCCACCCCACCTCCTCACACCCTGCCCACCCTCACGCTACCCCCACCCCCCACACTCTGCTCACCCTCACGCTACCCCTCCCTGCCCACGGTCTCCCCCTCACTTGGCCCCTCACCCGCCAAACCCACTCCACGCCCATGCCCTCACCTGCCCCCTCACCCGCCCTCGCCCACGCCCGCCCTAACCCCTCACCCGCTCCCTCACCTGCCCTCGCCCACACCCACGCCCTCGCCCTCACCCCACCAATGCCCTCACATGCCCGCCCTACCCCCTCACCCACCCCCTCACATAGTTTTTTATCCTTTTTTAGTTCAAAATAAATATAAATCATGTAGTGATAACTCTATGAGGACATTAACAAATAAAAAAGTGTGTATTAATGTCAGATTAAGTTCTTACATGAAAGGTAAAGTCATGTTTACTATATTTAAATTACAGTTCTTGCAACATTATTTAAACTAAATGGAAGTCTTATGCATGTATAAAATGTTGATAATTACATCATTTTATGGACCATAAGAGAAATAAATGGGCTTACATGGATGCATGAGAGATTTTAATTTTTTCTTCATAGATAGTGGGACAGTTTTGACTTTTCTTTTCAATGGTAATTATAAATAAAAGTGCAATTAATAAATATTTGGCAACTTTGGCAGATCCGGCCACCATGCAGGCTCTTAGGACTTCTAGCCTCCTGAAATACTGGCTTATCCTAGGATGAAAGCTCAGGTAGATCTAATGACGTGGCTGATAAGGACCTGGAATGTCCAGGAACAATGCTTTTTTATTCTCGATCATCGTGTTACCATTGATGTTGATGACATCTACTTCTTGACTGGGTTGTCTCATCGGGGAGTCGATCTTTCACTATTCAGATCGAGGACGAGGGGAGATACTATTGATGGGTATCTACGGTGCTTATGCAACGGTGCACCACCCAAGTATGGGAGAATTGACATTCAAACCATCGAAATTTTACCCTTGAGGACCATTTCTTTCACTGTTTGCAAATTGTGTGGCAGTGTTTCCCTTCATCTAGCCACATGGGCACAGATGCAGACGACCGTGGAATGTTAGGAATCCATGGTATACAACTGATGCGACGCAGATATGGTGAATATGAAGCACTAGTTGACTAAGTGCAAGAATGGAAAACTGAAGAATTTCAGTTATGGTGCCATTCTTGTTGCTTTTTCCCTAGAGAGGGTTCCTATACACCAACCACAATAGATTTTCGCAGAGGAGGGGGGTCCCAAGGATCCACACATGATGAGGTGGGTTTCATTGATGGCATGCCATGGAGGTGATGGACCAATAGTGAGGTATATGACAGAGTTTTTTTACTGGTTAGGCCAGTGGATTGTTCTGATTGAGGACTTTTCGTATGTCGGGATGTATTCGTTAGGTGAGTCATAGGCTGTGTCTTCTCATGTCAGCTCTTGTACCTCTCTTACCACATTTTACCACTCATTGCCACTATCAACACCACTATCTTTGGTGATTTCATGCATAAAGGATAATTCAAACCTAAAATTGGAAATTTGTTAATAATGACGGCTATTTGTTACATAATATTTATTAAAAATTATATTCCGATTTTTTTTAATAATGACGCTATTTTTACATAATATTAATTATTAATTATATTCTTCACCATTAGTTTCATCTGCGAAGAATTATTCACCATTAGATGCCTCTGCACCAATTACTCGCATTTAAAAAAAAAACCAAACGACCGCATTTATTTTAGTGCTATTAGAGAACAACTGTATTTATTTAAGTGCTATTAGAAAGCAACTGTATTTATTTTAGTGTGCATGGGTTTTATAACAGGGTTTCCAAGCGACACCCAACAATAATCTGGTTGAAATATTATAGAATTTAATCATTGTCAATTTAGCAAATATTTTAAAATTAGATCAAATCAAATAAACAACAATCAAATCAAATATTGTAAGTTCCCATGCACTTACGTCCCTGCACCACTGACGCCCTCTACACAATTTATGAAATGCGAGATTCCATCAACGCCTTCCTCTACAGGCTTGCTTGAAATACAGAGTTGGACTATTACAAAGAAGGAACAAATGGGGTCTTATGTAATTTGTATTGCACACAAACATACAGATAGAACGATGTTAGACCGGATATGTAATACGGATTTTCTTGGATCTGTCTAAGGAATGTGGTTCAAAAAGAGCTGGAGTCACTGGAACCACTATGAGCATAATAGTAAATTCATAGACACTGATGATCGAATTTTCATATGCAGCTTGGGAGGTCCTCCAAAGCCATGGCAGCCACTATCAAAATCAAAATAAAAAGTGATATTCTACTACAGAGGCAGGCCAAACGAGACAATTCAAAAGACGAATTTCTTGGGTTTTCCTGGAGGAAAAAAAATAGATAAAGAAACTGATAAATTCCAAGTTCCAGACATGAGCCTTGAAGGAAAAATAGAACATAGTTAAAATTTCTTATGCCTATACTCTAGTTAATAGTTAAAATTTGAGTACTCTTCACTAGAGGCATTGCATTTTTGCTCAATTTTAGGTTGTCGCACCCTGACAAAACTGAAGAAGTTGTGCTGAAAATTCTCAGATAACAACTTTATATCTTGCAGATGGATTCCTCTATTGACATTGTCTAGTCTATGGATTGAAAATGGCAAGAGAACATAAAAGCTAAAAGAGAAGTTAGGATATTTTAGTGAATGATTTTTTCATATTTGCATTATGGCATTATATACGTCATTTATTACAGATATAAAGACATCGGACAATTTTTCATATTTGCATTATGCCATTATATCTGTCATTTATTACAGGATATAAAGACATTGAACAATTTAACATGCTTACTCATCAAAGGCGGCAACATAGGCAGTTGTAAATAGAGGAGAAAACACTAGTGGCATGGGCAAAGGCAGTAGCTTTTCCCTATATCATGATCAGAAAATATGGAGCGCTCAGCAGTCGAAAAGTGCACGTCAACTAAAATGTTACATTGAACCATTAAAAAATAACGTCCTAGCATCCCAGATCGACTACCTAGATGGACTACCTATAAGAAGTGCAATGCTGGAGTAGTAGCACGGATAATTTATAAGAGATTTTCCGCTGAAGATGTAGCTATTGCTTTCAGCTACTATTATTTTATCGCCTAGAAGCCCCTCTTTTTATATAGCCATAGCCTCGTCCATATACAAATCCCATAGAGGCCTTTTGAGTATTCTATATGGGTGAGGCTCCAATGCATGCATCCATAATCGCCATAGATCGTTCACTCAGCAGGACAGGCGTAGCGCAGCATCCTCTTGTATCCAAATTTGCCCCTGCCTATTGTTTTCTCACCGCATTGTGCATGCATGCATTGTTTTCTCCCGTGGAATGCATTCATAGTCTCTTATAGCAGGGACTGCCGCTACGCAATTGCCCTTGTTTATTATTGTGGTTTTTTGAAAAACTACTACTTTTCATTTATGTGCATTTTTTGTGCAGTTCATAGGTACTATCCATGCAAGAGATAATGAGATTTTTACGAATATCAATATCAGAGGCATGAAGTTTAATTTATTATGTTCAAACTCGTATACGACTAGTCTTCAGGAAGATCATGTGTGGAGGCGCATTAACGGATTCAAAAGCGTGTATACTCATTTGCAGATCAGTATGCAAGTTGGTGTCCAAAAAAGTGTGTGTATACGGAATACCAAAGGCAAAAGTGTGCATACCAAATTTTGAGATCTTTATGCGGGTTTCCTTCCATAACAAAGTGTATGTATGCACTTCACTAGAATCAGGAGCGCGTATAAAAGGTGCACTTTCTTTTTCTTTGTAGTTTTTTATTTGTTTCAGTTTTGTATTCCTATTAGGGGGTTTTGGTACTCATCCCTTCAATAAGAATTAGGCCTCAATTTCTTCAATTTTCCTTAGGAGGAAGGAAAAAATTAATTCTAAGGTTTGAATTACACCTCCATCAAATAAAGAGGGGTTTTCTGATTTGGTCGTCTAGTGTTCACAGTTTCATATAATTGTTTTTCCAACAAGTTAAACCTTCTGATTAAGCTCCTTTTTAGAATTTGAAACTTCAATTGTGCCCCATTTAGGCCCTTTGTTGCATTATCATTTAAATTTCTCTTCAGTTGCATCATCATAACGTGGTTTGTTTGTTTTCATTTCAACTAGGAATCCATTTTTCTTTGTTGTTATTTTCTGCATAAAGTAGGCATCTTGACCATATATACCAGCCCCTAAGTTCTAGATCTACTTGTATCCATACTTTTTCCTTATTTTTGCCATTTTTGTGTTTCTTTTAGCCTCCTTGTGTGCGAAGTAGAGTATTGTTCAAATTTGTTTACTAGTTTTTTAATTTCAGTTAAGTTTTCAATTGAATATATTACTTTTTGGTAGCACATATTTCCATGTTATATAAACCAATATTACCATACACATTTTCACACACTTCACACCTAAAGTGAATGTGAGATTGGTTCAAACCACCAACCCAAGACCATAAATTTAACCACTTAAGCTAACCAACATAAATTTAAGCCTACTTGGGCACCAGGCAAAATAATCTTATAGTAAGGTTAGGGTTAGTGGGATAGGCATCCCAATAATTCCCACCAATCACTCCACATCTGAGACATAGTGGTTTTCCTACTAGGGTGCTTGAGATCCTTCATAATCCAATGGTCGAAAGTCAGTGCTAAGGAAAAAACCGTTAAAGGGGGTAAGGCCTAGGCCAAGGATACTGGTGGTTCCCCTTGAAGATCCCACTTCCTAGTCAAGAATCTAAGTTTGCAACTAACACCCAGAAGCTACGATTCGCTCACCCCCATTGAACAGAGGTAACCATAGTCACCTTTCTTTATGATAAAACACCCTATAGGTGGTGGTTATGGGAAGAAACCATATCTTGACCTTACTTTTCACTCAACACTTTGCTTGTAGCCATAAGATCCCACAAGTAAGACATTGTTTGGAAGGTCATCAAAACATAGGCTAGGATTTCTTTGAGGAGTCATTTTATTTTTATAGGATGAATTTGCTTGATTTATAATAGTATTATATCATAGTTATATTCGCTTTTCACAATTTCACATAGTTTTCTACTTTCTTTCTATTGTTTTATTTCTCCATCCTTTTCCTTTATCCTCTTAGATCCATTACTGTCTTGACACCATTGCACCCTTGTGAATTAGTCGTGAAGACTTTGTGGTCTTCATCCTCAGTTTCCATTAAGACATCCACTTACACATGCTAAACAAGTTAGGGTCCATCCACCTAGTCCACCTTTAGATTCTAATTCTTCAGAGTTGTCCATTTCTTCCTCAGATTCTGAAACCTCTCAACATTGAGTCACTACCATGTTTGGTGTCAACATTGGTGATAATACCAATCCCAACATGAGAACCAATAGTAGAGGAAATACTGGTGGAAATATTGGTAATACTTAGTTAACCCCTCATGGAGGTAACACAAGAACCTCACAAGGAATTATTGTCACCCAACCCTTACTTCCCTACATCGCTAGTTTAAATCTCACTTGTTTGAATTAGCTCATCAATGATCCTAATTAACCACCCGTACCAACCAAGCTCCCGTTAGAAATATTAAATTTCGAAGGGAACTCTTGGAAGAATCCCACTAATCACATTAGGTCCTTCCATATGTGGTGTTCCTCCAATTCCACAATGAAGGATTATGTTGCCTATTTTAGCACACCCCTAGAGGCTTTGTCATGAAGTGGTATGTAGACCAACCCCATGCTTCACACCAAGTGTTTGCAACTCTTGCGAATGTGTCTTTATCCTATTTTGAGTTACTTATTCATTACAATACCAACACTAAAATTTTGACCACTTTTTGACAAACCTTTGCAACCCATCATTCTAATCATGTCGAGGAATGGCGCAAAAGGAAGATATTGCACAAAACTATGGAGTTCGAAGACCTTGGCTTTCTGGATTGGTTCCTAATATCCTTCCTTGCACCCTTTGGAAAATATGTTGAATCTAATTTTCCGCAAACTGAAGAAGAAGCCATTTAGAAGGCTCTACAATTCAATCTAATCTATGCACAATTGGGTTATGTTTACATTTTTCTTCCTGGCCTTCCTAGACCTATGCTTCTTCTGAACCAGGGGAATCTCATGCCCTAGACTGTGTGATTGGATCTGTCTCTTACCAACATCCTTCCCCATATTTGCAAGGATCTATGGGATATGGCTAGCTCTAGGGGAGCGTATTACCAATTATGCTTATCCTCCTCATGATCCTTCACGTGTTAACTCATACCAAGGCACAAGTACTTCTTACAAATTTCCCCATTCACATTAGTAAATGTTAGGGCCATCTAGTACTGAACTTGGTTACCATAATGTGACCGTGAATCCATATTATTCTTATGTAACGCCTAGTGCTCCAGCCCCAATGGCACCAACACCTTAGCCTAGCAACCACCACCTCCGCAGGGGTAGGTGTATGCTCAGCAAAATTTTGCTCATCCCCCTACTCAGAAGAAAAGGAATAAAGGGAAGGGTAACTAGAATCAACAATCTCGGGGAAACATGGGCAACCAAGGTCATTAAACTAATGCCAATTAGGGTGATAATTGTAATACTGCAACCCAATAACAAGGTGCCCAACTAAAGCAGAACAAGGCCCTTCACATCAATAATCCTTGTGCTTGTTGTGGTACCTATGGTCATTTCATGCATGATTGTACCCTTCTCCTTTAGATGCGCAAAGAATGGGAAGACCAAGAAGCTACCTTTGGAGGGAAGCATCCCATGCCTACATCTACCCATTCCTTTACGTAGTTGATAGTGTTTAGGAATCCTTTTCCAAACCAAGGATATTTTACCACCCAGGATGGTCAAAATCCTTCCATTCCCCCCCATATAATACAAGGAATGGATCTTATCACATCCTTATGATGAATTCCAAGGAAGTCAACCTTTAAACTCAATCGTGTCAATATGATCCACCTCCTGAGGCATAAACGAAAGTCACCACAGAACCTACTTCTTAACCTAATGGTACCTTAAATAATCCTCCACCTAATCACTAAGGGAAACAATGTAAACTTTGAAACGAGAACTGATACTATTACCCGTTTCGTAGAGATAGCAAAAAAATGACCCGATTTTGAAAAGGGGTGATGCAGAATGCACATGTTTTTTTTAGAGCATAGTTTTTGGCACTTTTTTTTTTTTAATGTACATTACGTTTTTGAATAGTAGTGATTTTAATGTTGATTTAAAAAAGTGAGTATTCTGCATCACCCCCTTTTTTTAAAATGCCTGTTTTTTGGCTTTGAATTTTCTAATGTATAAAATGTAAATAATTATTTGTAAATTTTATCATTTTTGAAGTGGTCGTTTTCTTCACATTTTCTTGTTTTTTATTTTAATTTTAACCTTTTTTTTAGTGAGGTTTTTATTGTTTTGCATTTTTAAATTAGGAGGTCGATATTTAGAATTTTCGATATTCTACATATTTATACATCCTTAATTAATTTTTCACTCCACGTGAAATAATTGTTTCTAAAAAGCAATATTTTTTAACAATGGACATAAAAATAACAATTTTTAACATAAATATAACTAAAAAACTACACGTTTTGATAAATTTTTGCTAGAATTGACATGTCAAAATCACAATTTTTATACGATAATTTTAACTAAAAATGGTTAAATAATAGTTTTTTTATGAATTTCATGTCAAAAAAATAATAATAATCACTTTTTTTTTCAAAAAATAATGATTAACTTAAAAATCAATGCGAAAATCACATATTACAAATATTGAACGTATAACAACCCTAATTGAGTGTTTATTCTTGTCATAAAATGTCAAAGTCAAAACATTGCAAAACTTGATTTCCAAGCATAACTTAAATTTAATCAACAATGTCACGTAATCCAAACTCTTCGTCCTCTAGAGTTTCATCATTGTCTTCTTCCACAATATTTTCTGTTTCCTTTTGCTCATTTTCCTCTTCTAATGGGTCTTTGATGTCTGTGAATCTCCCAATGTATGTCTTTCCAAACATTCCATGTAATGGTGGTTGGGGTTCCTTTGCCTTTTTTGCCACACGTGATTCACTAAAGTCCCCTTTCTTCAACCCAATTTCTTGCATTGCATCTGGAAGAAATTGAAGAGCATTAATTCTTTGCTGAATGAAAGGCTGAAATGTTTAGAAATTTTCTTGAATAACTATTTCAAATACCATTTAAGAAAATATGGTAATGCAAGCACATACTCAATGCCCATGTCACTTTTATAAAATAGAATGTATTTATCATTCTACTCAACATTCATTTTTATCAAAATTCAATATTTTCACAAACATGAAATCACTTTAAAACATTTTATATCAATTTTATACCAATTTTCAAAATTAATAAAACAAACTCAACTAATTTAATAATGGTGAATTGTAATATAAAAAAAGAACTCACTACATATCATCCACTACCAATGTTAATCAAGTGAAGACAAAAACACTATAATTCATCCAAACACAATTAATTTATATTTATTAAAAAAAATAAAAATTATATATGTTCAAGTCTACATGTGAAATTCATTTATATGATTAAGACTTGCTTACACACTTGTTTCCCTTGTAATCAATTCATCTCAACAGAATTATCATCGAAAACAAATCTTATCTATACAAAGAGATAAAAGATAAGCTTCTTTGAAAAACTTTTTTATTTCCACCAAGTGATTTGTTTATTTATTAATTTAATAATGATGTGTGGAATTAAACCATATCAATTTATTAGAAATTATTGAAATTTTTATTTATTAACACCAATCTAGTCAAAACGATCCCAAATCTCCCAAAAATGACTGTTTTAACCTCATGCATTCAAACAAAATGAGCCTAACAGACCCTAAACAAAATGAATTAAGTGAGTTGTTGACACAACCTAACAAATCCTAAATGACATAGCCTGATCACATTCCAACTTCAAGTCATTAACTAAAATAGTCGAAAGACCCTCACCCTATATCTCAAGTCTTGAAGCACTTGGTTGCCTTCATTTGCCAAACATTGCTTGCATACGTTTGGACTTGATTTGGTTTATAACAATTTGCTTAGCCAAAGAGAGCAGGGAATCCATTTGTGATTATTTACAGATTTGCAAATGGAAAATGCAAACTATTTTATGCAATCAACGAAGAATTGCAAATTGCAAATTATAGATTTGCAAATGAAAAATATAAACTATTTTATTCTGTTCTGATGAGATAAATAAATATTTGACATTTTCACCATTTATGACAATCAAATTTCCGCCCTCCTCTATTCTTATTTCATACCTTCTTTTTGAATCTTGAACATTGGTTTTGTCCCATCCTCTTTTTTCTCCTTAGATATAAGCACTTCTAGGTTTTCTTAGGCTTCCACCACCTTATTTTATCATACCCATATTTCCTTATTTTCGCAATACACCTCTTAAAATATTGTGCCATGGAATATCAATCATCTAAAAGGAACTTTCCAATAGTCCAAATCTTGATTGAATATTTATTTTCCCCATTACATGGATATGTCCTTTGGACGGAGTTCCAAATCAACTAATAGTTGAATAAATATCCTATCCACCATGGTTCAATACTCTTATTTAAGGTTGATGTATTCCAATGAAGTCCATTTCCAATAATTTCCAATATATCTCTCATCTAAAGCTCCATCGAGAGACCAAGAAACAACATCCAAACCAGTCATATGAAGAAGGGTCTAGTTTGAGGATTGAAAATTGACCTCCAACATTTTAGAAATATCATAAAAGACCCCCAAACCAACAAGTTATTAGAATAATTTCAATATCCTTCTTACTTTTGAATTTGAATGAGAATCATTCTTACATTATAATGTGGAATTTTTGGACATATTCGAGGACATCAAATGAATTATCTTCTAACCACCTTCATAAAGATTCTCATTTAACCTATTTTTTGATAAGGCGCCTCATGAAAACTTTCTCTATAATAATTTTAATTACCTTCATTCCTACATCTCCTCTAATGGCCAATTTTAATTTATTTCTCGTCCTTTAAGCTCATTTTCTTAACACCTACTTATTTCTCAATATCTCTCATTATCATTTCTCTTTTTGGAAATCTCGACTGTTCGTCTCTTCAAGTAGGTAGCCACACGAAGAACTTTCCCTTGCAATGGAAGGTAGTAGATTCAACGTAGTTGTAACATTGGGGAGGCCTCTTCTAGTAGGTCACGGGAAGAAAGGAATGTACCTTCATGCACCAGTTCCTCAAATGGCACCAGAACTCCCACCACTTTCAGATTTAATGAGACGACCTGGAGAGGGTCGAGTAGGTAGACCTATAGATCTACTCACTAACCATTTCCAGACTCATTTCATTACCATGTAAGCAAATTCCATTCTAGAGCTTTAGTGACTTCGTTCTGCACTTCTTTTTTAGATTTGATGAGAAAAACAGAATATGTCGCATAGTACTGCGAATGTTGCAGATGACAATTACTAATAGTGGACGTGGCAGTCCAGATCGACGAACTATTAACAACAAGGATATTTGCAGAAAATCATGGACAATGCCAAAGAAATGTTGGAAATGAATGTCAAAAACTTTGCATAAGAGGGATAAAGAAACATGCTTTGTATGGGAAGACTCGGTGAAGGAAATTTTGAGAATCGCCGGGTGGTGGGGCGATTCTGAGAATCGTCCCGCCACCGTGTTATAGAAATTTTTGTGCCTTACCGCTCTAAGCATGAAATGTCCATAAACCAAGGGATCCAAAGTCCCTAAAAAGTGTTTTTCCTACCCTTAGAGGAACAAGGTCAACAAATTACAACTTCTCCCAGAAGTTCTCCACCAGAAACTGCTCAGAACCAGTCAAATCAGGATCATTTCAGTTGCTCCACTAGCTACCTGCGTTGCATAGCACCCAAGTACACTAGCTAGGTGCGTTGCAACGCACCTAAATGCACTACCAGGGTGCGCTGAGCGGGAAATGCCAAATGGCAGTGTCATTCCGCGAGGTGGACAGACAATGGAAGCTTCCAGAATCTTCCTCAATGACACTTGCCTCACTGAGTTCGACCAAGGATGAGTAAGAGGCTCTCAGTCTCCAAGTGGAAGCAAGAACTAACAGAGAGAGGCCACAAGTCAGATCATAAGCTGACTCATCCTCTCTGCATACATCTATATATGGATCCCTCATCCCAGAGATCCAGAGGCTGGAATTTTGTACATTGCAGAGAATTGTTGTTGGTTTTGAGATTGAGATTAGTGCATTGGGTGATTTATGCTTTGTTGGAGGTGAAGAAGGGATTCCTTTGCTGGGAGGTTGATGCTGGATTGGGACTCACTTGGTTGTATCTCCTCCTGGATCTTCTTGTTATATCAATAAAACTATTTGAGTTTCTCCTACATGCTTGTGTATCAATGATGTTTTGTTATATTTGCATGTTTAGCTTAAATCTGATCCTAAGCTAGTTATGAATGTAAATCTATGTCTTTGTGTAGTTTTCCTCTTCTGTGATCTTGCAGGAACTTGGTGAAGCTGGGAAAGTAAGGGAGCAGGTAGCTGGAAGCTGTCAAAGAGGAGAGCGATTGGATCAACGGACTAGCGCAAGATACAGGTTAGTTCATCCTATTCCTCTTCGTTTACATTTCATAAAGAAGAATACGAAAGTAGTTTTCCTTGTTTGTTGCTAAGGCACTGTCACACCTTAGTGGGATAGGGGCGTTCTGAGTAGATACTTTCCCCAACAACAAAATGGCGACTCCACTAGGGGATCGTGTCTAGTTAGTTTGTTTGTGTTTCTCTTGTTGTTTGTTTCATAAACACAGAAGTAGCAATCGAACTGCATTTTCCATTATCAAATGCAAAGTAGACACCTGCTACTTCAATCCACTCACTGGATTTGTTTATGATTTGAACAGCTGATTCAAAAATGATTTGATGACCCTTTGTGATAGCTCTTAGTCCTCCTTTAAATCATCCCTCTGATTGTACCTTACTGATTGCTTTTACTCGGCCAAAATCCATAGATTAAACTGCAAACCGTGACCTAGAACCCGGATAGAAGTCTCGTTTCTGCCCCAGCGCAGGCTCTGTGAAGAGGTTCTGCATTTCAACGCAGGTCCCGAGAGGGCTACTTGTGCTGCAATTCAGTTTCTCTGTGCAACAGGTGCGCTGACCAGCTTTTGCCCTGTGCAGCTGAGGTTCTTTGCTTCTTTTTGTCTAGTTTTATCTCTGATTTTTGCAGCCTGTTATCAGTGTGTGTACCTGTCTGAAAACCCCTTTTCTTTGCCTTAATTCCACCTCCTTTGTACAAAAATACTGTAGATGTTCTTTATGTGTTTGTTACATCATTTACAGTTTTCCATTGAAAGAGTAAAATAGTCATACTGTCATCCTTGGATTTAGATCTGTCGTAAGTGTCGATTTTGATCTTAGGAGAAAGTTTATTTGCTGTTGACAGTTGATTATACTTTTACTTTTACCTTTGGTTTGAATTTGTCACTTTCTAGTGTCGAAACGAGTGTGTATTTCAAAATCATAAAGTGTCGTAATCTTCTCTACCTTTTTGATTTCGAAAAGAAGCTTGTTTGTGTTTTTCACTTGAAAGAAAATTCAGATTTGTACATCAACTTTCTTTTTAGGCATCAATATTAAGAAAGTGAAAACAAATACATGCATATGTGCATTTGCATATTGATAGTTTGTATGGCTTGATTTAGGAAAAGTGCATTTATAGTGTGCTCTTTGCTCTTTAAGAAAAGATTGTGTCTTTCTTTTCCCCTTGTAGCTAGGATTTTCATTGCTGAAAAGAGATAAAAGACTTGCTTGTCATCTTTAGATTGCATTTAGGAATTACATCTACATATCGTGGTGATCCCAAAAGGAAAACTTCTAAGAAATATCAACTTAAAATAGATTGAATGAATCTAACAACGCTTTGGAACTTAACGCACAACATAGAGGTCTAGGCTAGAGACGTGTTCCGGCGTCGTAAAGCCTGGTAACTGTTGTCCTCACTGATGGTTGGGTGATTCCTCCACTGTGAGACGATAAGTTCCAGCACGGATTGTGCTCCCACGTACCGTCAAGTATATATTGGGAGACCCCTATAGGCTTAAAACCTTTTATCCATAGGAAGCCGTGTCGGCCGCCCTACTGATCGCAATGCACCGAACACAGCATTCAGGAAGATTGACTGTCGTACCGTAAAACGTATTCTGCAGTTTTGTGATTGGTTTGGCACACCCTCTACCTAGATCTCCAGAGCAGTCCCTTTCGTTCCTTTTCAGACTCCTTAACGGAAAAGGTCCATCTGAGCACTTGTCACTTCAGGCTCATTAAAAATAGAAGGAGACTAGAGTCATCTTTTGTTTTTTCTCGACTCTTTAAAATTGAAAAAACAAGTTGTGTCTAAAGCGTCTAAAATTCATTTAATTCGGAAACATACTTCCCCTTTTGTATTTTAGTTGATCGAGTAATCCGCAATCGTGGAAGAAAGTCAATTGAAACCCCGTCGTTAGCGGAGGTTTACGAGTCAACCGTCTTTGTCTCCGGAATCGAAACTAGTACGGAAAAAGCGAACTCGTTTAACCAGTTCCAAATCTCCTATTAAAGTTAGAACAAGTGTTCCAACAACATCCGAGATTCCGGTTACTCCAAACATTTCTGGAAACCCTGCCTCTACAGAAGAAGTTTAACAACCACAGAGGGAAAGTGATACTGATCCTAGTCTGAGAGTAAACACTTGTGTTACTGAACCAGTTCCATCTACAACCGGTTCGGAGAGTCTTGCTCTTCAAACATATGTCGTTGTCGATTCCACCCCTTCTTCGGCACCAGAAATATTTTACGGACCTGAAGGTCTTCCCCTTCCACCTGGTTTGATTGCGATTGAAGAAATTGTAGAAGATCCTCAAACAGGTACTCCAACGCACTTTGGAGTCGGGGTCACTCTATATCCTTCTTCATCAGAAGTTAGTCTACCACCATTGGAAGTTCCTGTAGAACCGCTAGGTAATATTTTGGATAGACTCCAAATGTCTGAACAACCGTCAACATCTAGGACTGTGTCGTCTGACGCAGCAACTGCAGAACTCCCTGTCGTCACTCCGACAATGTTCACCGGCATACCATCTGTCCCAACTAGCTCTCAACCGCTAGAAGGAGCCCACTCAGGGGCCATTTCGACAGTCTGGTCCGTTCCTGTTTGTTCATCTGGAATAATATCCGAAAACTCTTGTGTTGAGTCTCAACAAATTGATCCATTTGCAGGTCAATTTGGGCAGTCTGGTCCCCAAGGGCAAACAATTCCCTTGAGTTCTGGATTACCACCGTATGGGGGGTAGTATGCCCTTTCATTTTCCCCTCCGGGAGGATATCCATACGGGAGTTCACAGCAATATTCAGGTTATACTGGAATTACCTCAAGTGGTTGGGTACCTATACTACCTCAACAACCAAGGGTTGTGTATTCGATGCAACAATGTATACCTATGTCGAATATCCTGACTACTCCAGCTATTGTGACGGTGTCACAAGTTCAAACGCTGCCTGTTGTATGCCAACCTCAGATTTCTCAGGTTGTAATGCAACAGCCCCTTGACCCTGTGACTCAACCATAATCGCCAACTGGTGGGGCGACACAGGTCCAGATGGGTACAATTATCCCACACCTTGGTCCAACGATTAGTATAGCGCAACAACACATGGCTTCTCAACCATGGCTTGTGCAATACCAACAACCACAATTCCAACAAGTATACCAAGGTTCTAAGCAGCAAATCTTTGCGAACAGTGGACAGTCGTACATTCAAAACGGTCAAAATCAACCATTTTACAATGGTCATGTCCACCAACCTTATCAGTCATACCAACATCAAATACATTATGCTGGTATGCAAAGACCCATTGCTCAAGCGATTCCATCTTATCCTGGGTATGCTTCGCCTAATCTGAATCAACAGTTGCCCTTTGTAGCAACTCTAGAATTACCAGATCTAAACCGGCCGACGAATGATCCAATTGCTTATGCCCCTTGGTGGCCAGCGATTCCGCATAAACTTCCATCAGATATTTCTAAATTTAATGGAAATCCGGGTGAAGATCCATCGAATCATGTGATGACATTTCATCTGTGGTGTTCATCAAACACCCTAAACGATGATTCGATTAGGCTTCGCCTTTTTCAGAGGACGTTAACTGGTCCGGCAGCAAAACGGTATATCGAATTGCCTAGAGCTTCATTCGACAACTTTAGTACCCTAGCCACAACCTTTTTAACCCATTTTCAGTTACCGATAAGGTACGAAACGGGAACCGAACTTCTTACCAACTTCAAACAAACGACGACCACTCACATATCTGATCATATACATGAATGGTGACGTCGTCGTAGAATGGTGAAAACGTATGTTCCCAATCAGCTTTTAGCTAAATGGTTTATTAAGTCATTACTGCCTTCCATCACGGAAGATGTGGCAAAAGGGGGAGTCGTCACAGAAGAGCAAGTTATCGCTCGTGCACAATATTTGGACTTGATTTACACTCAGTCCGGCACGCTCTACGATAAAATACCTGATGCCCCTAGACCGGAATTCTCAGTTCCTCCTCCTCCTAAATCAAACAATGACTCTCATGCCATCGATGGCGTGATTGGCGCGATAGACACGAAATCGACAAAGGCTACATCTAAAAAGGCCTGTAATATTTCTAGTCAAAATGCAAATGAGGAACTTCTTGCCTCGGAAGTAAATGCCGTGTCGACTGACAAGGGAAAACAACTGAAGCAACTAGGGGGCAAGAAGAAAAAGAAAGGGAGAAAAAGGAAGCAGGATGAGTCATCTCCTGAAAAGCCTTCTACAAACCCTTCTGGGCAAAGGAAACCCCCTGCGGGGTGTCATATATGCGATGAGGATCATCGGACGAGAGATTGTCCACATAAAGCTGAAGTTAAGAAACTCTTTAAGAGTTCAAAAACCTCAGCAGTATTGACTGATCTGTTTCCAAGCCCGGGAACCAAACTGGTTGCTAATCAAAATGCTTCCCGATCCCAAGTGCTTATGTTGTCTATCTCAAAGCAGCAAAATGATGCTTTGGCAAGGAATAAAGATTACGGGAATCCATAGGTGTCGAATAACAAGGCTAATGAACAACCTAGTAGTTCGACAACAACTTTGACCAAAGTTGTGCCACCCATCATTCCTGAACAAATGATAAAGTCGCCAAAGGGAGTAGTGCACAAATCGACATTTAATCCTCGTGCAAAAATAGCATAGAATTATAATATAATAGAGGACCTGGCCCAATCGCCGTCCGCTATGTCGACACTTGAGGTACCGCAAAATTGCCTCTCCCAAGAGCAAGCTTTATTATCAGCAATAGGTGGGATTGACCTAATGGATTCCAATCTTGTGGCCTTTAATCATAAAGGATATGACCCTCAGTTACCAGCTCAACTAGCTTTCCTTATTCAAGTGAAATCCCTCAACAAAACTGTTCATCGAACAATTATTGATGAGGGGGCATCTACATGTATTATGTCGATGAGTTGCTGGAAACTTTTAGGATCTCCAACCTTGTCATGGTCTGCGACGACGTTAAAAGCATTTGACGGGAGGACATATACCCCATATGGTATCCTAAATAACTTGAAAGTTGAACTAGGAGGGAAAACAGTAGAAATAGATGTTGAAGTCATAGATGGGAATCTTGATTACAACATCCTACTAGGAAGACCATGGATATATGCCATGGCAGCTGTTGTGTCGACCTATTTCAGAAAGATTGCATTTCCCTTTCAAGGAGGGATTACAATCGTTGATCAACAAAACTTCCTCCCCAATGGTTCTCAAGTTACTGGAAGCATTCCAATGATCCATGGAAGCAATCATTCGCTCCAAAATATCGGAGTAGGTCTCCTAAAAGACCCTGCCTTAATGGGTACTTTTACCCTACCGCCTCCGAGTAATCTGGTGGAAGTGGCCACAGTGGAATATGAAACCTTCTATATCTAATGGATTTGGACTCCGAGGACGGTTCTTATCTCGTGTCGACCTCGTTAAAAAATGAAACAAGGAGTCTTGAGGATGGTTCTTTTACTGTGTCAACCTCATTAAAAAATGAAACAAATCCCCTTTCTCAAAGGTAAACCTTCATTCCAACCACCAAGATGAATGCAATGAAGCTTGGGGGGCATGCACCTTGATTTGCGTTATTATGCTGGGGGCATGCAAACTTATCATGAGCAGTGTTACTGTAGGGTTCAAGCTCGTTAAAAAATAAACCCGCCATGAGCAGTGTTACCGCAGGGTTCAAGCTCGTTAAAAAATAAACCCGCCTCGAGCAGTTTTAGCGCATAGTTCAAGCTCGTTAAAAAATAAACATAAGATATGAGCAAATGTTTCCACCCGCGTTTAAGCTCGTTAAAAATGAACTATTCCCCGATAAATAACCACCGTGAATGAAGCATTTCAGCAATTAAAGCCTTGGTCGTGTTTGCACCGTCACCTCCACTTCTCCATTGGCCGATCATTCACCTCCATTTGATTGTTTACCCATTTTGAGGAACAGCTGCAAAGAGTGATTTCACTAGCCATCCTTGTGACACTGCCATGATTGGAAAATTCCAACCCTTACCTGGAATCAGCTGCTACCCATTTTATCACTCGTTCCTCAAAAGACGAGTCTTCTTTAAGCTCTTTTCATCTGACTCGTAAAATATGAAAAGATTGCCGAGTTTTGGCCTTCCAGCTCGTTAAAGCGACCGGAAGTGCTATCCATCCTCTAGATTTTAATCTTTTTGGACCTGAGGGATTATTGCACAAAAAGATCGAGCGCTTGTGTTGTTCGGCTCGTTAAAACTATCGAAAATTCATCCCTTCTGTATTGTTTTATACTTTTTCGGACTTAAGGGATTAGATGACGAAAAAGGAATTCTGGAGTTAACTTTACGTACCTTTTCAGACTCTCTAAAAATGAAAAGGACCGAGTTATCTTTGTCGTTAGACTCCTTAAAAAGATTAATAGCGACAAACTTGTCTTTAGACGAGAACGAGTTTCACTCTCGCTAGGCTCGTTAAAACATAGTGATGGGTTTGCCCGAAGGGAAAATTATAGAACAAGCATATGTTATCCTCCTCAAGCTTGACAAAAATAAAGAGGTACTGGTCAGCGATGACTGGGGAAAAATTGGGAAGAAACTCAAAGAATATTTATTGGTAGCAAGTCGCTCTTGAACATGACACTTGCACTCCGTGCCTGAGTCGGGTTGGGTTGTTTCATTCACCGGTCACATCACCATGGTCTCGCCATACCATCCACATCTGGGGTAAATGCTACCGATCCATCACATACGTGTCACCGACATGTTCAAGAGAAGTCATCCAGAGAAGTCACCCGTGTCCCATCCACTACCATACATCATACTTCATTCCTTCATGACCGCCATCCTGAACCATATATCATCAAATCGTTTTCACCTCCATCAAAATCATTTGCTTCGTTCCGTGTCATTGATGTGGGATTCATCAAGGCCCTCCTTTGACGGATCGCTTCTTATCGACATCAGCTCATTATCCAAGAAATTGATCTAGGAACACCCCATTCAGTACTTTGAAGCTTGCATGCCTCAATGGCAAGTTTCTCACTGCCGGCGACAGGTATACATCAATGACCTTCGACCGAAAGATTTTGCGTGGTGTTCGACGCCAAGTCCTTTATTCACACCACGTGAATTGTACTGCAGTACCTTGAGGGTCATCATCCTTATCGGTGATTCCTCTCGCGCTTGTTAACAGTTTACATCATCGACTGGTAATCAAGCGATGTCTTTCCATGTTCGACTTCAAAACATTTCTCACATGGATCGACTTGTACTTCGAGTGAAGATCGGACGAGATTGAAGACCCCGGATCTAGTTTCATCCATCCGGGCTGCGATATATATTCAGGAAAAATAAAAACATTGACATGTACAACATTGCAGCACAAATAATCATCCTACCAAAAGGATGATGACTTCATCAGAATCATCAGTCTACCATCAGACGATTGTCTATCCTATGTACGTAAAAATGAATTTATAAAGCTGAGCATGGGAATGCCTGCCTCAGCTAGATCATGAAAACAGTATGAAGATAATGTATTGTATTGTATCTTATTACAGGTCTCCTCCCAGCATTGAAAGAACTTCGGATCCTCCTAATAAATCATTTCACCCGATAAACGGCCTCATACTTTAGGGGGCAACTGTTATAGACATTTTTGTGCCTTACAGCTCTAAGCATGAAATTTCCATAAACCAAGGGATCCAAAGTCCCTAAAAAGTGTTGTTCCTACCCCTAGAGGAACAAGGTCAACAAATTACAGCTTCTCCCAGAAGTTCTCCACCAGAAACTGCTCAGAACCAGTCAAATCAGGATCATTTCAGCTGCTCCACTAGCTACCTGTGTTTCATAGCACCCAAGTACACTAGCTAGGTGCGTTGCAATGCACCTAAATGCACTACCAGGGTGCGCTGAGCGGGAAATTCCAAATGGTAGTGTCATTCCGCGAGGTGGGCAGACAATGGAAGCTTCCAGAATCTTCCTCAATGACACTTGCCTCACTGAGTTCGACCAAGGATGAGTAAGAGGCTCTCAGTCTCCAAGTGGAAGCAAGAACTAACAGAGAGAGGCCACAAGTCAGATCATAAGTTGACTCATCCTCTCTGCATACATCTATATATGGATCCCTCATCCCAGAGATCCAGAGGCTGGAATTTTGTACATTGCAGAGAATTGCTGTTGGTTTTGAGATTGAGATTAGTGCATTGGGTGATTTATGCTTTGTTGGAGGTGAAGAAGGGATTCCTTTGCTGGGAGGTTGATGCTGGATCGGGACTCACTTGGTTTTATCTCCTCCTGGATCTTCTTGTTATATCAATAAAACTATTTGAGTTTCTCCTACATGCTTGTGTATCAATGATGTTTTGTTATATTTGCATGTTTAGCTTAAATATGATCCTAAGCTAGTTATGAATGTAAATCTGTCTTTGTGTAGTTTTCCTCTTCTGTGATCTTGCAGGAACTTGGTGAAGCTGGGCAAGTAAGGGAGCAGGTAGCTGGAAGCTGTCAAAGAGGAGAGCGATTGGATCAACGGACTAGCGCAAGATACAGGTTAGTTCATCCTATTCCTCTTCGTTTACATTTCATAAAGAAGAATACGAAAGTAGTTTTCCTTGTTTGTTGCTAAGGCACTGTCACACCTTAGTGGGATAGGGGCGTTCTGAGTAGATACTTTTCCCAACAACACACCGCCCCGCCACCAGTGGTGGTGGCGGGGCGATTCTCAGAATCGCCCCACCACCTTATTTTTTTAAATTGCAGCGATCTTTGCGATTGCAGGATGAGGCAGAAATGGTATCAGAGTAATAATATTCGCCCGAATAGCTTCCACGCATGCATAAAAGCAAACAATTATCTACAACAACTGATTCAACCAGTCCAAGGGAATGCTGCGAACATTTCAGTTTCTGGCTTCTTAGTAGATTCAAATTCTTTAATCTCCTCGGTACTTACAACCCTATTAAGTCCTTTTCGAGTTGTTGTTGAAGATGAAAAGGCAACTGTATGTAGTCAAGCATGCTGATATTTCGAAGGGTTTCGTTGGAAATAGTTAAATTTAAGCAAAAACTTAAATCAATATATCTAAGTAAGGTTAGATTATGAAAGAAATCTGAAAGCTGCTTTAATTCGATGCAGTCCGACAGGTCAATGTGTTGCAGATTTATTAGGTTTCTGAAGGACTGAGGGAGTCTTTCTAACAACGAGGAGAATGATAGGTCAAGGTAGCGCAAGTTTGTTAGATTCCCGAAGGAGTCTAGTAGAGATCTTATTCCACAGAACGAAATCTGCAAGTGTTTCAAGGAAAGCAAATTTAAAAATTCTTCTGATCTTTCTAGAGTCTGACCCATTCGTTCAAAATGCTTTGACATCCTTGTAATCTCTAACTCCCGCAATCGCAAAGATGGCTGCAAAATTGTTCACATGTTTCAATCTTCTAAGAGATAGATACTTTTTCTCTATAAAACCCTTGCATTTGTTCCACGAAGCATTTGAAAAAATAAAAAAACCTTTGGAATTTATTGGAGACGCTGCGGGAACTAATGGATAATCCTGTTGTCAATTTAAAAAACTAAGATGGTGGGGCGATTCTGAGAATCACCCCGCCACCACCCGACGATTCTCAGAATCACCTTCGCCGAGTCTTCCCATACAAAACATGTTTCTTTATCCCTCTTATGCAAAGTTTTTGACATTCATTTCCGACATTTCTTTGGCATTGTCCATGATTTTCTGCAAATATCCTTGTTGTTAATAGTTTGTCGATTTGGACTGCCACGTACACTATTAGTAATTGTCATATGCAACATTCACAGTACTATGCGGCATATTCTGTTTTTCTCATCAAATCTGAAAAAGAAGTGCAGAACGAAGTCACTAAAGCTCTAGAATGGAATTTTCTTACATGGTAATGAAATGAGTTTGGAAATGGTTAGTGAGTAGATCTATAGGTCTACCTACTCGACCCTCTCCAAGTCGTCTCATTAAATCTGAAAGTGGTGGGAGTTCTGGTGCCATTTGAGGAACTGGTGCATGAAGGTACATTCCTTTCTTCCCGTGACCTACTAGAAGAGGCCTCCCTAGTGTTACAACTACGTTGAATCTACTACCTTCCATTGCAAGGGAAAGTTCTTCGTGTGGCTACCTACTTGAAGAGACGAACAGTCGAGATTTCCAAAAAGAGAAATGATAATGAGAGATATTGAGAAATCAGTAGGTGTTAAGAAAATGAGGAATTGTTAAAGGACGAGAAATAAATTAAAATTGGCCATTAGAGGAGATGTAGGAATGAAGGTAATTAAAATTATTATAGAGAAAGTTGTCATGAGGCGCCTTATCAAAAAATAGGTTAAATGAGAATATTTATGAAGGTGGTCAGAAGATAATTCATTTGATGTCCTCGAATATGTCCAAAAATTCCACATTATAATGTAAGAATGACTCTCATTCAAATTCAAAAGTAAGAAGGATATTGAAATTATTCTAATAACTTGTTGGTTTGGGGGTCTATTATGCTATTTCTAAAATGTTTGAGGTCAATGTTCAATCCTCAAACTGGACCCTTCTCCATATGACTGGTTTGGATGTTGTTTCTTGGTCTCTCGATGGAGCTTTAGATGAGAGATATATTGGAAATTATTGGAAATGGACTTCATTGGAATACATCAACCTTGAATAAGAGTATTGAACCATGGTGGATAGGATATTTATTCAACTATTAGTTGATTTTGAACTCCATCCAAAGGACATATCCATGTAATGGGGAAAATAAATATTCAATCAGCATTTGGACTATTGGAAAGTTCCTTTTAGATGATTGATATTCCATGGCATAATATTTTAAGAGGTGTATTGCGAAAATAAGGAAATATGGGTATGATAAAATAAGGGGGTGGAAGCCTAAGAAAACCTAGAAGTGCTAATATCTAAGGAGAAAAAAGAGGATGGGACAAAACCAATGTTCAAGATTCAAAAAGAAGGTAATGAAATAAGAATAGAGGAGGGTGGAAATTTGATTGTCATAAATGGTGAAAATGTCAAATATTTATTTATTCAAGAGAAAAGAATTTGAAGAGCCCATAAGCATCTTAAAAGGAAGCTAGATACAATAAATCAATGAAACACGATATGATTTATTAGTCTCGTAAATCCATTCTTTGTCGATTTTGGAATATGGTGAGAATTTCATGGATAAACCCATAGATTATACAACATGGGAAATCGATTTGGATATTTTAAAGATTACACACACACCTACTGATTTCTCAGTAAGTGTAGTCTCAATCTAATTGCAAGGTAGTTTTGTTTTATTTTGATGAGTTAAATTGCATTGTAGTTTTATTTTATTTTGATCAATTAAATTGCATTGTAGTTTTGTTTTATTCATGTAGGTTTCCCATTTATTTACTGTAGTTTCTGGTGAGTATAGTTTGGAGTATCTTTTCCTCACTCTGATAAATATTTGATTTAGGATCAAACATAATATGATATAATTATATAACTGAATAATAAGAAAATAATAAAATTAATGACTAAATGATAGATATAAGATCAAATTAATGACTAAATGTCAGATATAAGATAGTTGGTAATTGGGTGTGTTGTGAAGTCATTAGGGTTATTATTGACTCCTTAAATATGACACAAGGATTTCTAAAAGTATTCTTCCAATATTAATGAGTTTCTATGTCTACAATGTAATCACCACAATGAAATAATAAGCATTTACTACCAACTAGATGTTCATAGTCCCATAAAAGGTTTTTGTATCCCTCATTACTTCCCCCTTGGGGTGCTTTTCATTTATTTTATTTCTCCCTTTTCTTTTATTTAGATATGAGGATGGGTAACATCTAATTGATAATAGTGGGGGAAGCAACCACTAAATAACCATATTAATAGGGGTGTCTCCTTATATTGGGTGTAAATTCTTGACCTAATTGACTTTTTAGAATTGTTGCCAAGGGAGATGTTTTTATGCTGTTGTTAAGATACTCGCAGTGAATTTGATAAATGTAATCATTTCTCAGTGGTAATTGATGTTAATGGAGGTCCAAAATTAGTTTGCTCATTTTGGTTTTGTTTCCCATTGTGGTATTAGCGTCCATGTGCTCCTCATGAGTCACCTGCAACAAAATAAGACAAACACAAAATACCATGTAACTATATTTAAAACACGATCAAAGCTATTATTGTGGTTCATAAGATGACAGTGACAATGACCTTCCTTTAAAGGTTTGGAAAGAAATTAAAATAGATTATTATTATGGCCTTAGATACTCTAATCAAAGTAAATCGAGTGGTCATAGGTAGCTCATCGTATTCTCCCTACATGTGGGGTATGATTTCACTGATGATGAATTATTAGGATTGTGATTGACACTAGAGTTATCTTCTGGGAACTTGCTTGTTTTTTCCAATTATTTCATTCTTTAGAGAAAATCCTCTGGCATCTAGGTTTGGGATTTATTGATAGCAAATGAAGTTATACTACCTTCATTTCTTGGGAACACATTTATGAGGGAGTAATAAGGTTCTTGAGGTGTAACTGAGTTGCTTTAGAACAAATGAAACTTGCTTTTGGGATTCCTTGTGAACTTTTTGTGAACATATTTTATGGAGAGGGTGATCAGTTTAGCGAGGGTCATTAGAGGAGATTCACTGTAATCTGACTCCAGTTCCTCTTTTTAGCAAAATCCTGGCCTCCTATGAATTTGTCATGCTCAAAATTAAAATAAGGATAATCAGGAAAATGTGCTTGATGTGATATGGTAAATTTGTCTATCTATGTTTAGGTGTAATAACCATGGCATGTAATGGTTGAAAACATGTTGAATTTATACTTAGGAAAGAAAAATGATATTCTACCAAAAAAATTAATGTGTTTTTTCCTCATAAACAACTTTGTTTGGCACATAAAAATTTGATTTTACTAGCATTTTTTAAAAATTTTGAAAATTGACCATAAAAAATAATCATCGTTCTAGTATCATCACTTTTTCGTTTTGAAGCTATATTTTGCACAAAAATTTCATATAAATTTTGTAGTCACTGCCATTTTTAAAACATGTTCAAAATTGACCCCTAAAAAATAAAATCATCGTTCTAGTATACACAATTTTCGTTTTTAGCACTGTTTTTTATGTTTTTTGGGATTTTTTGGCCAGAGTTCCCGTTTGGAGTTTATAGTTCCCGTTTCAAAGTTTACATTGTTGGGACCATTACGTTGAAATGCTACCAATTCTAATGCCTTCCATACTATAGAATAATAGATGACTTAACACAATCTCATGTTGCTATGTCAACACTAGAAGTTCTCCAGACGTGTCTGTCACAATGCAAGGCTCTACTATCCACTTTGGGCATTTTGGACCCTTCAGATGATCACATGATTATCTTTGATCTTGAAAAGTTGAAGAATCCTCATCTCCCTACATTCATTTCCTTCTAGACATCATTCTCCATCAAGAATGTCATTGTTAAGTGGTGTATCGTTGACGAATGTGCATCCACTTGTGTGATATCTACCCAAGTCTAGGGGAAACTTAGTTCTCACCATCTACGATCACCCTTCATGCATATGATGGTAATCCTTCCCAACCTATAGGCATGTACCAAAATTTCCCCATCACATTGGTTAGCAAGGAAGTCTTGCTTGATGTGGATGTTATTAATACCCCTTTAGACTATAATCTCATGCTAGGACGTAGCTTCATTTATGCCATGAAGGCATTTGCTTCTTTTGTCTATTGTACTATGAGATTCTCTCATAAAGGGAATATCACTAACATCAATTAACTAACGTACTATGATCCTCAGCTTAAGGCATCTCCTAAAAATGTAACTTCCCCGATAGAAGCAAATGATATCATGCTTTCCTTGACCAAAATCAGTCTTGGATTCTAAATATTCCTTGTTACTTGGGGCATATTATGGCCCACTGCCTGTTAAAATTGATCCTAGTACTTCTAGTGTTTCACACTCAAAGCATCACGATTTTCTCAGTATCCTGATACCTCTTCTCAGTAGCCATCTGATCAGAAATATGTTGCTCCAAACTTAGCTAGTGCCTCAGGATGAGTCCCCCTGGGAGCCATTCATTCGACCATATACTTTTCCATTTTCTACTGCCAGGAATAGTCAACAAACTCGTGATCACTATGTTGAGTTTACCAAATTTTACCTTAGAGATCCCAATATGGTACATTAATCCTCCTCCCAATACCCCTCCCAATCATATTAAACCTTATGTGGCTTTGACACTAGTACAACCATCCCACTGCCCCTCCTGCTGCTTCAGTTCTAGTGCAACCTCAACAGGAGTCTACTCCTGCTATGAAATAATTAGTGAGGGGGGGAATCCAAGAAGAAGGGGGGGGCGAATATAAAGCAACCCAGTCAATGACAACTCAACCATTAGCACCTAAGCCTACTCCTCCATGAGCTTTGTGTGATTTAGATGGTCATGCTACCAATAATTTCCCTAATTTACCCTAGTTGAAAGAATTCATTTCCTTGGATGAGCTTCAATCAAGCCCAAATGTTCCTGAAGTGCAATTCACTTTTATTGAATCATCCAAGAATAACAAAGGTTTATTCATGAATCACCCTTACGATTTGTGTGAGACGTACATTCATTATTTGCATTGTTTCCCTCATCTCTCCAATTTTCATGACACTCGTTTAGTTCTTTGTGATCTTGATGTTGCTTGTAGTGCCCATTCTTCTCCTATACCTATGGCCCTTGGCCCCTCCCCTGTGCCAGGGCAGGAAACTAGTTAGCCTATTGTTGTAATTGGTCCTTCTGATGTATAGATGCAGGAGAATACTGTGCACATCATTTACCTATCATCTCCCATGGGATCAATACCTTTAGACTCTTCCTAAGTGTTTGACTGTGAACCTTCAAAAACACCTTCTATTTATGAGTTTTCTTTGGTCTCAACATTTGATGGAGCTTCATCCACTAGTCACTAGTCTCCCTTCATAGACATGGTTCATGTGAACCATGTCTCCCATGATGATGATTGGTTCAACACCCCTTACTTCGTACCCAAGAATTTGAACCACATCCATCGTGTGGCCATTACATTGACACTCAATGTTTGGGTAAGGGGGCATCCACATTTGAGGATCTAGAAGAGGAAATTCTCCACAACCCTCATATTGCATCTGGTATTGTTGACCCTAGTACTATTATTATTCCCCATCTCAAAGAACTTCTAGAGTCCCATATCACTCCAGATCACCCTAGGTATGATTCACTTAATATTTCCTACATATTACATCAGCAATCCAGTCCCTTTGACATCGTTTCTCAACCCTAGTTTCATCTAGGTGAGCATCAGTTCATGATATCCAAAGTCACTCTTATGAAGACACCATATTTGCGAACCTAGGCATTTAGTCCCTTTGACTCATGTTTGCATTACAAATTGAGATTGAAACTCCACCATTTCCTTTCTCTTGTTGTATTCATCCATTTTTCCCATAATAATATAACCAAACCATTAGCAAATAGTGACCATAATCATCATTCATAACCATATTGTGTACCATAAAAATTTGTACAAGTATTTGGAATCAGCCATTCTACATACACGTGGCATGTCCCTAACATTCAACATACACATCCAGAAGGGGGAATCATTCCTACCTTTGCATACTTGATCATTCCCCCCCATCATCATCTATTGGGGGGGAGTATCTCATGCTTGTGAGCATGATGTCCCCCCGGTCTACCTTCTAACCTTATAACTTGGTTATTATCCACTCTCGACCTAGGCCCAAAGGTCTAGGTAAGGTCAATTATTCTTTCCTCCTTCGAGTAGTTTGTCCTACCGACCTCTCTGATGAGCCATTTATACTTCACATATATAAGATGATTGATACCATATATTCAAACATTCTATTCTATGTGATGTGGCATTTACCACCCGGTAACCCCTATTTGACTTGGTGGGCGAGGATGATTCTAGACCTCCTATTGTAGTTCATTCTTGTATTCCTTTCTTACCTTGATTCCTCACCAAGAACATTACATCCAAGAAGCATTAAGGCATCTCTTTTTGGCCCCTCTGGCCCATTTTTCACCATTTCATCCTTTTTTTTGGATTTGAGAATTCATCTAGAAGCCATTTTTTCCATGAAGTGTCAAGTCTCCCTTGTTTAAATTGAATCTCTTCATATTGGTCGCTCGTACTATGGCACCACTTTACCTTTTCACTTATCGTATTGTGTCAAGTTCCGTCATTAATAACCAATGTTTACTCATGTATATAGGGTCTCCTTTAATCCCATTCCTTGTGGCATCTCACATATCAATAACCTCACTCTGTTCATTTCATTTTCCTATCATTCCATGGATATTTCCATAGGGACCCCCACAATTTGATAGGTGGATTAGCCCATCCATATCTTGCTTTTTCGATCTCTCGAGTGTTAGAGCCTACCCCACATGTGCACTCTAACACCTTTGTCACCTTGAATTTTGGTGCCCATGTTGTTCAAGCCCCTTCACTTCAAGAGTCTAGTTTGTTTTCATAACTAGAGCCAAATTCATTTTCACTTCTCATCATTATGATCACAACTTATGTCCCCCTGGATTCCCCCATATCAATACCTCTTGTTTTACTCCGAGAGGGCCTTGTACAACTTGTACTTGGTTTAGTTAGTGGCAGTGTTATTGAGTCACCCTTGTTCAAAGCACCGAAGATGAGTCATCCTTATATCCCATGGAGTTTATTCAGAACCTCAATAAGTCTTGTTACATATTTCATCTTCTTTGTGTGTCATACCCATCTTATATTGACGAGATTTGACCTCCATATGTCTTGATCCATATTTTAAAATCCTTTGACTGAGTAATTAACCACTCCCTCTAGAATTGTATCAATCGGTTTTAGGTCAACCTTGCATGTTATACTCTAACAAGGGAAGTCATAAGATCACACATCCTACCATTTTCATTCCCAACCCTAGTGTTATTCTCTTCGTCAGTCACATTACTATATTCTCCATGCCTTTGTTGAGGATTCATCATTGCCTCAACTCTGGCGGACTCTCCCTTGTCGATTTTTGTACATTTATTACAAGATAGAGGCCTAGTGGACGATGTACCTTAGATATAGTTTCCTCATTATGGGTATATGTTGATGGTGTTGGATGCTACCACAAGTTGCCTCTCCAAAGAATTATCTATCTCCTATGTCTTACAAGATAAGCCAAGGAAAGACCTCTAGAATCTAAAGCCTTCCAAAATCCCTTTGCTTGAGTTATAAGGAACTATTTATAACAATTAACAATGACCTTTGAGCTTCCTCATGACTCTTTGACTCCTATGATTGTTCATATTCTGTACATGACTCATTACATTCCAATGTTTGGCTTTTCAAATTCAACATGTGTCTCATTACATAACATTTATTACATAAGACAATTTATGAATGAGAAAATGACCTAATAAGACAAATTGACAATGGGACAAAGAATCATCAAATGGATAAATCATTTTCTTCCTCATGGAATTTGCTTGTAATGTAAGTGTGCCATGCTCTGAACTCCTTTACGATGACTTTGACCCAAATTGGAAATCCACCTTTGTAGCGCATATTCACCTCCAATGCCTCTGTTAGTATGTTCTTGGAGCTTGATTATACATTATTCCACAGCCATGAGAGCTTCATGTGTGCTTTGAAAGGTGAAAATGTGTACTGCATCACCTGCCTAATTTGTTCGATATATTCCCTAATCTCTTCGAAGATGACTTCTCTACCTCTAATTACTTCAAGATATTTGATGGCAGGCATCCCATGTTTTTGTGTAAGAGAATCAAACACATTATGCAGTCGATTGTACACAGCCATAGTCCTAACCGACTATGCTTCGAGATGTGTAATTAGGTAGGTGTAATCTAACCTGAACTCTATCTATTTCTATGGAAATATTGTCCTTGTTTTCAAAATGCTACAGAGCATATGGATATTTGGCAATCCACTCATGCATCTGGTCAACTACTATGTTTTCTATCTTCATGAGTTTCACCACTTCCTGTACATTCTTCTGAATTCAAATGGGAGGAGCCATGACCTACTCTATAAGTATCATCTCATGATATAGTCATTTCATGGTATCCTCCATTAGCCCCAACTCTTCTTGCATGGTTGACTACCATTTTGCGATGTTGAAGTTATGTGATGACAGTCGTTAGTTCTCTACTGCAAGATGTTCCACCTGCTACTTCACCGCAATAAGTTATCTTCTCAACCTAGCATTCTCATTATAGAAGTACTCAGAGTTATCCTGTGTCATTGTATCAAATGCAACATTTACCTCCACAGTTTCCCTAGGATTTATTCTAGTGTTGGAAGAGATCACCTCATTTGTGGACATTGAGACTAAATTCCAAGGATCCTTTGAGAAATATTTATGCCTTTGTTGCACAATCCTCTTCTTTAGCTGACTGTACGTTATACTGCATACATCCACGAATTTGTCTGTTGGTGGAGGCATGATCCCCATCTCTCCAAATGGAAGATGACTGCCTGTGAGAGGATGTTATTTTGGAGTATTTGGTTCTTCCTCCATTGGCTCGATAGTATCTTCTTCCTCAAATTGTTCCTCTTCTAGCTCTTGAGTCATTTTTTCTTCTTCCAATCTCTATGTTGCTTCCTCCTCCCGGGACTTCCTCTATTGCTCTTCTTCTACTCTCCTCTTATCTTCTTCTTCTTCTTCTTCTTCTTGCTTCTCCAACAACTCATCCTGTTGACTCTTACTCTCTCCTTATTTTTCTTTTCCTCTCTCTTGCTTTGCTAGGATAGCTCCTAATTTCAAGGAATCAACTTTCCATTTCTTGTTGCTCTCACCTGTCGAATAATATCTGATCCTTTTCTTATGAACTAGTTACCTTACTTGAGGTGTTATCTCTTCCTCCTCTTGCACCTACAAGTCTTGAGTTGGTGGATCATGGGGTGAACTACTCTCCATTAATGGATGTGTCTTCATGTTGGAATTTTACCATTTATTTATCTTCTCATCCTTTGCTGCATTCATTGATGAGTACTTCGTATTTTGAACGATCCTTTAACAATGATGCCTGACAATTCACCTGGGCTCATATCCATGGAATTATTTAGTGGTGAAATGTAGACAGTCCAACTCCTGTATCTCTGTTGTTATAACCATGTGACTCTTTAATTCATATAATCTGATCCTCAATGGAAAGATAGGCCAAGGGGCTTTCTTCCTCCTTTGGAAAATCCATGACAATTGCTTGTCCAACTAATTTGAAACTTCTTGCATGACCACTTTGTTGGTCACATATCACGACATAAGATTAGGGGATATCTAAAAATTGAAGCACCTGATGTATGTACCCTTTGGAGCTGCAAACAATTTCATGATATCTAGAAGTAATTCCTTTACCTAATTTGTCATGCAAGGAGGATCGATCTAAAAATTCATGTGAAAGATGACTCCAAATAAGTGGAAGTAATTGCTTGTCCAGCAGATTTGAAACTTCTTGCATGACCACTTTGTTGGTCACATATCACGACATAAGATGAGGGGATATCTAAAAATGAAAGCACCTGATGTATATACGCCTCTGAAGCTTGTTTTTTGATAACACTCTGCAGTGGAAGTAAATTGGGAATTTCTCCTCAGGGGTACAGTTCTCGTTTATTCCCGAGAATGCATATTGTGCATAGATTCCATATAAGAGAAATGCATACATGTGGAATTTTGGTGCCTAGTTCTCCCGTTAAGATGCTTACGCCTACTAGACCAGATGTTGCAACTCAAATGATAGGATATCCACCTAGTTAAAAAAATTCCCATGGGTAACTACTATATTGAGTGTGTATATCCAATTCTCTTGGAACAACTCAACGTTCTTAGGCCCATATAATCAGTAATGCATTGCTATCAAGTACTGATAGACATGTTTGAGAATCTTTGTTGGAAAAACTGTAGATGGGTGATGGTGAAACTTGGCAGGCTCTTGACACCATGTTTTGATAACATTAGTAGTGTTAAGGGTTACCCATCTCATGTAGAATTTGTCCTTTGCATATTCATTGGCCTTGAGCACCTTGTAATATGTATGCATGTCTTCACTAAAATAGGTGGTGAGTTGACCGCCACTCTCACTATGTAGCACAATGTGAGAATCATCCATATGCATAATGATGCATTCAGTTACTTCTGCACATGGCATGATCGGGAATCTGCATGTGATCCTATGCATCTTGGACTTCTTGATGTTGATGTATGCATGAAAATATTCTAAGTCCCTAGGAAACTTCTCCTGCATGAATATGTTGTATATTTTTCTCCATGTGACCTATGTAACTTTATCAACAAAACACGAAGTATTTGCGTATATGGGTTCACCACTACTTGCTTCTGAAAGTTCATTGGAGGTCACTTTGCAAAGTGACATGTCTCCAATAGATGATGAAAAAGTAGTAATACTTGTAGCACGAACACCTGTTTGGGGCAACACACTCATAGTGACAATATTAACTTAAAACACCCTAACTATGCAAAAATACTTATAAATCACGTACAAAGAGCCATCACAAATGATAGATTGTGAAAAAATATGAATGAAAACATCAAATAACTTGCATGCATGAGGAAATAGGCATGTAAATTGAGGGTGCACTTTCAAAGCACAAGGGAGCATGCAAGGTCATTTGGGGCTTTATAGTGCACTCATGCGCTCAAGCAAGGGGAAGAGTCAACTAGGGTGCACTTTCAAAGTACGAAGGGAACATGCAAGGTCATTCAGGGTTTTACAATGCACTCGTGCACTTGAGTAAGAGTAAGAGTCAACTAGGGTGCTCTATCGCACTCTAAAGGTACGAAGGAGGAGGTTAACAAGGCTTTGGGCATTCACAATTCATCCATGCACTCAAGGTAAAGGAGGATGTGTTTTTGCATGCCAAACATCTGAATGGAGATGATTCATGGCTTCATGATGTGCTCATGCGCTCAAGAGGGGGTGCAGTCCTTCGTGGTGAAGAAGTGCACTCTTGAGGAAAACTTGATCAAATAGGGTGCAATTTTCGAGGTTGATCGGGCTTTGAGCTTAAGAAGTATGCTCTACCTATTGGAATCTCAGAAAAAAGTTTGAACAATATAAATTGATGCTAAAATGAGGAATAGAAAGATTTGCAATGCTTTATATTTATTGTCGCATGCATGGAGGAAGATGAAAGGTTTCAAGAATGTGAAGAGTTTATGCATGTGACAACAGATTAACACTAGAAATATGTAGATTAAGCATAAACACCAGCAAAAAAAATTAAAAACAAAGGATCGACAACATGAAAAGCAAGATTTGACAATGAAATCATGAAATGCAATGGAAAGATTAAACATGCAAAACTTACTTGTTGCACTGGCGATGAAGAGATTTTTTATCCCCAGTTGTGGAATGATTATGAAATAATAATGATTAACTAAGTTTATTTAAAGATATTAACATGCAAAAATCATTCATGCATGAGTGCCACTAATGATCGAGTGAATGGATTAGTTAAAGAAGTTAAGTGGGCTCCTATTTTCTAGGAGTACGCCCACATGTAACAAGGTTGGCTCATGCATACAACTAGATAGGGGGCATGTATTCAACACAAATAAGCGTGCTCATGGAGGCCGTATTCATTCAACATGAAGGAATGCACTCAAGGATAACGCACACCTTCAGGCGAAGGAGTGGGCTCAAGTTGAGCACATGTCTTCATCAACTTTGAGTGCAATTTAGCTTTTCTAAGTGTTTTCTTGCTTTTTGTGTGATTTTCAAGTGTGTGCGTGACAATAAGGAAAGTTTCTAAGTTGAGAGAGATCATGAGTTCACCTAACCAAGAACCAGCTAACTCAAACGCTTCTAATGGTTAAGTGACAACAATTAAGAAACATTGACTTGGGAGGATGCGACACTTGGAAAAAACACATAGATAACAAATCAAACAACATCATGACTCAAGGGGGATCGAAACAATAATTAGTGTAGGCTTTGAAATTGACATAGGAAAAAAATTTGGAAGGTTGTTGATGTAGCGACAACACTTTTCGACACACTAGGAAAAACCAAGTTTCTCTGAAATGGTTTCATTGTAAACACAGAGTCTCATTTCTTCAGAAAATATTGATTCAATAAATGGGTTAACTTAGCTCCCCACTCTTACTCGATTAAATATATATTCTAACATGTTCCATTACTCAGCATAACACAACCATATAACAAGTTTTATCATTATCATGTCGATGCAAGTAAGTGTAATATAGTATGGTGAAAAAAATCAAAGTGAGTTTTATAGCTCTGGCATTGCTTCGCTTCTAGGAGGCCTAGATAGTACCCTGACGGAGTCACTTTAGGAACACAAATGTTGTTTTTCTGCCAGTGATCCTAGACAGTACCCTGACGAAGTCACTTTCTTCACCTTCCTGAGCAAGAAGCCTTTCTCTTCTTTCACCCTTTATATTTTCTTTTATTTTTCATAGAACTACTCATAGACACTTATTATTTTTAACAGGAAGAAGAGGGATCCCGACTTATTGAGAGCAGAGGAGGTTGTTCCTTTAGAGATGGATTTTTAGACCTTTAATGCCTTGATCGCTAAAAATTTTCCCCTTATCTTATTCTATAAAAATAGATAAGCAAGAACACAATATTCATAACAAGACCAAGAAACAGAATGAGAATCCTAAATAGATGTGACCTTCATGGTTTGCTTAAAACTTCCAAACTAAAGGATCGTATTTCTGTCGAAAAATCATCGACTCGGAAGTGATAACTAAATCGAGGAAGAGTGTAATAGATAAGCCAAGGGTTGCACATTGCTACAACATTCCAATCACAAATGGTTAGCCATGTCATCTCAAATCTCAAAACTGACTTTATTCAAAGACAAAGAAACCCATAGAATCAAATCCAACTATACGAGATGAAACTACAAAACAAGAATGAAATGCATCTAACTACATGCAACCTATCCCAACCTAACCTAAATATTAGGCGGTCGGGTCATGTGAAGTGAAATTTCCAATGTAGCCATAGAAGGTGCTCCCAACCATTAGACCAGAAGATGTCATCATGTAGAACCAAAATAAAAAGTGGTGCAGTGAGCAAAAGAAACCATACAAACATCTCCACTAACGAATGGAAACAAGAAGTGCAACCACAATGGTGAACTTCACTCAACTTTTATACCACACAATAGACTCCACAACAACAGAAACCACTGATACCATGACCATACAAGATTTTACAAAGAGCTTGTAAGTACAAGCCACGAGATATGGGTGTGGATTAAAAAGAGACTTCTAGTAAGTTTGCCATGGGATCATGGAAACAACCTTTAGGGAAAGATAAACAAGAAAAACTAAACAAGGACAAATCTATGTCATAAGAAATATTATCAGGTTTTCCAAAATCCAAGTGTGATGCAGGAAAGTGTTCCCTCTGAGGATAGAGGCAACCCCTCTAGCCCTAGAGTGGGTGTAGTCACAAACAAGGACATATCAACAATAATTTTCCTTAAACAGTCATAGTTGGAGGCCTACCTCAGCTAGTGGTCGATGGAGTTCCGTTGCACTGCTCCAAATTCCAATTCCTTCTCATAATGAGTAATCAACCTGAAACAATGCAAAGGAAATACAACAAAGCACGTAACTGGCACAACAATGATCTCTTTACTCACAAAGTCAAGAAGTCATGAACTATCAAGTACGTTACATACAAGACATAGGAAAACATCATTGATTTTATTAATAATGAAATAGGAGTAAGCTTACAACCAAAGTCTTGACGTCACAAGCCTTCTCAGAGGGATCCAGCCAGCCTGTTCCTTAAGAATTCACTCTTTGAATATGGATCTCCCATTTTACACAAGATTAAGGGAACTTCACAACCTTCCACAAGCTATCAACAATCCCACACTTGTCACACTCACACCAGCTATCTAGCAAACTCATAAACACTAACAGCACTACTCAACTAGCCAACTATCTGAAACTATCTAAAAACTAGTAGTGCATAGCAATGGTGAGAGTTTAAATAGGAGAAGGAGTCTCCATGAAAGGTGGAAGAGTGAGCTTATCTCCAAGGAAGGTAGCACAAATGACGGAACAACCATGCCAGAGAAAGGAGGGCGACACAAACTATGCCAACAACCAGGTCTGGAGTCATTTAGAAGGCCGACTGTTGAAACAAATTCGCCCAATTTGGATCATCGTGGGGGCATAACTGACCTTCAGCGTTGACATCGCTATTGAATAACGTAGCTAGTCAGGTCATCGCTAAAGATTACAAGCAACCTCACGCTGGCACATAAAATCGGACCATCGCAGGAATCAGGTGTACTTTCGCGATGGCAGCGCTTCTAGACTGTTTAGGAGTGCCCTTCAACGTGTTTATTTAGCCAACAGACATGATGAGGCAGATAACTTAAGAAAAGTGGGTGATTTGGCAATATCAGAGAGCATTTGTCTAATATGAGCATGTTTCACTTAGACACATGACACAGTAGGAATACTGGAGTGAAGATAGTGACGAATTACTGTGTAACACCAAGCTATCGTGCACATGGGATTCTTTGATAGATGATGAAAATATTCATTACGATTCTCCTTTGTTTCTACATTACAGATAAGAGATTTTCTTGAGATGGGATGTAGCAGTGGAAGATCAATAGTCAAATTAAATCTCCTCCCCTGGGGGTTGAAGAAATTTATATGGATAAAATAAGCATCCCTCAAAGAGAGATTCAACAACCTAGATGATGACGTGAATGATAAAATCATGCAAAAGGATCCTAAACTGACCAAACTCACAAATATCAACATGGTGACAGGAACCTGACATAACCATCAGTGTAGGCTAAAGTGTCCTACTCACCTGACTTACCATTGAATCCTGACAAGATTGATAATCAATCGGGGAAAACACGGTTAGTTTCTTATCCAGACAAGATTCATTATTTAAATCACGAGATTCAGAAAAATATAGAATTTCAAGATTATTGCAAAAATCTTTGATGATAAGCATATCATTTTCTTGATCAAACGAATATATACCTGAAATAAAGTCATCGATGACATCAACGGGCTCCATTTGGAAATGTTGCAAATCCAAATATTCATGTAAGAATAAAGATTCTTCCATATTATCGTATAATTTAGAGAACATAAAATCATTAGGGTCATGATCATACAAGGGTTCAATTTGATTAACAGGGAAAGGAACAACTATAAAAATATCAAGCTTAGAATATGGTTGACTAATAAGATCGGATGAATCACCATCGGTGGAAAGATGTCAAAGAAATCAGTTCTTCATCTTCTAATTGAACTTCTGATTTAATGATCGATTGAGGTTCGAAACACGAAACATCAAAAGAAGGAGGACATGGTACAAAAGGCATGTCTAGCTCTTCTTTGAGATGTTGAAATTCTTTTGGATCAGGAGGACATGAGGAATTACATTCAAAATATTTCCTTCACATTCAGACTAAGAAATGAAATTTATCATCTAAGAACTGCTAGTCGACATCCTCATCTGGGAAATCACAGCAAAGGTGAGCGAATTGACCAATGGAATTCTCAAGAGATTCATTTCGTTCCATCCTAAGTTGATAAATTTCATTAAAAACATTTTGATATTTGTACTTCTCGAAAAAACGATGTATCTAGTTAACCAAGTTCTTGAAAGATGCGATAGAGGTAGAGGGTAAATATTAGCACCATTACTTCACATGACCATCCAATGTAAGGGTAAACAACCATGCAAAAATTTCTTTAGAATAAACACCTCTTGAAAAACAAAATTAAATGAATTCAATCACGTAATCAAGGACGGTTTTTGTACCCTTGCCATCGACTTTAAGATGTGACAATATATGTAAAAAGTTTGCGGGAATTGAAATATTTGACACTTTGGTAAAACACCTCGGGATTATGATTTGGGATGAATCCATTAGAGGTAAGACATTCAAACAGATTTCATATAGTCAGCTTGTCATCTAGCCCTCCTTCTAGTGCCAAAAATGTTGATGGTGTTGGATTCTCACAACATTATAAGGGTATCTCCTCAATGTGAAATCCGAATTAGACCTCACACCATTTGGTATAGGAGTCCCATCCAGTCATACGGTCCGACCACTGTTGGAATGTTTTAAAGATTTTCCTTGAGTACCAACCAACACAAGAGAACACACACTACTTTGGGGCAGCAAGAATGTAAGCTTTGTGAGACATCCAATGTAAGGTATATGAGGGAGGCTTCCATGGCTGGTGAGAGGGAAACAAGCCACCAGTTAGAAAAGTAATAGTACTTCCGAAAGGGGGGCCAAGGAATAAAGAGAAAGACTTGTTAAATACCTGCATATTAGTCCACATAGTAAACAACAACCGTTAAATCATAACAACATTCATTCAATAATAGCCATATCTAAGCAAAAAATTAGTTTGTTAACTTAGTATGTAAATAAAGCAAAATATACCATAAAGATAACCAAAATAGTCCAAATACATATATGATATTTGTATGAAGGAATGTCGGCTCATTGATATTTTTATTAAAAGTGTAAGATCTTAAGTACATTGTTACATGAATGAAATGTTGTATCTGTTAGGCCCCTATACTACTAGTGTAACCCCTTATTGTTATTAGTACAACCCACTTATTATATTGATGTACCCATTTAGTGCCCATATTGTTACTATTGTGCCCCATAGAAGCCCACTATTGTTATTATTGTGCCCTTACATTATTATTGTTATGTCAGCTCTGATTATGTTATGACCCCTTAGACTCCTATATATAGAAAGGAGGTATTTTCATTTGTATCATCCAAGAATTGCTCATTTATGTAATGTAAAGGAGGTTACCCCCTCAAAGAGGCTGAATTCTAAGGCGTGGATCTCTCTTTTCTATCTTTTCTTGAGCTGGTTACATAACATTTGGTATCAGAGCTTTGGATTCTAGGGTTTTGCTGCTCCAAACAGGTCATCGTGGAATTTTCGCTATAACATTTTTTTTGCGCTATTTCAGAAGCTAGAAAAAAACCCATTTTAGAAGAAATCACGCTGAATCTCGGTTCCAAATTTCAGAGCTTTTCGCGCTATATTTGCAGAGATATGATCTGAGGAAGTTGGTATTTTTGCAGACTCCTGAATTACATTCCAAACAGGTGACCTGGGGAAAATCGTCATAACATGCTTTCTGAGCATCGGATTGAAATTTCGTAAGAAGGTACAGAAAGAGGATAGATTGTAGTTTCTTTTATATATTTTTCATATCCAAAGGTCGAAACGGTGACTCGTGGCACGTCGTACAAGTTCACTCTACTGAACTAGTCTATAATCAGGTCATCTTGGGAGATTGTGCATAACTCTTCCTTGGAGAATCCAACTTGGATCAGACTGGTAGCATTGGAAAGAGGACACAAAGGGCTAATAAATTTTGCAATTTCAGAACTGGATGATCCGAAATTGCAGAGATACATCAGATTCAATATCAAGCTTCTACAAAGTGAAAAAAGGTGTGTAGTTCTTTTTAAATTTTTGCATAAGCTTGGTTTGAAAAATTAGTTTGAATCGGTAATTGATGCCCCGTGGAAAGAAAATGCAAACACCTAGTAAGCAACTTGAAAGCTCTAGCATGAATTATGAATAAGAGGAAGAAATGCAACATGATATATCAAAATTACGAGACCAAGTGCAACAAGTGTCACTTGCACAAAAAGCAACAGAATCTAAGATGGATGGTTTAAGGAAAGATGTAGAAGCTAAGATGGATGGTTTCAAGAAAGGTGTAGAAGCTAAGATGGATTGTTTAAAGAAAGGTGTAGAAGCTAAGATGGATGGCATGGAAGCTAAGATGAATGGCATGGACGCTAAAATTGATGGCATGGATGATAAGATGGAAGAATTGAAGATAAATATGAATAAGTTGCTACAAGAAATGGTCACTAATGGTGAAAGGGTAGTAAAGGAAACTCATGATGAGAACAAAATAAATGTTAATCATTATTCCGTAGACTCTAATGTTGGATCGAAGACCCACCATATCCCAAAAATCGATATGAGGAAGTTTGATGGCAAGGATCCCGCAACATGGATATTACAGATGGAGCAATTTCGATCTCAATAATGTGAAAAACACACAAAAGGTACGTATTGCAACTCTATATTTGGAACCAAATCAGTTTTTATGGTATCAATGGCTTTGCTCTCATAAACAAATTATCACTTGGGCAATTTTTACGGAAGAATTGACAACACATTATGAGGATACAAAAAGCAACACTTTTTTAGCCAATTGATAAGTCTCAAACAAAAGGGTTCAATAATGGAGCACATTGAGGAGTTCCAAAAATTGAACATAAGGGTAAAAAATATTCCAGAGGAGCATAGGATTGATGTGTTCATAGGGACTTTAAAGGATAATATCCAACATGACATTCGCCTTTGGGAACCTGATTCATTAGAGAAGGCATTCAGGTTAGCAAGAAAAATGGAAAGCAAAATTAAGGAAACCAGGAAGCATACCCCTCACAACTATAAAGATGGAAGTGTTATTTCTCCTAGCCTTCCACAACCTACAAGGGTTACACCACAAAAAGTGGAAGAAAAAATAGAAAAAGGTCTTTGTTACAATTGTGATAGAAAATGCACTAAAGGTCATAAGTGTGCTGAGAAGAAATTATTTTACATAGAATATGAGGAGGAGGAAGAAAATGATCAAGAAACATCAAAAGAAGAGGATATACGATAGGACCCCATCCCAGAGAAAGAAGAAATGAATCAAACCATATCTTGTAAAGCATTGGCAAGAATTACCACTCCTCAAACTCTCAAGATAGAAGGACATATCAAGAAGAAAAAGGTGCAAGAAGTGAAAGATCACATCGAGAAAGAAGAAATAAATCCAACCATATCTTGTAATTCATTGGTTGAAATTACCACTCCTCAAACTATCAAGATAGAAGGACATATCAATAAGAAAAATGTTCAAGAAGTGAAATATCACATCGAGCATCAAGAAATGAATTCGACCATATCTTGTAAAGGATTGGAAGAAATTGCCACTCCTCAAACTCTAGAGATAGAAGGACATATCAAGAAGAAAAAGGTTCAAGCAATGAAAGATCACATCGAGCATCAACAACAAGTTCTCCAACTTTTAAAGGATAACGCCACTTCGGTGCAAAATCAACATCATAGTGAAAAATGTTTTGATATAGGGGATTGGGTATTTTTATTGCTACATCTCAAGCAAGTTATTTATGATAAGGAAATGTTGGCAATACTACATGCACTTAAAAAATGGTGACCTTACCGAATGGGAAGACTCTTCAAGGATGAGGATGTAGAAGCATTGTTTTGTACTATTTCTATTATCCAATCAGATTGGATAAACGAAGCAAGGGATGAATGGAAGAAGGATGAATAAGTATGGCCACTTATTCAAAAGTTGCAAAAGATCCCAATTCAAACAATATTGCCAGAAATTGAAGAGGAAGGAAAAATCGTATTGGAACCTGGAGCAGTCACGGAAACAAGAACCCGACAGCTACGAAATCGATCAATTTCAGAGTATCTCATCAAGTGGAAGAACTTACCCACTAAGGATTCCACATGGGAGGACAAGAATTTTATACGGAAGCATCAAGAACTACTCAAGCGTTGAGGACAACGCTTTTTGAAGGAGAGGGGCATGTTAGGCCCCTATACTACTAGTGTAACCCCTTATTGTTATTAGTACAACCCACTTATTATATTGATGTACCCATGTAGTTCCCATATTGTTACTATTGTGCCCCATAGAAGCCCACTATTGTTATTATTGTGCCCTTACATTATTATTGTTATGTCGGCTCTGATTATGTTATGACCCCTTAGACTCTTATATATAGAAAGGAGGTCTTTTCATTTGTCTCATCCAAGAATTGCTCATTTATGTAATGTAAAGGAGGTTTCCCCTTCGAAGAGGCTGAATTCTAAGGCGTGGATCTCTCTTTCTATCTTTTCTTGAGCTGGTTTCATAACAATATCCAGTAGTGGAACGTGAAGCCACAACTTGCTTCTCCAAAGAATGATCTATCACCTATGTCTTACAAGGCAAGACTTCTAGAATCTAAATCCTTCCAAAATCCCTTTGCTTGAGTTATAAGGAGTTATTTATAACCATTAACAATGGCCTTTGCGCTTCCTCATGACTCTTTGACTCCTACGACTTTTAATATTCTATACATGATTTATTACATTCCAATGTGTGGTTTTTCATATTCCACATGTGTCCCTTTGACTTCATTACATAACATTTATTACATAAGACAATTAACAAATGAGACAGTAGCTTAATAAGACAAAATTGACAAAGGGGCAAAGACTCATCAACCATTTGCGTCCTCATGGAGTTCACTTGTAATGTAAATTTGTCGTTCTCTGAACTTCTTTGCGACGACTTCGACCTGAATTGCCAAGTCCCATTTGTAGCTCATCTTCACCTCCAATGTCTTTGTCAGTATGTTCTTGGATCTTGACTATACATTATTCCACAACCATGAGAGCTTCATGTGCACTTTGACTAGTGCAAAGACGTACTACAAGATAACATATTTGGTTACCTCCAAGCCTTCTTGTTTCGTTGTCTACCTAATTTGTTCGATATATTCCTTGGTCTCCTAGAAGATGAATTATTTGCCTCTGATTTCTTCAAGAGATATGATGGAAAACATCCAATGTTTTTGTGTAAGAGACACAAACCCATTACGCAGGTGATTGTACGCAGCCATAGTGCTAACCAACTATGCTCCTTCTTTTCAAAATGTTGCGAAGCATCTGAATACTTAACAGTCCACTACTGCATCTGGTCAAATGCTTTGTTTTCTATCTTTAGGAGTTTCACCACTTCTTATGCATTATTATGAATTCCAATGGGCTTTGACCTGTTGTATAAGTATCATCTCATCATATAGTCATGCCATGGTATCCTCCATTGGCCCTATCTCTTCTTGCATGGTTGACTACCATTTTGCGGTGTTGAAGTTATGTGATGACAACAGTTGGTTCTATGCTGCAAGATGTTCCTCTTGTTGCTTCACCATAGCAAGTTATCTTCTCAACCTAGAATTCTCATTCAACAAGTACTTAGAGTTATCATGTGTCATTGTCGTGAATGGAACATTTACTGCCATAACTTCCCTCAAATTTCTTCTAGTGTTGGCAAAAATCACCTTCTTTGTAGACACTATGACTGGATTCAGAGGATCCTATGAGAAATATATATGCCTTTGTTGCATGATTCTCTTCTTTAGTTGATCGAACATTTTATTGCATACACCCGTGACTCTGTTTGTTGATGGAGGTGTGATCCCCATCTCTCCAAATGGAAGATGACCACCCGTGAGAGGATGTTCTTTTGGAGTAATTGGTTCTTCATCCATTGGCTAGATGGTATATTCTTCCTCGAATTGTTCCTCTTTCAGCTCTTGAGTCAATTGTTCTTCTTCCAATCTTTGTGTTGCTTCCTCCTCTTGGAACTGCCTCTGCTACTCTTCTTCCACTCTCCTCTTCTCTTCTTCTTTTGCTTGTTTCTTCTCTAGAATCTTATCCTATTGACTCTTCTTATCTTCTTATTTTACTTATCCTCTCTCTTTTGCTACTAGGATATATCCTAAGCTCAAGGAATCAAATTTCCATTTCATGTTTCTCTCACCTATTGAATAACATATGATCCTTTTCTTGGGAACTAGTTTCCTTGCTTAAGGTGTTATCTCTTCCTCCTCCTACACCTGCCAGTCTTCAACTAGTGGATCATGGGGTGAACTGGTCTCCATTAATGGATGTGTTTTCATGTTGGAATTATACCATTTCTTTATCTTCTCATCCTTCGTTGTGGTCATCGATGAGTACCCTGTATTGTGACCGATCCTTTGATAATGATGCCTGACAATTATCATGGGAACATATCAATGGAAGTCTTTAGTGGTAAAATGTATATGGTCCAACGCTTGTATCTCTATTTTCATATCCTTGTCACTCTTTAATTCATGTAATTTGATCCTCAATGGAAAGATAGACCAAGGGGCTTTCTTCTACCTATGGAAAATTCCTTACAATCCCTTGTCCAGCTGATTGGAAACTTCTTACATGACCACTTTGTTGGTCATGTTTCGCAGCATATGATGAGAGGATATCTAACAACTGAAGCACCTAATATATGTACCTATAGAGCTCTAAACCAGTCCACAATATCTCAAAGTGGCTTCTTTACTTGATTTTTCATGCAAGGAGGATTGATCTAAAAAATCATGTGAAAGATGACTGCAAATAAGTGTTCATCTCATTTGTCATATACGCCTCTGAAACTTGCTTCTAATAACACTCTCTAGTGGAAGTAAACTGGAACTTCTCCTCAGGGGTCTAGTTCCATTTCATTCCTGGGAAAGCATATTGTGCACAATTCCATCTAAGAGAAATGCATACATGTAGAATTAAAGTGCCTAATTTGCCCATAAATATGCTTTTGCCTACCCAACCCGATGCTACAAGTCAAATGATAGGATATCCACCCAATTGAAAACTTTCCCATGGGTAACTACTATATTAAGTGTGTATATCCAATTCTCTTGGAGCACTTTAGCATTCTTAATCCCATATAATCGACAATACATGGCTATCAAGTAGTGATAGACATCACTGAGAATCTTTGTCGAAACTGTAGATGGGCGATGGCGAAACTTGGCAAGCTCTTGACACCATGTTTTGATAACATCTGTAGTGTCAAGGATTTCCCATCTCGTGTAGAAGTTTTTTTTTTCATATTCATTGGGCTTGAGCATCTTATAATATGTCTGCATGTCTTCACCATAATAGGTGGCGAGCTGACCACCACTCTCATTGCATAGAACAATGTGAGAATCATCCATATGCATAATAATCCATTCAATTACTTATGCACATCGCATGACTAGGAATCTTTATGTGATCCAGTGCTTCTTGGACTTCTTGATGTTGATGTCTGCATACAAATCTTCTAAGTCCCTAGGAAATTTCTCTTACATTAATGTGTTGTATATTTTTCTCCATGTGACCTGTGTATCTTTATCAATAAAGCACTAAGTATATGCATATATGGGAATATTGAGCCTTATAGCTTCCGTAGGTTCACCAACGCTTTCTTCTGAAAGTTATTTGGAGGTCACTTTGTGACGCAGCATGTCTCCAACAAATGACGACAAAGTAGTAATACTTGTAGCATGAACACCTATTTGGGGCAACAAACTCATAGTGACAATATTAGCTTAAAACATCCTAACTATGCAGTAATACCTGTAAATCACGTACAAAGATCCATGACAAATGATAGATCATGAAAAACTATGAACGAAAGCATAAAGTAACTTGCAGGTATGATAAAATAGGCATGCAAACTAGGAGGGCGCACTTTTAAAGCACGAAGGGAACATCTAAGGTCATTCGCAGTGTTGTAGTGTGCTCATGTGCTCAAGCAAGGGGAAGAATAAACTAGGGTGCATTGTCGCACCCTCAAGGGTCGGGGATGGACTATTTGGCCTTTTGTCTTCCCTATGAACCCATGCACTCATGGAGATAAGGAGGGCACATTGTCACACTCCGAAGGGACGAAGGAGGAGGTTAACAAGGCTTCGAGCCTTCACAATATGCCCATGCACTCAAGGAGAAGGAGGGTGCATTTTCGCATGCCAAAGGGCTGAATATAGATCCTTCATGCCTTCATGATGCGCTCATGTGCTCAAGAGAGGGTGCATTCCTTTATGGTGAAGAAGTGCACTCATGAGGAAAACTTGAACAAATAGGGTGTAGTTTTCTAGGCTGGTTTGGTTTTGTGCTCAAGAAGTGTGCTCTTCCTGTTAGAAGATGAAAAACAAGTTTGAACAATAGAACTTGATGCTAAGATTAGGAATAGAAAGATTTGCAAGGCTTTATAGTTATTTTCACATACATGGCAAAAGATGAAAGGTTGCAAGAATGTGAAGAGTTTTTGCATGCAACAGTAGGTTAACACTTGAAATATGAAAATTCAACATAAAAACCAACAAACAAATTGAAAAACAAAGGATTGACAACAAGAAAAGAAAGATTTGATAGTGAAATCATGAAATGAAATGGAAATATTAAACATGTAAAACTTACTCGTTGCATTGGTTGATGAAGAGATTCTTGATCCTGAGTTGTGTGCCCAACTCAAATGGAATGATTACGAAAGAAGAATGATTAATTGAGTTGATTTAAAGAGATTAACATGCAAAATTTATTCATGCATCAGTGTCACTTATCATCGAGTGAATAGGTGAGTTAAAGAAGTTAAGTGTGCTCCTCTTTTCTAGGATTTCGCCCACATGTAATAAGGTTGGCTCATGCATGCAACTGTATAGGGCGCATGTCTTCGACACTAAGAAGTGCACTCATAGAGGGTGCATTTGTTCAACATTAAGGATGGCACACTCCTTCGGGTTAAAAGAGTGGTCTTAAGTTGAGCACATGTCTTCATCAACTTTGAGTGCGCTTTAGATTTTCTAAGTGTTTTCTTGTTTTTTGCTTTTTTCATTTTTTCTTGTTTTTTGCTTTCTTTTTGTGTGCTTTTCAAGTGTGTGCATGGAAATAAGGCAAGTTTCTAATTCAATAAATATCATGAGTTCACCTGATCAAGAAATAACTAACTCAAATGCTTCTAATGGTTAAGTGACGATGATTAAGAAACATTGAGTTAGGAGGATGTGACACTTGGAGAAACCACATAAATAAAAAATCAAATAACATAAGGACTCAAGGGAACTTGAAACAATAGTTAGTGTAGGCTCTGAAATTGACAGGAAATTTTTTTTAGGGTTGTTTTCGCAACGACAACAGTACCTCAAATCAAGCAAAGGGAATCATAATTTCCCCTTTTACTTGGTCATTTATCATGTGCTCGACTCCAACCCATTATAACACGATCGAGAACCATACACTTGATGGTCTAGTTCTTCAACAAATTGTCCAAAAATTTTGTGTGTGTGTGTGTGTGAGATGCTCCCAGACCTCATGATGGTATGGCCCTTGAGGTTGCCCCCACATGCCCGTCCATCAACAGTTCTTGATCTAGCCTCAAATGCAGTTCAATAGATTTGACTGGCTTGGTTTCCACCATTCGCAGAGCCCAACTCATGAGCTCCTCCTTCAGTTGGCTCATTCAAATCTGCAAATTCCTTTCCTATTCAAAAGGGCTTCTTCGGTTATGAACTCCCCCTCTCATCAGCTTAGGGGAATTTGGTCCTATGTAATCAGTTAAGTTGTATTCATTGTATCAGACTTGGCGTTTGTATTTTAGACACATGTATGTGGGACTCTTTATACCATTGTATCATTTTCTGGCACATTGATTTTCTGGCACATTAATGCTCAAACCCACATTAATGGACACATCATTATTCATTTTATTGAGTTATCTCGACAAGTATAGGTATTACTCCCCCACCTCACTTAGATCATGTACACACTGGTATTTAAATATTCTTCCTTGACAAGTAGGTCTCACCTCCTCAACATATGGTTCTTCCCCCTCATAGAAATGACTCTCTCTCTCTATCTACATTAACCCTCCTTCAGTGTCTGGTGAAAGGAAACTATAATGCATTTCGGTCATATAATGTGCTTTAACACTCGTAAAATGGGGGTAATCCGTTATCACCCTAAAAGTGATCACCTAACCATTTTTCACTAGGATGATCGAAATACACCATGTAGTATGGGTTTTGCACATTAAAACCCACTTTCAACTTAGGAAATAATTTAGTGAACCATTTTTCCCAATTTATTTTCATTTATTTTTTCCCATATGAAAATAACCCAGAGCAAATGATTAATTAATTTCATGTTATTTTCATATATTTACCCATTTCGTGAGAACAATTAATTTCATTTTCACCCACTTTCACCATTTCTAAAGGAATAATTACATAAATCATTATTATTTATTATTTCTTAACCCTTTATTAGAAAAAAACCGCAGAATACTTTTTAGGGTACGGGCGGTCGATCTTCCTGAATGTTGTGTTCAGTGCATTGCGATCAGTAGGGCGGCCGACACAGCTTCCTAAGGATAAAGGTTTTATGCCTATAGGGATCTCCCAATATATACGCGACGGTACGTGCGAGCACAATCCGTACTGGCGCTATCGTCCCTCAGGAGGAATCACCCACCATCAACGAGATCGACAGTCACTAGGCTTTACGACGCCGGAACACGTCTCTAGCCTAGACCTCTATGTTGTGCGTTATGTTGCAAAGCGTTGTTAAGTTCATTCAATTTATTTTAAGTTGATCTTTTTAGAAGTTTGCCTTTTGAGGTTCACCACGAGATGTATGATACAATTCCTAAATGCAGTCTAAAGATGATAAGCAAGCTTTATATCTTTTCAACTTATGAAAATCCTAGCTACTAAGGGAAAAGAAAGACACCATCTTTTCTCAAAGAGCAATCAGCACACTCTAATGCACTTTTCCTAAATCAAACGTGCAAACTATCAAGATGCAAATGCACAATGCAGGTGTTTGTTTTCCGCTCTCTTAGTATTGATGCCTACAAAGAAAGCTTTTTGTACAACTTTGAATTTGCTTTTAAATGACCAATACAAACAAGTTTACTTTTTCGAAATCAGAGAGGGTAGAAGAGATTAAAACACTTAACGATTTCCGAAATGAATACTTGTTTCGACACTTAAAAGAGACAAACTCAAACCAAAAGCAAAAGTAAATGTATAATCAACTGTAATCAGCCAATGAACTCTCTCCTAAGACCACAATCAACAGATCTGAATCAAGGGCTACAGGATGACTATTTCACTTTTGCAAAGGAAAACTGCAAATGACGTCACAAACACATAAAAACACTCACAGTCTTTTTGTACAAAAGGAGGCGGAATTTAAGCAGAGAAAAGGATTTATCAGACTGGTACCTATGCTAGTTACAGGCTGCAAAAATCAAAGATCAAAACAAGGCAAAACAGAGCAGAGAACCCCAGCTGCACAAGGCCTAACTGGATCAGCGCAACCTCAACACAGGGGTTTTGACATTCAGCGCAGGTAGCCTTCACGGGACCTGCGTTGAAATGCAGAACCTCTTCACAGGGTCTGCGCCGAAGGAGAAACGAGAGTTTCTCACTGGGTTCTGGGTCACAGATTGCTGATTAATCTACGGTTTCAGGCCAAATAAAAGAAAAAAGCAAGGTGCAATCAAAGGGATGCTTTGAGGGGTTACTAAGATCTATCACAAAGGATCATCAAATCATTTGTGAGTCCATTGTTCAGATCATAGACAAATCCAGTGATTGGATCAAAGCAGCAGTTGTCTACTTTGCACCTGAGAATAGCAGGTGCAGTTCGATTGTTGCTGTTGAGTCTATGAAACAAACAATGATGGAAATACAAATAAAATGACTAAACAGATCTCCCCAGTGGAGTTGCCAATTTGTTGTGGGGAAAAATGCCTATGCAAGACGATCCTATCCACCTAAGGTGTGACAGTGCCTTAGCAACAAACAGAGACAGCTATTCTAGTATTCTTCCTTTATGAATTAAGAATGAAGAGAGATGGATGGACTAACCGGTGTCTTCCGTTTGTCCCTCGATCCAGTTCCTCTTCTCTTTGGGAGTTCCCAACTACTTGCCTTCTCGCTCGCCCAGCTTCAAGAGGTTTCTGCAAGATCACAAAAAGAGAACACTACACAAAGACATAGATTCATATTCATAACTAGTTCAGGATTAGAAATAAACTAAACATACTAATGCAAAAATACATCAAAGATACACCAGTATATAGGAGAAACCAAGATAGCTTTATTGATGAATAACAAGGTTCAGGAAGAGATACAACCCAGAGGGCTCCAATCCAGCATCTCCTTCCCAGCAAATGGAATTCCTATCTTCACCCCCTTCAAAGCATTAAGCACCCAATGATTCCAATCTCAAACCAACAGCAATTTTTTGCAATAACAAAATTCCAGCCTCTAGATCTCATGGAGGAGAGATCCATATATAGATGTTTGGAGAGAGGATGAGTCAGCTTGAGATCTGACTAGTGTCCTCTCCCTCTGTCAGTTCTTGATTCCACTTGGAGGTTCTTGCTTCCACTTGGAGATTGAGAACCTCTTACTCATCACCAGTCGAATTCACTGAGGCAAGTGTCATTGAGGAAGATTCTGGAAGCTTCCTGGGTCTTGACACCTCTTGGAATGAACTTGCCATTTGTCGACTCTCGCTCAGCGCACCCTGGTAGTGCTTCTGCCTGCGTTGCAGTGCAGGTAGCCAGTGTTGGCTTTGACATTCAGCGCAGACAACTAGTGGAGCCACTGAATTGATCCTGAATTGACTTGTTTTTGAGCAGTTTCTGGTGGAGAACTTCTGTGAATTGCTATGGTTTGTTAGCCTTGTTCCTCTAGGGGTAGGAACAACATGTTTAGGGACTTTGGATCCCTTAGATTATGGACATTTCATGCTCATAGCTGTAAGGCACAAAAATGTCTATAACATCAGCCAAGAGGTCAATGCCATCAATTGTACATCCCCCATCCTAGAATTTGGATCCCAAAATTTCATATCAGTTAATATGAGGTTGTGTATGTAGAATTATGTCATCTTAGATTTGTCCTCCACGCTATCTTTATGATCTGGATTCTCTTAGTGACCGAAATTAACCAAAATATTTTACTTTTTTAATGTTAGAAGAATTGCATGTGAAAGAGTATGAAAAACCACACTTTCATACTTTAAATGAGAGGAAACATAAAGGAAACCATTAAATCAAAGAAAAAATGCAAGTTGATAACGGAGTTCACCCAGTGCGGGCTATGTCTTCAAGCCTGGTGTTAATATTGAGGAGGTTGATTCATTAAATGTTACAAGATGATGATGAATAAATGATGTACTCTTTGTCAATACAAGGAATAACTCCCTTAATTAGAGTGGTATGTCTCTCCATGAGAAGTTATCTTATAATAACTCTCACTCATATAAATTCCCCTTTAGCATGACAATATCATTCACTCACATGAAGTGGCATACAAGGATCCTCCAAAAAATGGAAAACAAGGATCTCAACATCAAATCATCATCTCAAAAAAGAATCAAAAGAATACATGGCATCAATGCATATTATACCTCCACCTCCAGGGATGACTTGAAAATGCACAACTCCGATGAGGAAATGGATTGCACAATATAATTCCTAATGAAAAACTGTGAAATATGACTATAAAATCGACCCCCTTCTAACTCGGTCAAATTTGGGCTCCCCGGGAATCTCAAAGGTTACCCAAAGATTATCGTCTACGAGCTGATTGAAAATTTGTTGCTTAGAAGAATAATTTGATCACACAATCGTGTTCCTTGCAAAAAACTGAGAAAAATAAGTAAAGTCAACCTAGTTCTAAAACTGCCATTTTCGAGCCTCCAGGGAATCTCAAAGATTCCTCAAGATTCCACAAAGGTTATTTTCTAGAGTTTGATAGAAATTATGCTACTCATGTGAGGAAACTGATGACACCATTGAACTCCTAGCAAAATTCTGGCTAATTTGAGTATAAACTTGACATAATTCTAACATTGTAGAAATTTTCCCCTCAATGAATCTTAAAGATTTCTCAAAGATTCATCATAGAGAATATTCTTAGGAACATTCCCTAACATATGCTCTGGCAATATTCCTAGAATCTTCTAGAGATTCATGTCTTCATTGTCTTGCCTACATACTCATCTCTCATGTATTCTCCATCATTCTCCATGGTTCCCTGTGAACGATTTGAATGGAATTTTAAAATAAAGTGTGAGGGCGAATATGACAAAGTGTGTAGTTGGCATAGCCATATTAAGTTACTTGTTGTTGGGGAGGTTTTCATTTCAAAACCCGTGGATTCCTAATTTTGCTTTAATATGGTTTTAAAGCCTAATTTTGGCTTTAATATAGTTTTCAAACCATATAATATATGGAAATCATATGTCCATATTGTAACGACTCCGAAAACCATGAGAATAAGACAAAAATGAAGGTTGCACCATGCCAAGGCCACTTGGTCTTAATTTGAGGTACCATGTGGCACCATGTGATTGGGCCATGTGGCAGGCCCTTATTGATCCACATCATATGCCACTTTTGTCACCTACTTGCCATGTGTTGACATGTGGTGTTGCCACATCACCTGCTTGTGCATCCATCTGGTTTCCTAGCTGGGCTGCCACATTAGCTATATGGGTCCCACTAGGCCAATTGACTTTGTTGCCATGTGTCATCTGTATTTCCTACCATGTGGCATAATTTTGACTTTGACTTTGACTTTTTCCTAGTTTGACCAAAACTTTGATTGGCCATAATACGAACTCAAATTGAGGTGTCGTTTGCACCGTTGGAAAGCTTGCGAAAAATCTTCGATCTGATCCAAGTTTCATTGTAATCCAAGGAATTTGATTTTTGAGCTTTCTTGGAGCCACCTCGATCACTTTATGACAAAATTAAATGAATTGTTTGTACTTTTGGAAGGGTAGTGAACCATATTGTGCTAGAGTTTTGATTTGAAACTGAAGCCACTGCTCTTTGAGGAACATGGCATATGTTTTTGAGGGATTTCTATCTTGGGTGACCTCCATAGCCAAGCTTTCCATGGTGCCAAGTTGCCCTTATTTCTCCTCCAGTCACTCTTTCAAACTCTTATTCTCCATTTTCATTTTTTCCCTCATAGTTGACTCTCTCAGCCTCAAATCAACCATATTTGCACCCATCTTCTTCATTTTCTCTTCCATCAAGTCCACATCCTCTACTCACTTAGATTTTGAAATCTACATCCATCGGTGGGTTCAATATATTTCTTTGTCTAGCTCAAGGAGGATTGGGACTACAAATTTGGTGGGTATTATTTGTCCTTACTCATAAAATTTTTAGTAGGACCCAAGATCTGGCTAAGGATCCAGCCCTTTTAGCTCTTGTGGTCATCTTCCCCCCTCCTAAGGTTGTGCAACACTTTCCTATAGCACTGCCTTACTTTCTTGTAGCATATTTCCTGCTTCCTCTATCACTACCCTTCTTTCCTATAGCATGGTATTTTCTTCTTGTAGTTGTCTCATCTTGTCTCCCCTACTATTTGAGTTCCTTTGGGAGGTTTGGAGTTGCTTTCCTTTAGTTTTGAAGGAGGTCACCTCTTCAATTTGCTTCTCACCCTTCTCTAATTCCTCCTCTTGGTGGCTAGCTAACCCCTTAATGGTGATGGTGGTAGTTTTCGGAAGGTTGAGGCTTACCTTTCTTGAGTATAATACTCCTCATCCTTTTGAAATACAAAAGGCCTTGCTTTGTCTTCCTCACTTTGACCTTGATAGGTGTACTTAGGGTTTCCAAGGTGGCAACCATTTGTTGTTCAGTGTTTCCCTCTAAAAGGCTTACTTCTTGTTCTTGTCTCCTTCTTTTTTAAGGCCTAGAAGGTTCCCCAATGGATTCTACTTATATTTCTATTTTTTCCTCTTCCTTTTTCTCTTCCTCTTCTACTTCTTCTCTTGTTTCATCCCCTTCTTTTTTTGTAGAGCCATCTTTGATTGTCCCTTCAAGTTCCAATAATATCTTGCCTTATGTTTCCAGAAAAATTTCCCTATCCATATCTACAAAATCTGCCCATGACACAGGGTTTTTGATGTGCTCTAGAGCATCCATGACAATGAGCCTTATGATCCCATGATGAGAAATGTACTAATGTTTCCCTTCTCTCACCCTTTGGCTCATTTCCACTATGAACTGAAGAAGGAAGTGGGGAATACTTAGTCTGCTTGGGATAGGCAATTCTGTCTGGAATCTCAGCTCATAAAGTAGCCTAAACTGATAGGCATAAACAACACTGAGCCTCCCCTCATAGGATATGTATTTCAAGATGTGATAGGCTACTTCATCCCATGGGTAGGGTATAATCTCCCTTCTAACCCCATTCTTATCTTCAATTGGTTTCTCTTCAGGGAGGAAGAAGTTCTTTTTAGTTGTGATGGATTATGCTCTATCCTCCTCTCCCCACCTAAATCCTAGGGCCAATGTGTCACCCTGTTAATTATTTATGCATTTAAATTGATAACAATCCCCCTCATAATGGTGGTGGCACTATCTTCCGCTTGAGGTTGGATGGCTACTGCAAATTCATGGGTAATTCCATCATCATACCCCTTGATTTTCTCAAAGAACTCCATCCACTAGTGATTTGTGAAGATGTCCCTAAGTGAATTCTTGTTGAGTTTGTGGGCTCTCTTTAATTGAATCCCCCTCCCATTATCCCTACTATAGCTCTTTCACAGCTTTTATAAGGAATTTTACTGTAAATTCTTAGTTTTCTAGCAACCGAGGTTTTCAAAGCAAAGATGAGAGGAATGGTTCTTCTTTTGCTAATAAGAGGAAGAAAAATTGTGTGCCCAATTTAAATAAAATTCATTCTCCTACTACCATGCTTATCTTATAGGAAAAATAGTTTTTGAATTTTTTTTATCTTCATGGGTTTACCACTGGATGCTTTTATAGACAAAATATGAATAATTTCATAGGATTTTGTGCATGGAAGGTGAGGAAAATTTACTACTTGCCCCTCCCTTGGAGACCCTTTCATGGATTTAGGGTGTTGCAGGAAAAATCACAAAAATTCAAGCCCTTTTCCACCTCTCAAGTCAATTTTGTAGCAGACAGTCATGATCATGTAGCACATGTTCTGTATCATGTACCACTCAATCTAGATCTTGTAGCAACTAGTGTTCAACCTCGCAGTTTCTCTGTGGCAGCCTATGGGACCCCTGGTGTAGCTAGATCGACTCTTAATGATGGTAGTGGGACTTTTTTACAGTTTTTTGAATAAGACTCTTGGTACAAATGACACTTTGGCCCACTTTTCATTCCTTTTGTGCTTTGGTGGTGAGCTCGGTGTGTTCTATTAGCTAGCCCCCACTTAACACCTTCGCACCTCTTCATAGACCTATTTGGCCCACTCCTTGTAATAATCACCCTTCAACTTTTATCATTTTCTCCACATTGGATGAGAGAGAAAAACAACTTCACTTAACTATTTGAGGTTGGCCAAGATATTGGCCACCTTCAGTCTACAAAAACCTTGTTCCTCATCTATTCGAAATATTTTCAAGCTATTATGTGCTTAAAGGAAGATAGGAGGAGTTTTATACTCGTGCCTACCTAGTAGTATTTGCCTTTGTGCTAAACACTTGATGTCTACATGTTGTTTCTGAATAGGGGTAGTGGTTGATCTACTTGCTTCTTGGGGTGTCATATTCTCATGTTCATTGTTGCATACATTGACTTTGTTCTGAATTTTTTTTGTTTTTATTTTTCTTGAAATATTCTTCATTGATCAAAGCTTGTCAACACAATTTCTTCTAAAAGGTGATCAAATGTTGTTGTTGAAGGTGAATAGTGATCCTTTGGTAGCTTTCAAAGGGTTTAGTGTAGCTTCCAAAAATCAAGGAAATGAATCTCCAATGCCTTCATGATGGTTGGTTCTTCATTATGTTGCTCTCATCTATGGTTTTGTAGGGTCTGTGCAAACTGTTATAGGAATATATGTCTTCATGTAGCAGTCACACAGACCCCTCTATGATCAAAATTTCCTTAAGACAATGCTTCCAAAAACATTAATAATTCATTATTAATTTGTGGACAAGGGTCAAAGGCCTTTTTTGTGGTGTAAAGGATGGAAGAAAGGGTGAAAATGAGCATTTTTTATGGATAGAAGTTGAAATTTTGGTGGAGACGAGGTCAAGTGATGTGGAGAATGGATGATGAGGGTGTGGTGGATACCTCCTCTTGTTCCTCTATGAAAAAAACAAGATTTGAACCTTTTTCTATACAGATCACAATCATGTAGCAAATATGGAAAATCATGTAACACTTTAGGACTAAGGAAAAATTGAATGAGATAGGCAACCTAGTGATGGATCAACTTGGTCGTATCAAGGAAATGATGTTGGGTGTGGAGCCTAATTATCTTCGTTATTGTGTGGAGCTTTCTTGTTTCAGCCGCGTTGGATCCCTGTTCCCAACGAGGCGACAACGTTGCCCATTTAATCTTTGTCAGGGGGTCTAGGGTGTTAGGAAAAATATTGAGAGGGGGGGTGAATCAGTATTTTAAAAACTCACAATAATAATTTTCTTTTATGAAATATGTACGTGACTGTTGTAAAAGAAACTAGTGTATGCTTAGTAAAATTGTAAAACAACTAATTATTTATCTGTTAAACTTAAACCAGAATGTAAGAGATTTATCAGGCATTTGATAAGCAGTAAGCAGGTGCAGTAAGAACAGAATAAAGTATCACACATAAGAAACACACATGAACACCAAGATTTAAGGTGGAAACCCAATGTGGGAGAAAACCATCATTGTTGTTGTCTCAATCTTCAAACTTATTAATATCAAAAAATTCTTACATTCTTGTACTGGTGCAAACTCATGCCAATACGTAGGCACCCACCTGCTGAAGGCTACAACCTTCACTCATTCTCCAACTCCTACTGGAAGGGAGCTCCAACCCCCTGATTTGATTACCAACTACTACTGGCAGGAAGCTTCGACTTCCTCACTGAAGGCTCCAACCCTTAGCAAAATTTGTGGACCACATGTCATAAATTTTCACATTAGATCCACCTTCTTTAATACATCACAACTTGTAGATCTAAAGCAAACACCAACTTAATTCAAACATAACAGTGAAATCATTGTAACCATAACACAAAACTGAACTCAGAATAATGCATCAACACACAGAATCAATTGCAACCCTGATCATTCATATGCCAACATGTATATGCTACTTCACTTAAGGCAACCCATGTGTATACACGCTTTTCTATAGAGAAACTTGCATACAAATCTCAATATACTAAAAACTTGTAATTCTGAATCAAATACAGAGTTGACCAAATTTATTCTAAAATATTCTATTGGCTTACAGAACCCTCATACAGTTTGTAGCATCAATAATATTTTCAACCAATCAACATGTAACCAAATTCAACTTCATCATTCAATCAGTTCTACTTCATACATTATCACTCAACCTAGATCAAAGTGAGGACATCATTGACAGACAACAGAGATACAACAGCACTAATTAGGTTGATCATTCATTTATGAACAGAAACCCTTCCTTTATGTATGCGACTTTGAAGAAACAAACCTGTGTGTATACGCGACTTAACCGAGACCAACCTGTGTATAGATCTGCAAATTTTGAGATAAAATTGCGCAGCTCTTTAGAAATTCAAAAATACCAAGATCATAATATTTAAATATAATAAAAAAAATGCATCAATACTTAGATCTAGTCAATCCATGAGCAGCTCATATAATGGAAAGCCATTTTAGGTCTCATGATCCTAATCCATCATTGTATTCATCGGTGCATAATTATTTCATATCTATGTGTCAACTATGGCCCTTACAATGCATATATACTTCAGATTGAAGTATTCATCAAAAACCCTTTCACATGCACACTTAGCACTTTGATATTTTCCTCCTTATATAGTTAGAGCCTTAGCCAATACCATGAGTCAAAACTACACTAGTGTTAGTGGTAATCTTGGACGAGATCAAGTAACCGTTACTGTGCCCAATATTGTGGGCTAATACTATGGTAAGGACACTTGGTATTCTTAAATTAGTGTGCTAACATGTAGGTTACTTTTATTCTTCATACCTGTGTTTATACGTGACTTGGTCTTGATGAACCCGCATATAGATCTTCAAATATTCACCTTTGTCAAACTTTTGATTCTGATTTGCAAACCTTTGTCCCATCATTCTATTATTATTTTCCATCACTCTATCACCTATGAACTGGCCAGTGGATTCATCTAGTTACCATTATACTTGTTTTGTTACAAGTGAGTTACCATCAAGGACAACACATGCATCATAATGCCAACAATCTCCCCCTTTGGACTTGATGGAAACCATGTTGGTGTTGGTCACCTCAACCTGTAGAAACCTGTTAGATACATCAAATAACTGTTATTCAAACACCAAGATGCTCTTCCCCTTTGACATCAAGGGAAAAGGGTGGACAAAAGCTCCCCCTTTGGATCTGATTTGCACTATATTGTCCATGCTCCCCCCGAACACATGTTGAATCTTCATAAATATTTTCAAATGAACAATATGACTCTATAACTAAACTGAGTATGACCTTCCTATCACCAAGGACTCATACTTACATCAATCACCCAATCAAGTGGGGATACATGTTTGACTCAACCACCCAACCAAGTGGGATTACATTTTTGACACTACCACACAACCAAGTGGGATTACATATTTGACATGACCCCGTAGAACAACATATTACGGACGATAACATCAAGAATATGTAGCTAGTCACAGCCTTACAAGATCGAGCACTGACATGGTACATCAAGTACTGCTCTGATAACCCCAACACAACATTGGCAGAAACCCAATGAGCTTTGAACAAGGAGTTTAGAAAGCCATTAGGGGACTTTTGAGGTCTAAAATGGGTCTCCTAAGAAAATTATAAAATAATAGTGGAATTAATAAAATAAGATTAGATTACATCATCAAATTTTAGAGGGATAAAATAAAAATAAATAAACTATTTTTTCAACTTATCCCCCTATGGGTTTACTCAAATTTTGAGCAAAAACACTCGTTGGATGCATAATTTGATTCCTCATCCAAGAAGTACCCATGTTGCATACTTTCGATGAACCCTGCTACATGAAAAATGAGAAATACATGAAAAACATGATTGCAATCATGTTTTTTCATGTATTTCTCATTTTTCATGTAGCAGGGTCCATCGAAAGTATGCAACATGGATACTCCTTGGATGAGGAATCAAATTTTTCATCCAACGAGTACTCCCACTCAAAATTTGAGTAAAACCTTAGGGAGATAAGTTGAAAATACGAATTGAAAAAGTAGTTTTATTATTTTATTATTTTTTAAACTTTTTACTTTTTTACTCCAAAAATGGTGAATCATCCCCCATGGTTGACATCATCATCTTGAATCCTATTGGTTATTATAAAGTTTAATTTGGTTGTACATTTTTCTTAGGGGGGCCATTTTAGACCTTAAAATTCCCCTAATGCCTAAGTCAAAGGCACAGTCGATGACTGAGTTTAAAGAAATTCGACAAAAAGTAGATGAGACACCTTGGGATTTCGATCAAAGGTTGAAATGATTGATCAAGAAAGCCAATATGGTGATTACATATTCTCATCATCACGACTAGTATATAGTGTTGCTCTTTCCGCATTTAAGAGTGTTTGTATCACAACAAAAGATAGCAACGCAAGCTGAAGCCTTAGAAATCACAATGAGGTTGGATGTCTCACCTATACAGGATACAAACCTTGGAGTGCAACAGATTCACTCACAGCTGGAAAGCCTGCACCTGGAGTTGTAGAGCCTGAAGAAAGGAAAGGAAGCCCAGTCGGAGGTGCTCGCTAAAGTCTAGAGCTTTAAGTTCAAGAGCCATGGGCACGATAAGGACCATTGCCCGGTTTATAATAACTATATTATGGGGGGAGGACCTATTCCCCTAAAACCAGAGAATAATGTTGGGTTGAGCATGGGAGTTGTGCCATGGTGCGCTATCTGTCAGGTTATAGCACAGCACACGACTGATAATTTCCATTTACTACAAAAGTTTGTACAAACCCCTCAACAGTTGTTTTGCAATTTCTATAAATCTGTGGGCCATGATGAACACCATTGTGTTGGCATTATGATTCAAGTGTTGTCCTTGATGGCAACTCACTCAGAGGTTGGTACAGATGCTCAGAAGTTGGTACAGGAGATGGCAACTTAATCAGAAGACAGATCCTAGTACAGCTTGCCAAGGAAGTTCATACACGCAGGTTTGTTAAGACCAAGTCGCGTGTACACGCAGGTTGGCTTCAGAAAAAGCGCGTGTATGTGGAAAAGTACCTTTGGTCCATGGCGGTTAGTCCTTGGAAGTTGTGCCTATGGTTTCGGACCATTATGTCTCGACGGACGTGTTGATCCCTAGTTTCGAGGTTGATGGTATTGTGTTTCTATGGTTTTGGCTCTTGGTATTGAACAAGGCCTAAGGCTATATAAGGAGAAGATCACTAGGCAAAGGAGTATGGATTGTGGGTGTCTGACGCAGTGAGAAGATCTGGTATTGCTGGTTATCTGTTCGGGACGCTTGGCAAGGGTCGGATCTGACAGCAAAGGCAGAAGTAATCATTTCTAGATCTGCACGCGGGTTGCCTTTGGAGAAAGCGCGTATACACGCGGTTTTGGTACAGTGAAGTAGCGTATGCATGATAAGTGTTAATATTTCAGGTTGCTGTTGATTCTGGTGGTTGTTGCAGAGTTCTAGATTCTGGTTTGGGTTCTGTGTTCTTGATGACAGGGTTTCAGTGATTCGGTATTGGGTTGTTTAATGAATTATGATGCAAGTATAAGTTGATGATTGTATTGCGGTAATGTTTGCTTTGTACTCTTGGATCCAGTATGAAAATGTATGAAACGTGGTCCCTGAAGGTTGTAGGGTCAGCACCTACGTACTAGTAAATGGATCAGCTAGTACAAGAGCTGAGGGGGTTGTAGCTCCCTTCCAAAAGTAGTTGGAAAACGAGAGAGGGTTGTAGCCCTCTGCAGGTTGTAGCCTGCGTGCTGGTAAAGGACTGCACCAGTACATTGTAAAAGAAGTTTCTCATTAAAGAAGAAAGAGACAAATTGCAGCAGGTGGTTTTCACCCACATTGGGTTTCCACCTTATATCATGGTGTTCATGTGTGTGGCTTTTGTGTGATGATCTATTCTGTTATACTGCACCTGTTTACTGTTAATATGCTTAATAATATCCTGATGCATTTAATGAAGATAAGATTAACTGAATCATAAGATCTCTGCATATACGCTAGTTGCTTTAGACACAGTCGCGTGTACACGCGGGTTCACTTAACTGAAGTCGCGTATATGTTTCTGAGTATGAAATTGAAAAGTTTTATCTGATCTGATAATACTGATTCACCCCCCCCTCTCAGTATTATTTCCAACAATTGGTATCAGAGCAGGTCCTTCAGAGAAAGCTTGATCGCTTGAAGGAAAAGATCCATCAAATGGCTAATCCAGAAAGAGAGGCACACATCAGGCCACCAGTCTTTGACGGGAACAATTTTACTCACTGGAAGATAAGAACCACTGCATATCTACAGTCGCTTGGAGCAGAAGTTTGGGGAATCGTAGAAGGAGGATACAAATTCCCATCAGCAACTCCTACAGATCCAGCAGAGAAAAAGCAATATGAGCTCAATGCCAAAGTAGTTACTGTCCTATTGAGTACTTTGACTCAATCAGAATTTATGAAGATCATGCATCTCAAATCAGCTAAGGAAATATGGGACAAAATCGTTACAAGCTACGAAGGAGATGATCAGGTAAAAATAGCAAAGCTTCAAACTCTCAGAATCCGATATGAAACTCTTAAGATGCGAAGTAATGAAAGCGTAGCTAATTATTTCCTGCGTATGGATGAGATTGTGAATTGTATGAGGGATCTGGGTGAAGAATTTGAGGAAGTTGTCTTAGTTCAAAAGGTTTTGAGATCTCTGTCTACTAAATTTGATTCTAAAGTATCTGCCATAGAAGAAAAGGAGAATGTGCGGAAAATTACCATGTCACAGCTTCACGGGATCTTAACTGCTTTTGAAATGCGACAAGAGGTACCACCAGAGGCCGCATTCGAAGTGTCAGAGGAAGAAGATGAGGTAAATTTTGTCAAGAATCTTGAACGGGGATCTGGACGGTTCAAAGATAAGCTACCTTTCAAATGTTTTCTATGTGGTAGAGTTGGTCACTATGCTGCTAGATGTCCTCATAACAAAGAAAAGATATATGAAGAAGATGGTAGAAGCTATTATACCCATATTAAAAGTTCATTAAATGATAGTGAGGATATTAGAAGTCTCATGGCACATAAGAAGAAGAATGCTTCATCCAATAATAGCGAGGATATTAAAAGTCTCATGGCACATGAAGAGAAGAATGCAGAAACTGAAGAAGTTTCCAAACTAAAAGAACTATTGGAGACAGAAACCAGGGTAAGGGAGAAATTGCAGGATATAGCAAAAGATCAGAGCACAACTATTCAGAGACTTGAATCAAAGATCCTCTCTCTAAAAGAAGATCTTGAAGATCAAGAACATGAAGTGATCAAACTAAAGCGACAAGTGGAAGAAGGGAGAAAAGTTGAAGAAGACCTAAGGAAGAAGTATCTGAAAAAGGAAGAACAACATCAAGTTGAGGTAAATATCTTGAAAGGTAAACTAGAAGAAAAGGATAAGCTTTTACGATTTCAAGATAGTTCTAAAGTCTTGGATGATATTCTTAATAGTCAAAGATCTCCTGCTATCAAGACTGGTCTTGGTTTTCATGAATATGTTGAAGGTGAATCTAGTTCACAAGGTGAGACAAGAAACTCTAATGAGAAATCTGAAATACTCAAGGAACAACCAAGGAAAGAAATTCCTCAAGGAAGATCCTTTACTCCTAACTATGGACGTGATAGACGATTATTTCCTCCGCTGAATAATGTTGAATGTTATGTATGTCATAATCTTGGACATGTTGCAGCCAGATGCAGAAGTAGAATGGTTCAAGAAAGATCATCGCATCGCAGGTACTTCAGAGGGTATTGCTTTGCCTGCAATGCATATGGACACAAAGCAATTGATTGTGATAGAAGGAACATGAAAAATATAAGGTGCTATACATGCAACAACTATGGGCATAAAGCAAGGGAATGCAGGAGCAGATTTCAAAATTCAAGACAAAAGGACCATACATCATCACAGTTGCAGGAATTGAAGAAGACAGAGACAGAAAGGTGTGGGATAACTCAGTCAGCTGACATAACAGACACAGGGGAATCTGAAAGTGAAATTTAGTATTCCATCCTGCATACGCTTATATAATGAAGACAAGTCGCGTATATACGCGAGTTACAGGCTGCAAAGTCGCGTATATGGAGAAAGGGCAGCAGAACAGACCCAGGTTCAGTCATGGTTGGCTCAGGCTCAGGGGGAGCAGAACAGACTCAGGAAATGGTTCAGACATGGTTGGCTTACACTCAGGGGGAGAATATTCTTCAAATAATGCATTGTTGGCATTATGGTTAGAAGGTGTTGATAAAGTCTATGAAGCTAAATGATACATCTTACTGTTTAGGAATGGTATTGCAGGCTGATGCTTATGGTACAGATCATGATGCTGTTGGTGGCTTTCATAAGTCTTGGTCTAGATATTTCATCACTATGTCATGTATCTCTTTTATGATGTCAAGGTCATGTAACGGCCTATGTTGGTTTCCCCACTATGCCTGGGATGAATGATGAAATGTTCATGTATTATCATGTATCTTCACATGGTTAGGTGGATGAGTCAATATTGGTATATCCCCACTAGGTTGGGTGATGAATGTATGTTGAGTCTTTTGGTGATAGGAAGGTCTTCTATGATGTATAAGTCTTTGTTCTTCTTGAAGAACATCTTTTGCAGATCTTGCCTACAGTCAAGGGGAGCATGAACAACACAATTCAGCAAGAGCAGGATGGATAGATTGGTACACTTTGGCATACACAAAGGGGGAGCACATTTGGAGATTTCAGCATGTACTCAGGGGGAGTATGGACAGCAGTATGGACAGGAGAGGGTATACCAAAGAAGAGAATATCTTGGTCCACCCTTTGCCCTTGATGTCAAAGGGGGAGAGTGACTTGGTGTGGTGGTTGCCATCAAGTCCAAAGGGGGAGATTGTTGGCATTATGATTCAAGTGTTGTCCTTGATGGCAACTCACTCAGAGGTTGGTACAGATGCTCAGAAGTTGGTACAGGAGATGGCAACTTAATCAGAAGACAGATCCTAGTACAGCTTGCCAAGGAAGTTCATACACGCAGGTTTGTTAAGACCAAGTCGCGTGTACACGCAGGTTGGCTTCAGAAAAAGCGCGTGTATGTGGAAAAGTACCTTTGGTCCATGGCGGTTAGTCCTTGGAAGTTGTGCCTATGGTTTCGGACCATTATGTCTCGACGGACGTGTTGATCCCTAGTTTCGAGGTTGATGGTATTGTGTTTCTATGGTTTTGGCTCTTGGTATTGAACAAGGCCTAAGGCTATATAAGGAGAAGATCACTAGGCAAAGGAGTATGGATTGTGGGTGTCTGACGCAGTGAGAAGATCTGGTATTGCTGGTTATCTGTTAGGGACGCTTGGCAAGGGTCGGATCTGACAGCAAAGGCAGAAGTAATCATTTCTAGATCTGCACGCGGGTTGCCTTTGGAGAAAGCGCGTATACACGCGGTTTTGGTACAGTGAAGTAGTGTATGCATGATAAGTGTTAATATTTCAGGTTGCTGCTGATTCTGGTGGTTGTTGCAGAGTTCTAGATTCTGGTTTGGGTTCTGTGTTCTTGATGACAGGGTTTCAGTGATTCGGTATTGGGTTGTTTAATGAATTATGATGCAAGTATAAGTTGATGATTGTATTGCGGTAATGTTTGCTTTGTACTCTTGGATCCAGTATGAAAATGTATGAAACGTGGTCCCTGAAGGTTGTAGGGTCAGCACCTACGTACTAGTAAATGGATCAGCTAGTACAAGAGCTGAGGGGGTTGTAGCTCCCTTCCAAAAGTAGTTGGAAAACGAGAGAGGGTTGTAGCCCTCTGCAGGTTGTAGCCTGCGTGCTGGTAAAGGACTGCACCAGTACATTGTAAAAGAAGTTTCTCATTAAAGAAGAAAGAGACAAATTGCAGCAGGTGGTTTTCACCCACATTGGGTTTCCACCTTATATCATGGTGTTCATGTGTGTGGCTTTTGTGTGATGATCTATTCTGTTATACTGCACCTGTTTACTGTTAATATGCTTAATAATATCCTGATGCATTTACTGAAGATAAGATTAACTGAATCATAAGATCTCTGCATATACGCTAGTTGCTTTAGACACAGTCGCGTGTACACGCGGGTTCACTTAACTGAAGTCGCGTATATGTTTCTGAGTATGAAATTGAAAAGTTTTATCTGATCTGATAATACTGATTCACCCCCCCCTCTCAGTATTATTTCCAACACATTGTAGGAGCTATGAGCTAATGATGGATATAACTCCTACCTACCAAATGCGGGTAGAAAATTAGCCTCAGGATCAGGGTGTAGGAATAGTGCAGGGAGGATTCCAAGGCCGAGGATGAGGAAGAGGGGGTGGAACTGGTCGAGGATGTAGGAATATAATTTGCTATAACTGTAGCAAAGCAGGTTACTTCGTGTGAGTTTGCACAAATCCAACGCACCCTTCATGTTAGTATTGTCGACAGTTTGACCATGTGATAGAGGAATGTTTGAACCTTATGAAAAATATGCAAGAAAAGAAGACGTAGCCCTAGCAGCCTACACAGAACGTCCAAATGCTGAGGGAAGAGCCCCACGAAGAATATCATAGCATAAATATAGTCACAAGAAGCGGTATGGCCACTAGTGCAAATAAGGACAAGCAGCCTGAGACTGATAGGTGGGTTTGCAAGGCTACTGAGAAGGAAATATACTTTGACCTTAATCACGTGAAAGAGACCTTTATGGAAGAAAATAAGAACTTCATTGAGGCCTCCACCTCAAGAAGTCAGGAGAAAATGCCAGAAACTAGTAAAACACAAGAGGTAGATCCTTCAGTATTAGCTGTGCTTTTAAAGACCTATATGAAGTTACTGCATGATAAGAAAGTAGTAGATGGGCTGCAAGAGTTAATTTACAAGTGTGCAAATACAGAAAAGACCCTCGTTGAACAGTACACAATGAAAAAAATTGGTAAGCATAAGAAGTGAACAGAGCGCGAGATGAGGTTGATTGCGCAAATAGGAGAATATGAGATGGACCAAGTAATCTTGGATCTGGGATCGGATGCCAATGTCCTACCTAAGCAGATATGGGAAAGGATGGGGATACCTGCACTATAGTGGTCTCTTATTCAGCTATGCATGGAAAATCAATAGAAGATTATCCCTATGGGGTGCTTATATGGTGTAACGGTAGACATTGAGGGTGCAAGTGCTCTAGCTGACTTTGAGGTCATTGAAATAGTGGATCATAGTAACTCGTACCCCACGTTACTAGGAATCGACTAGGCTATTGATATGGATGTGGTAATCAACTTGAAGAAACGTGTTATCATTTTGTGATTTTGAAGATCGGCAAGACAAAAGTCATAAAAGATACATCAAACCACTTATGAGTCTAGGACCTAGCCTTCCTAGACTCAGAGAGGGCTCTCTTTGTATATTTATTATTTAACTTTAATTTAAATCTTTTAATGTGTTAGGCTAGATATAAAAATAAAGAGATTTGTAACTTGGTTGCTTGGTTGTTTGTTTGTTTGGTTGGGATAGGTCATTATAGAATTTTTTCCATTGGGCTATGGAGTCAAAGGCTGGGTGGTAACATCAATTTTCTAGAGCATTTGCAAGGCAAGCTAACTGTCTTTACTGGATCTAAAAGCAGAGTGAGAAATGAAATGATAGAAAAGTGATATCAGTCAGGATTAAAAAGCAGTTAAGTATTTTTTAATCATGCTTTAGAGGAAAACATTTAGATTGTAAACACAGATAGTAGTAAGGTGCTCCAACAGCATAACTTAAACTATAATTTATGTTTCACAATAAGAATCAAATATGCATAAACAGATAAAAATACATTTAACATAGAAAGAAAGACATCACCAGGTCAAAACAAGTCAAGTATCTTGAAAAAGGTCCTTTTTATTGATGCTCTAGCTCGAAATTGGAATGCTCCAAACTAAATATAGTTCAAATGACTAGGGTCCAACTCCTAATACTCCCAATGCGTGGAGTTTTTAAAAAAAACTACAATGATTTTCCTTGTACAATTGCCAATCTATTATTTATTACAATGAAAGAAAATGGACTAATGCACCATGGAGTGGCCACGGTGAGAAAACTAGGACGTGTGTCGCTCTTTTTCAAGGATGTTGTTGCCTAAAGTATTAGTTTGACTGAAGCAGTTCTGCTGACGTGGCAGGTGTTGATTCATGCCCGTATGGTCACTCAAATTGTCCTTGTCTCATTCCTCTTGATAATCACATAGCTCACTCCACGCTTCACCATCTGGAATTTTTATCTTGGTTAATCTTTTGTACACTTCATCAGCATCAGTGTATTTGGCAAGCGATGGCTTGACTAAAAACACGTGTTTTGGCTCATGTTCAATGCAAATCTGATTGTCGATTGCTTCCAGCAATGCCTTTCCTGTTATGTTTCCTTTGATGTTAGACAGATTTGCAACATCTATGGCTATGCCCTGTAATTTATTAACATAATCTCCTTTGTCCATGAGTTTCTCATTTATAAAAAACAAAGAGGGAAGACCTTTCTGATGTATAGGTTGCATTCTGTTGAAAAACATGTTGACTGTCAGCTCTAGAATTTGGCATTTTTCTTCTAGCTGCACATTTAAGCTCTTCTTTGTCAGCACCTTTTTGACATGTAGTATAGTCTTTGTCCTGTCTACTACTCCCAAGTCTTCTAGCTCATATTTGTTTCTTGCATTTAAAAATTTGATAATTTTGTTTGTTGTTGCTAGCATATCTCCCAACTCTGTATTGATGGTTGAAATGGATTCTCTGGATTTTTCCATTAATTCCTTCTGCTCAAAGACAATTTGGATGCTAGGCCAAATTTCATTCATCCCATTGATTATATTGTGCCAAATGATCTCTTTGACTCTCCCTAGAGTGCTCCCAATGGATGATTATTTTTCTAACTTATTTAGCCTTTCTATTAATTCCTTTGCTCTTTGCATTTCTACTGAGTGATTGTTTTCAGCTCTCTTGATCTGATCTTATAGCACACTCACTTGGGTTTCCAATCTCTTGATTTCTTCACTCTACAAGTTCATACCTTCCATAGATCTAGCCAACTGTTCTGCACTGCTTCCAACTACCGCGGCTGCACTTGTTGGAGTAGTTATGGGAAGGGTTGTTAGAGGAAGGGCCTCCATTGTTGTGCTGGCCATCTATGCTTCTTTTTCTTTCTCCTGCACCATCTTTTCCATCTCTATCTCCATCTGTTTGATCTGGATAGACTATTCCACTATCAATTTCATCATATCAGACTTTAGGCTCTCTGTTTCCTCTATTTCCTTTGTTAATGGGTCATGTGTAGCAGGCATCTTGAGCTGCTTCTTCAGAGCTGCAATATATAACTCTTTTTTCTTTATCACTTCTTCAATTGCTTTTGTGTCTGAGGGGTCATACCCAATTTTTACTTCCAAGTCTTCTAAGGACTTGATTTTGTTTTCGTTTGACAATGATGAAATTCTTTCCATATTCAACTGGGACTGAGCATTTTAAAGGGCCACCTGCATTTTGAAAAAATTCATAGAAGTGTTGGTTAAAGTGGATGAAATCATTTCACCTGTTTGTTTGTGCATCTCCAACTGATCAATAGGATGGACATTCTTGACATCAAACTCAAAGGAAGTTTACTTGTAGTCTATTAGAGTCTTGGGCTCCTTTATTTGTGCCTCCAAAAATGCCATATGCATTTTTCCCTTCTCTGAATCAAAGGCAGAGAGGAGTCTACCTTGTGCAGTTGCACTCTGCTTCCAAAACTGAGCATAGGTGCTCTTCTTCAGTATTCTGCTTCTGATTTTGATCTCTCTAAATGTATCAAATATTGTTTCTTATTTTTCCCTAGTCATATTTGTAGAGGAGGACATTTGAAGTGATTGTTTCCTTTCAGACATTGGAGTAGCAAGAAAAGATTTCCCTTCAGCTGGGGATGAATCTGGAATATCAATTATTTTGATCAATGTCTGTTGTGGTGACCCTTTATCTATGTCCATATGTTTCCTAGGCTTCTTCTTGTACTTCAACCTAAATTCTTTCATGGAAGTATCAGCCCCTAGTGACTAACGTTCTCTGGATCTCTTCCCTATTATTCCTTGCTCTTGCTCTTTTCCTTTTTCAGTCCTTTCTTCAGTAATTTGTTGTTCCTGTTTCCTTGGAGTTTGTGCACTGGAAGAGGAGATTACTTGCTCCTCAGCCTCCTTTAATGTATCTGACATCCATTCCATCTGATTAATGTATTTCTCAATTTCAGGCCTTTGAGTGTAGATGTAGGAAGTGGACTTGTTTTCCACCCTCTTATTAGAAATAATGCTCCATGGGTCATAAGACCATGTGAAATTATGGGTGAAATTCATTTCTCTTAATATTTTGTCTGCCTCCTCTCCTACAGCTCTATTGTTGCAAATGAAGGGACCAGTTTGGGATTTGATCCTGAATTGGGACTTCTTCTTGGCTGATACAAAATGCACCTCATCTACATTAATCATCTGTCTAATGTACTCCAGTGTAAAGATCCTCATGGGGAGGAACTTTGGCAGTTTGTAAGGGGCCAACTCACCATACACTCTTATTTTAGTGTAATTTTGGTACAAGTACCAATCACATGTTCTCGCTTGATCTATTAATTGCATAATCCTCTTTATTTCTTCATTGATCCTAGGCTCTACAATCCCACTAAGGAGGCTCATTGCTGGGTGGACAAACATTTCCACAAATGTCTTGTAACTGAAGTCTTTTTGATCTTTCATTACCAATGTTGTTCATAATATCACTGACTGAGGTTCACCTTCGTCATTCATTTTGCTTAATGAAAACTAGAGCCTATCTGCCTGAAAATGCACAAACATATATACCAACACTGAGGAATAATGAAACACTTCATCAGTGAAAAAATTGACAAGCTGCTCATGGATGGCATCTGCTAGAAATTGGCTGAAGTTGAAAAGGACAGAGGGATTGGATTCTGTTGAGAGGATAGACAGGAAATCTATAATAGTTTCATCAAGCCATTGGTCTGAATAATAGCCAAGTAAATAGGAAAGAATTGTGGTAATATGTCTTGTTCTATTAGGGAAAATAGAGGAATAAAAAGTTGGATTCTTGCTTGGCAAAGGTGTGTTCTCATTCATGAAAAGTTCTAATGTTTTGGCTCTCTTAGAAAAATCAAGTTTTTGGTACATTTCAATCAGAACTTCATGGGAAAAGGGAGCAGTCCCTTCAATAACTGGGGCCTGCATCATCTGCATGATGGACTTGGCATCAATTGTGACTAAAATATGTCTTGTTGGGGCCATCACTACCCTTTGTTGTGGGTTGTAACATGAATGACACTTCCTGATTAGTTCTAGGAAATTTTATGTTTTAGGGAAGATATAAAAAGGCAGATTAGTGTCCTAGAGGCCTATGTCATCCATCTCTTCCATGAATTTGTCCTCCCACCAGCAATATATATCAAACAAATCAAATTCTGAGAGAGTTTCATGGATCTTGAAATCTCTGTCAGCCAATGGTAGGTGATCTAAATCCAATGGTGGGTGCACCATTGGGTTAAATATTTCTGGTTCCTTCTTCTTTGGTGCCATGGCAGTCTTCTTTGAAGCTTTCCTCTGAAAATTGTCCTGTGTTGAACCTGTAACAGAAAGGGATAAAAAGAAGTGGGATTTCAGTGAGGGAGAAAGAAAAGGGATTAACCAGAGACGGGATTCAAGAATAGGAAATGGTAATTGTTGCAGGAAAATGAGTTATCCTGTACTGTATTGTTGTTCTTTGGCTTCACTATGCGTTCTCTGTGATGGTTGAATGAAGTGGAAAGATGCCTGCAAGTGAAAAATAACAATTAAAATTTGAAATTGGCATGAACTGGTGGTTTTATGACTTGGAATCGTGTTGTTGGATTGGTTTGATTTGGCATGGGTCCGTTGGCTAACGGTCCAACCCATTGATTTCTCAATGGCGGGAATGGAATTGATTGGGCGGATGGGATGGATTGGCGCCTTGAGTTGGCTAGGGTATCCAACGGTCAAAATAGTGAGCAGTTTGAGTAGTAGCGAAAACATCTTTTTAGGGGGCCTTGGGAGCACTAGGTGGTATGAGAGGGGGGTACGAATTCATGAGGGCGTGACACGTAAGGGGGCGAAACTGCCAATTCAGACCCCCCCTCCAGGATTAACTTTCGAAGGGTGAGGGGGTGTCGGAAAGGGACGAGGGCCATTGGATTGGGTGGAGTGAGCGGGGATGGGGTGATAGATGGTGCATAGATGAGATATGATGTGATGGGTGAGTGCGGTGGTGGGGTCAGGATATAAGTGAGGGGTGGACTATAGAGATAAGGGGGTAAATAATAAGATTTAGGGGGGGAATTATTATTAATGTGACATAAGACCTCTTCCTTTTAAATTTCTTATTCTGACCTTGGAAAAGATTGGAATTTTTCTTGTAACCTTATGAAAATATTGGAAAATGTCTTCCAACCTTTAAAAGGTCCTTTGATATCCTTTCACTTTTCTTTGGATCTACCTACCCTTATTCTATAGCCTAGCAATTTTTGTTCTTTTCCATTTGCAGGGTGCACTTAGACTTGCAGACCCTTTCGTCTTCTTTTCTTTTATCTCTTTTTCTTTAAAAATCTAATCTACTCTATCAGTTATTTCTTCCCTTGGTCTAGATTAAACAGTTGGGCCAAATTTGTTTTCCACCTAGCTACTGATTTGCGAAGATTAAACTATTTGGCAAATCTTTATTTTCTAAGCTATCAACATAAATTGAAATTTGTTCAATCATGTTTAGACTGTATGAATTGAACAACATTTGGGGTTCTCTTTTTCTTTTTCTTTTTCTTCTTTTATATAGACCCTCTTTTCATTTCTTTTCTTTTCTCCTTTTTTATGTGAAATCAATTGAAAATTGAAATCTATGAACAATTTGAAACTTGCAAACTGTGAAATGATTAATCACCTTGAGATCCTATAAATTGTAGGACCCTAACAATGGCTCCAGCTGGGGATGGAACTTCTCAGTTTGAAGTGTCAAGTACACATGACCAGTAGCCTTGAGTCCTTCACATCTGCATTGTCTTCAATCTTATTTCTTTTTGTTAAATGAACTAACCAACTAAAAATCTTAAAACTGTGATATTTACAATGGAGTGAGGTAAAATGTGTGCTCATGAAAAATAATGTTTTAGCATCCTGCCATTTACAGGACCTCCTAGTAATTATATACCATCCAACTCTTTGAGAAAAAATGCATTATTCCCTCAAAAAGCTGAGATAATATGTGGACCCTTCCAGAGATTTTCAAATTTACCATGTTTCCCTTTGTCTTCTCTTCTTGAGTCCCACTTTAACACTTTGTCTCCCATGTTGAAATCATCAGCCTTGGTTCTTTTGTAAAACAAAATCTTTATATTTTCCTGGACAACTTGAATTCTGTTGTATACTTCTTCTCTGGACTGCTGCAATTGGATTATCTAATATATTTTTCTTTGAATATCATTTGGTTCACTTTTTACCTCCTGAATAATCTTCATAACTGGCACTTCCATGGAAGAAGGGAAAACTGCATCTATTCCATAAACCAATTGAAATGGGGACATGCCAATGGATTTCTTTGTAGTCAATCTATTAGCCCATAATGCATAGATCAATTTTTCATGCCATGACTTCTTATTGTCCTCTAGTATATTTTAATGATGTTTACTAAAATTTTGTTGAAGATCCAGCCAACCCATTACCTTGAGGGTAATAAGATATTGAATGACCAAAAGAAATAGGGTACTTGTGACAGAAATCCACCATCTTTTTTTATTTGAAAGTTGCAGCATTATTAGTGATTAGTTTCCTAGGACAACCAAATCTGGAAAGGATATTGGTTTCAAGGAATTTTATTATAACAGAATCAGTGGCAGCTCTTGAAGGGGTGGCTTCTATCCATTTGGTAAAATAGTATTTGGTAGTTAGGATCCATTTGTGCTGAGTAGAGGATGAAGTATGAATTTCACCAATGAAATCTAATCCCCACTGTTGGAAAGGACTTTCAACAGAGATGGGTTCAAGGGCAAAGGTAATAATTTTCTCTTCCCTTCAAATATTTGGCACTTGTGGCAAGCAGTTACCATCTTATGGATGTTTGGGAATAGTGTAGGCCAATAATAACCAGCTCTAAGGATTTTATTAGTAGTTGTTTTCCAATAAATATGGCCTCCACAGTCACCTTCATGGCATTCCTGCATAACTTTGTCAGCATCATCCTTTAACAAACATCTGAGTCAGACACCTCCAGCATCTTTCCAATATAATATACCATCAACAATACAAAATTTGATTGCTTTCAATTTAAGAAATATAACTTTTGTTTTGGATAATCCAGGAGGAGAATTTAAATTGAAAAGAACATATAAAAGGTTTGCATACCAAGGAGAATTTAGATATGCCTCATTGATTGGTGGAGTCACCAGTTCCTCAAGATCATCCAAAGCAAACACCATGTTGATTTCTAAAGCATTGAAATTTGATTCAGCCATCAATTTGGCTAATCCATGTCCTTTGATCAACTTGGTGGGCTTGATTTCTATATCATATTCCAATATCACAGCTATCCATTTTCCTGTCTTCCCATCTGGTCCATTTTGAGTGAGAATATCTTTGACCACTATATTAGGCACATAAGCAATGATATGAGAATGCAAAACGTAAACCCTGAAATATTTTATTGCTTTAACTAGAGCAAATGCTTGTTTTTCCATGATATTGTACTTCGGGGAAGCATCTCTCAGAGATTTACTAAAGCATTTTATTAGTTGTTCATGTCCTTCATTGTTTTTCTGTAATAACACAGTAGCAATAGTATGTTCAAATGCAAAAGAAAAAATAATGAAGTCTTTAGTGAAATTTGAGCTGATTAAAACGGGTGCTTTTGTTAATGCATGTTTGACTATATCAAAAGATTGTTTGGCTTCAATATTCCATTTGATTTATGTGTCTTTCTTGAACATATTTGTTATATTCTTGAGTAGTTTAGCAAGATTTGGTGTGAATCTTCTTCAAAAATTGATCTTTCCAATAAAACACTGAATTTCTTTTATGTTTCTAGGATCATTGATTTTCAGGATGCCTTCAATCCTATTGGGGTCAATTCTAATTCCCTCTTTGGAGATGATATGGCCTAATAACTTTCCTTCTTCAAGACCAAACAATGATTTCTTAGGATTGAGTGAAATAACTATCTTCATTTTTCAAATACTTTTCTCAAATGTGCTAAGTGTTCTTCATCAATTTTTTAAAATACAATGATGTCATCAAGGTAGATCACAATGAAATATCCAATCTCTTCTGAAAAAGCAATGTCCATTGCTCTCTGGAAAGTAGCACCTACATTCATTAATCCAAAGGGCATTTTAACATACATGAAAGTTCCCCAAGGAGTAGTAAAAGAAGATTTATCTTGATCATCTGGTGTACCAAAACTTGATTGTAGCCTGAAAAACATCCAGCAAGGAAATCCTACTAGAACCGCCTACCCTTTGCAATATGTGATCCATCTTTGGTAAGGGATAATTTTCCTTAAGGGAAACCTTATTTAAATTCCTAAAGTCAATGCACAATCTTATCTCACCAATCTTCTTTCTTGTAGGCACAATATTGGGTACCCATTTAGAATATCTAATTGGGTATATTATTTTAGCATCATACATTTTCTTGATTTCCTTTTCCACCAAAGGCATTAGGACAAGGTTTATCCTACGTAGTTTCTGCTTGAAGGGCTTTTGGTCTTCTTTGATCGGAATTTTGTGTTGTATAATTCTAGTATTATAGGCTTTTAAATCCTCATAGCTCCAGGAAAATACCTCTATGAATTCTTTGAATAGGGCTATATACTTTCTTTTAGCCATGAGAGGTAATGATTTTGACAATTTTATAATTTTGGGGTTCAGTTCACTATCTATGTTGCATTCCTCGATGTTGGTTCATGTTGGTTCCATTTTTGGCTTTCTAGAAACATCATTAAAGTCAAACAATTCTTCTAAAGGGGCGAGCCCTCTAGGTAAAACATTATTTTGAGTTGTAGTATTTTGAATTCTTCTTTTTCTTTATCTTTATGTTTTTCAGTTTCATGCACAATCTTATTTGCAGAAATTTTTTCATCAGAAACAGGAGGTTTCTCTATATCCACATGTACATCAGTTTGAAGGTCTAGTTCATCCTCTAGATCTATGTTGCTATCCTCAAATTCATCCTTTGATAGCATAAAACTCTCAATCTATTTATCACTTCCAAAAACTTGCCAATATCTCATGTTATTACGCACTGCAGGACGATGCTTCACTTTAACTATGTATTGTTTATTTGGATGAGGTAATTTGCAAATGCTCGCTAAAAAAGCTAATCCATTTTTCAGGGCATTCTGGACCCTAGGGTTACAACAAGGTCATATTCTTCAAAGGTTTTAAGAAAATCAATCACAGCATTCAGGTATTCTCTCAATCTTGGGTGTTTTGTAGAATATTGCCCTTTGATTTGTTTGATGATGAGTTCAAAGTCTCCTTGGACAGAAATTATTTTAGCACCTAAATTTTTAAGCAAATTCAAGCCCAATAATAATGCCTCATATTCTGCTATGTTGTTTGTATACAGAAAGTTTAGTTTATAAGAATAACCTTGAGCCTGATTAGTCATTGGATTATATAACCAGACTCCTACTCCTGATCCTATTTTACCACATGAGCCATCAAAAGTCATATTCCAAAGAGGTTTTGTTTCAGGGTTCTACTGCTTAATGGGTGTTTGTGTGTCCTGTTCTTCATCAAGTTCATTTTCTGCCTGTTTGACCTGTGTATCTATGTCTCCATCATTGTCATTATGCAGTATGAAGGAATCAAGATCAATATGGATTGAGTAGAGGGGGTAGTTGTGAGACTTTTCTTGACTACTCAGCATATACTTCATTAAGGTTTCTCTCTACAGTCTTCTTGCTTGACCAAATACTGGTATTGTGGCATATTTCATATCCATTTGAAGTGTCCCTTGTAACTTAGCTCCCCAAGATCTTGATAATAACATACCATACTTAGGAGGGATATCTGCTACTACAATATCAATCACTAGACTTTTTGTTGGTATCTAGGCTAGCGTGACACAAAGGTATTTAATGAGACCTAGACATATAACCTTGCTGGAATCAAATGAATATAGATCTTTGTATGGTCTAGTGATTTCAGGTCCAAGTTTTTGCATAACAATTTTTGGCATGAGATTATGTGATGCACCTGAATCTAACATAACATTATGAAGGATCTTGTCATGAATATTGAGGCTAACATAAAATGGAGGAACACCCCCTTCTTGAGGTTTGCCATCAAATTCTGGCCCAAACAACAGTTCATGTTGGTCATCATTCAAATTCACTGTATCATTTCTTTCTCCTACATTAATTTCTTTTAGAACCTGAGACCTATACACATTTTTGTTTACCAATTCAGTAAGAGGAATAGAGATCTTGAGTTTAGCAATTTCATTCTCAATGTTGAAGGGTGCTTGGCTTTTAAACAAGTTTGATAAATCAGTATTTTTAGCTATGGTCTTTGTTATAAACTTTGTTTGTTTACCTATAGTAGGTGCTTCAGTTTAGACAGCTTTTGTTGAGACATCAATGGTCTTCTTAGCAGCACTTTCTGTATTCTTCTTTTCTTGGTTGTTGTCATTTCTTTTAGAGCTTTCTGTTGTTTTCTTAGGATCAGGCTCTAAATTTTTCTTGGCAGAATTATTTGAATCCTTTTTGCTTAAGTTATCATTGTTTTTCTTGCTCCTGAGATTATATTGTCTGTGGACTTCTAAGATGGCATTCTCAAACCCATGTTTATAGTCATCAGATTCTTTAGATTCCAGTTCTGTTTGAGTTAATAAAAACAATTCATGTTCCTCTTATGTAAGAAAAACAAAACTATCTTCATTGGTTCCCATTAAATTTATCTAATTTTCCTCCACTTCTTCAACTACACTTGTATAATCAGCATAATTTTCTTGAAATGGTGGCCTAATTTGTTGATCTAGGCCTCTTTGATCTATTTGTCTGATTTGTGGAGTGTTTCTCCTAGGGTTTGGATTTTGGCTCTGTTGGATAGGTGGATTTTCCCTAGGAACATTCCTATAATTTATATTTATTCTTTCCATCATCCTTTACATAGTCCTTACTAAGGAATCAATGTTGGCTTCTGTTGCAGAAGTTGAAGCTTCTTCCTTGAAAGTCACTTGTCTTTCAATTCTCATCCTAGCTCTTTTAGCTTGTAAATTGGCCTCTACACTCACAACATCTCTTTGCATTACTTTTAGTGTTGGAGAATTTCTTTCCCTAAGTTGGTGTTAGGCCTAGATTTTCCGTAGGCTGAAAAGACAAGGTTCTAGGTCCACATCAAACCACGCTCAGCCTCGTAACTAGCCTTACGAGGACAGGAGAGGGCTCTCTTCGGGTCAATCTCAGTGAAAGATAATCAATGGGGCTGGAGATGACTAAAATATAAACTAATTTTAGGCTAGGTATGAAGTGCAAGGATTTGATTTGAGTTTTTAAGGGTTTTTGTTGGAAAAAAGGGACAGGCAAATTTGGGTCCGGGGATGAGGCCTAGCTTTTTGTAGACTTATGATTGGGGCAAGGAAGGAAATCGTTTTGTGCTTTGGATTGAATGAATGGATAGGTCAGACCGGTGAGAAGCTAAGGAGGGCAATAGGGTCTCAAGATTCCTCCTCAAACAGATGAAAACATGAAAAATTAAATAAAGTTTAAGGCAGAGCAGAGCAATCAAATGAATTCTACCTCAATCACTCATTTGCTTAATTTCAGAAGAAAAGAGAAGGGAAAATGATACACATAAACATCAGTGAACTTACAATTACTTAGAGAAAAACACCATCAAAACACAGAGCCACATGGATCCCAACAAGTGTTGCAAAACCCTGGTCTTTCCTTTGCCAAAATTGCAGAAATGAAATGTACAATAGAGTGCCAAGCAATCCCAAGTATCCAACCCTGAAAATGACTTAGAAATTACATAATATAGACAAGCCAAACCTATTCTCTTACCTCTAGGGGTCGATCTCATCATTCTAGGAGTTGTTTGAACTAATTCTAAACAAGGAACTGAAATCTAGGTAGTCAAACAACTTACCCCTATATGCTAGGAAATTGATTCATTCATTCAATTTTCACCTTTTAGAGAATGAATCCTCTAGAACAAGTAAAAATGTGCCAATATTACATCATGGTTATCAAATTACATCATGAAAGGTCAAGAATAACATCAAGAAGCAAAACTGGTCAAAACTGGGCAAATTGCTGAGTTGAACAATGAAAAATATGCAAAAAACCTCTATGCATCGCGCCACTTTGGAGCTGATTTTGAGGCACTTCCAGAAGTCCAAATTGAGCCCAAGTGTTCTTTTTGGAAAGCCCTACCTGTCTAATTTCCAACCCAAGTGGAATTTCTGAATTTGGATGTCATTTGCCCCTCCAAAACTTCAATCTCCCAAGACTATTTCCTGTGTGTCAAAATAGGGGCAATGAGGTCTTTTTTTGAGTGTTTTTGACCTCCTGAGGACTCAAACTTGCCCAAATTTCTTGGCCATGCACCATCAACCATGATTTTTCATGAAAAATCTGGAAATGTAAACTTTTTGCAATTTGGATCTCCCTAGCAAAAGCACGTGCCGGTGCACAGGGAGAAAAACCCTGTTTTTTAGTGCCAAAATTTGTCTAAATGCCAAAAATGCCACAAATTTCTTGAAATTTGGGCTGGAGCTTCTTCATTAAGTATCATGCTGGGCTAAAGAGGCTTCAGCCAATATCTGAAGACGATCAAGCTCCTTTTGCCTCTTTTGCTTCCTTATTGCCTTCTTTAATTTTGCCTTTAGATTCGTTATTCGTGCCTTACAAACCTTGTTCTGTGCCATGTAGTGGAAGGCAATGTGTCTCAGCAATGCTTTGTCTTTATCAGCCTTGTCCAGCAATTTCTCCAAGTGGATGTTGACTCTCTCGAGCCAAGACTCCCGATGCTTGCTAATGTGTGAGGTTTCTTGATGAGATTTATGGTGATTTTAGTTTTTTGCCTCCAAGGGTAAGAATGTATGAGGGACTGTGGAGAGAGAGGGTAAGAGGGGTTTTAGAAATGTTGTTGACTAGAATTTGGGGAATAGAAGGGTTTTAGGGATAGTTTTTAGACTTTAGGATAACAATTAGGGTTTAGGAATGTGTAGCTAGGGTTTGGGATAGTGGGAGTTAGGAATATAGGGTTAGTGAATTTAGGGATATGGGGATGAAACTAGAAAATGAATGTGGGAAAAAAAGAGTGTCAAAGTGATGGAATGGAATTTGGCAACAAAAACGCCAACTACAAACCCTAAGCACTTGTTTTTGAGCACAAATTGCAAGGTATTAGGGTTTGAATTTTCTTTTACACAACCACCATAAATTGTATGAAAAACTCCTTCACTAGCAAGGAAGAGGGCTTAAATTACTTGCACACTAGAAGAGTTGAGTGATTTTGGCAATTTGAGGGAGTTTTTGAGAGAAATCAGGCTTTTTAGCCCAATGCGCCACGCCTTCCCTATGCGTCGTGCCAGTGTAAATTTACACTGGAAATTGTTGCCCAATGCGTCGTGCCTTCCCTATGCGTAGTGATTTTTCCAGGAGACATTTGGAGGCCTTTCCGGTGTTCAAATTGGGTGTAGGATAGCTCGTTGGAAAGGTATTTGAGTCTACTTTCCAACCCAACTGAAATTTTTCAATTTGAAGTTTATTTTCTCTATCAAAAATCAAATCTCCCAAGACTAGTCAAAATATGCCAAATGAGACTGCCTAAAGGTAGAGTGCTGTTGTAGTCAACTTTTGAATGCCTTCCTCAACTCCAAATTGAGCTCATGATAGCTCATTGGAAATATCGGTGTGTTTGGTTATCATTTGACTCATTAAGAAAGTCATTTGACCAACCAAGCTAGGAGAAAACTTGATTTTCCCAATGTCACTTCATAGGTGCATCAATTCTCCCAAGGCAACTGTATTTTTGACATTTCTCTAAAACCATGACACCTGTGTAAAAAGTGAAGGACTTTTTTCTTCCTTGGAATATTTTGGAAAAAAACCTCTCTCAGTTTTCCAAAATATATCTTTTATTTCTCAGAAACATCATTGGACTAAAACCTACCCCGATGTGTGGAACAAGAGATTTGTCGAAATGAAGCGAAATGAAGGGGATAGGGAGCTTCTAAATTCTTGAGGAAATTTTTGGAAGTAGGGAGGGATGTTAGGAAGTAGGGGAAAGTGGAATCTTAGAAATTGAGTGATGGGAAGGGGTCCAAAAGGGAAAAACACAGGCCTAGCCTAGAAAATAGGGTTTGTAGAAAGAAACTAGGGTTTGTGGAAAAATGAGGAATTTGGGGGATCTGAGTGATGGGAAGTGTTTAATAAAGTACATTGAGGATAGGGGAAGGTGTATGAACATCAGGATACAATTTTTGTTGATGATTTGACCCTCCAAGAGAAATTGCCTTCAAAACCCTAGGAGAGGGAAATGAACCTTACCTAGGCACAACTGAAGCATGAACAAGGTGCAAAATGACCCTTTGGAACTTGACATGATGATGAAAACCCTCTGAATGATGGTACACCCAGCTGAATGGTGACATGGACCGACATTTGAACAACCTTGAAAAGAGTGAAAACAAACCCTAGACCTAATACCGAGTGACCAATTTTTTCTTGAAGACTCACTGAAATGACAAAATTTGACCTTGAAACCTTAAAATCACTTTGTAAGATCATGTTTTATCACTGGAGGAAGGCTGAAAAGACTGACACTAACATTGGCTCCAATGGGGATGGTAGCTCCTTGGAGGTGCCAAGAACTACAGATCTCTGGGAAAGCAGGCAATGCTTTCGTCCATTGGGCAATGGAGTCAAAACTCAAGCTGAAATGCATGACTGAAAACTGATGACTTGACGACACAAATTGACTCTCACTCAATTAAAAACTGACTCGATACTTAAACACAATCGACAAACTGGAAAATATGCTCAAAATGGAGCTTATTCATCAAAACCTACTCTAACTATTCTATTTCACTGCCACATCAAGTGAAATGAAACAGCCAATGCAACCATGTTATCATCTTGGCTGTTATTTGATTTCTTCCCAAATGCTTTCTGATGCACAGGAAAAGGGAAGAATCGAAAGGCAACTCCCATGGAAATTCGGAATCAAGTTGACTGTTGATAAACTTGCAAAATATGAATTGGTTGGATGACTTCAAGAATACTGCAAAAGGATCTTCATAAGCATAGCTATTGATTTCCATTAACACATTACTGCTCTGGTCCAAGTAATCTTCATAGCTGGATTTTAAAATTTTCCTCACATCTGCACTGTCTTTCTTTGATGTTTGCAGCAAGCTGTTAAAAGAATCCTGAATTTCGTGAATAACCAAAATTTGTTGTTGATTCCAAACAAAACAAAAATATCCTTTATCAATCTCCTCATATGACTGCAAACTTTGATGTGAGCTTTGTAATGAAAACTCTGTTAAACAAGACAATGAAGGTGACCTTTGAATCAAATTATTATCAACATTCTCTTCTGTCACATGGTTAGCTAATGGAGAATAACTTTTATAGCACACATCATCCAACACACGAGCAATAGGATCAACAAAAACTTGAGAAGACTACTGCGATGTATCTATTGAAACTATATGGCATCCTACTGGTTGTTCATCTTTTTCTTTAGAGATATTACGAAGATTTTGCCTTATAAACTGAAATGCTTCGAAACAAAAGGGTACAGAATCCTCTTGCATCATTAGATCATGTATTTCAGATTCCATGCCTTCATCTATAATCTGATCTTCAATTGCGTTTGGTGGCTGAAAATCTGGTGTTAGGAAGGGTTTTGTATCCAAAATGATTTCATCAATCATTTCAGGGGAAGATTTCTCATTAACAACTTGCTCAAGAATTTCGCTATCTGTCCTTCCTACAAGCTGTTCATTTGAAGATTTACTATGCAATTTACCCTTCAAAAATTGAAATGATTCAAAACAAAATGGTATGGAATCATCTTGTATTGTTTGATCATATGTGCTAGCTTTCATGTCTTCATCTGCAACTTGACAATCAATGGCATTTGGGGGCTCGAAATTTGAATATGAGAAGTCTTGAACAAGGTTTTTATTGCCTTCAAGATGGTGTAGATCAAGACTTGTCGACAGTTGATTTTTGATTGCATGAAAGTTGTCTCTGATGAACTGAAATGAATCAAAACAAAAAGGCAAAGATCCTTCACTTACTTCAAAATTTGTTGCACTTTCCTCGTCATTGTCATAGCTGATATGCATCGTTTGATCACTGTATTCAAGTTGTTGAAAACAAACTTCCTCCTCCCACAAACTAGCTGTTGATTTGTCTGCAAGATTAGCTTTTGTTTGGAGAAAATAATCATCATTATACTGATCAAACTGAGGCAAATCATCAGTATACAACACATCATCAAGCATACATGTCATATCAACATATCTCTCTCCTCCAAGATGATTTACAAAACAATCATTATCATAGCTATGACAACTAGGATAAGAAACAAAATGTTTTGGAGCAGCCATTTCTTCTTCTTCAATCAACAAGCAATGGGCTTGAACACTATACTCATTCCTTGTGGTGATTCTTTGCATCATCTCTTCCACTGCACTTACCAAAATGTCAAGCTTTACCTCTAGAGATTTCGATTCCTCCGGATCTATGTTTTTCATCTCTTCTTCTTTCAACCTTGCCCTTCGGATTAGCAGATGAGCCTCTACATTTACTGCACTATTCTGCATCTCTTCAAGTGTTGCGACATTCCTTTCTCTCAGCTGAAACTCCATTTCCGGATCAAAGGCACCCAGATAGTGCAAGAGAGTAGATCTAGGAGGAGGCCTTATATCAACTGGCATCGAATAATAAACTTGGTTAAATCTGGTAGAAAATTGTTGTACTGTCTCCCCTGGCAGTCTTTTTAGCTGGTTATACTCTTCTATAATCAAGAAAAGGTTCTATCCGATCACCCACCTGTTGAGGAAAACCTTGATGAACTACTAGAACTCTGAGATGCTCGCATCAGGCAGGGTTTTGAACCAACTCTTGACTTTGCCTTGCAAAGAAAGAGCAAAACGCCTTATACTTACATCTTCTTCATCAACTTCAAAAAGGTCTAGAAAAGTCTCAACATTCTACACATGTTTCTCAGCGTTGACATTCTTACATTCACCATCAAATCTTGGCAAATATAGATAATAATTTGCAGGGAAATCATGGAGTACAGAAGTTAAAACAAGAGGTTTATACCTATCCGGGACTATAAAAGGTGTAGGAGTATATACAAGGGCTACAGGATCAGGTTTGTTTTCTTTAGGCTCATCACGTTGAAGAGAGTCATCATGAGGTGTGGGAAAAGTAAGGAGGCCAGGATTAAAGGGAAACTCAGTATTTACACTTTTTGAATAGGTCGATTGAATATTTTGATCACCTTCATCATACAACAAATTTTGAAAAACTTTCAGGACAGCTTCAAGAACAGCAAAGAAGTAATTTACAAAAAATCAGAGTAGATCCTGAATACCATTCCACTTTGGATACCTGAACTTTGTGTAAGATCCTTCCATTTTCACAGAGAAAGAGTTATTCCTCCAGTGGAGTCTTTACAGGAGTCACCAGGTGAATGATTTCAGCCTTCTTATGTCTGATCGTTGTCCACCATCAACCATCAGATCTGAACTTGATACATGTACTGGGGTGATTGTTTAGATCAGATGTTCAGCTTATAAGACTAGACCGGAGATTGACTGAAGCAAATTTTATCTACTTGCGCTAATGCAAATCAAAAGCGTTTTGAAGGATACCTTGCTAACTTCAGGCTCCGTCTGTAGTTTACAAAGCCAAACAATGAAAATAAACTTTCTTCCCTAGTATGGTTTCCACTATGTTAGGCCTAGATTTGCCTCAAGCTGAAAAGACAAGGTTCTAGGTCCACATCAAACCACGCTCAGCCTCATAGCTAGCCCTACGAGGACAGGAGAGGGCTCTCTCCAGGTCAATCTTAGCGAAAGATAATCAATGGGGCTGGAGATGACTGAAATATAAACTAATTTTAAGCTAGGTACGAAGTGCAAGGATTTGATTTGAGTTTTTAAGGGTTTTTTGTTGGAAAAAAGGGACAGGCAAATTTGGGTCCGGGGATGAGGCCTAGCTTTTTGCAGACTTCTGATTGGGGCAAGGAAGACAATCATTTTGATGCTTTGGATTGAATGAATGGATAGATCAGACTGGTGAGAAGCTAAGGAGGGCAATAGGGTCTCAAGAGTCCTCCTTAAACAGATGAAAACATGAAAAACTAAACAAAGTTTAAGGCAGAGCAGAGCAGTCCAATGAATTCTACCTCAATCATTCATTTGCTTCATTTCAGAAGAAAAGAGAAGGGAAAATGATACACATAAACACCAGTGAACTTACAATTACTTAGAGAAAAACACCATCAAAACACAGAGCCACATGGATCCCAACAAGTGCTGCAAAACCCGGTCTTTCGTTTGCCAAAATTGCAGAAATGAAATGTACAATAGAGTGTCAAGCAATCCCAAGTATCCAACCCTAAAAATGACTTAGAAATTACATAATATAGACAATCCAAACCTATTCCCTTACCTCTAGGGGTCGAGCTCATCATTCTAGGAGCTATTTGAACTAATTCTAAACAAGGAACTGAAATCTAGGTAGTCAAACAACTTACCCCTATATGCTAGGAAACTGATTCATTCATTCTATTTTCACCTTTTAGAGAATGAATCCTATAGAACAAGTAAAAAGGTGCCAATATTACATCATGTTTATCAAATTACATCATGAAAGGTCAAGAATAACATCAAGAAGCAAAACTAGTCAAAACTAGGCGAATTGCTGAGCTGAACAGTGAAAAATAGGCAGATATCCTCTATGCATTGCGCCACTTTGGAGCTGATTTTTAGGCACTTCCAAAAGTCCAAATTGAGCCCAAGTGTTCTTGTTGGAAAGCCCTACCTGTCTACTTTCCAACCCAAGTGGAATTTCTGAATTTGGATGTCATTTGCCCCTCCAAAACTTCAATCTCCCAAGACTGCTTCTTGTGTATCAAAATAGGGGCAGTGAGGTCATTTTTTGAGTGTTTTTGACCTCCTGAGGACTCAAACTTGCCCAAATTTCTTGTCCATGCACCATCAACCATGATTTCTCATGAAAAATCTAGAAATGTAAACTTTTTGCAATTTGGAGCTCCCTAGCAAAAGCGCGCACCACGTGGTGCGGCGCATAGGGAGAAAAACCCTGTTTTTTAGTGCCAAAATTTGTCAAAATGCCAAAAATGCCCAAAGTTTCTTGAAAATTGGGCTGGAGCTTATTCATTAAGTAGCATTCTGGGATAAAGAGGCTTCTGCCAATATCTAAAGACGATCAAGCTCCTTTTGCCCCTTTTGCTTCCTTATTGCCTTCTTTAATTTTGCCTTTAGATTTGTTATTCGTGCCTTACAAACCTTGTTCTGTGCCATGTAGTGGAAGGCCATGTGTCTCAGTAATGCTTTGTCTTTATCGGCCTTGTCCAGCAGTTTCTCCAAGTGGATGTTGACTCTCTCGAGCCAAGACTCCCGATGCTTGCTAATGTGTGAGGTTTCTTGATGAGATTTATGGTGATTTAAGTTTTCTGCCTCCAAGGGTAAGAATGTATGAGGGACTGTGGAGAGAGAGGGTAAGAGGGGTTTTAGATATGTTGCTGAATATAATTTGGGGAATAGAAGGGTTTTAGGGATATTTTTTAGACTTTAGGATAACAATTAGGGTTTAGGAATGTGTAGCTAGGGTTTGGGATAGTGGGAGTTAGGAATATAGGGTTAGTGAATTGATATGGGAATTAGGGATATGGGGATGAAACTAGAAAATGAATGCGGGAAAAAAAGAGTGTGGAAGTGATGGAATGGAATTTGGAAACAAAAAAGCCAACTACAAACCCTGAGCACTTGTTTTTGAGCACAAATTGCAAGGTATTAGGGTTTGAATTTTCTTTTACACAACCACCATAAATTGTATGAAAAACTCCTTCACTAGCAAGGAAGAGGGCTTAAATTACTTGCACACTAGAAGAGTTGAGTGATTTTGGAAATTTGAGGGAGTTTTTGAGAGAAATCAGGCTTTTTAGCCCAATGCACCACGCCTTCCCTATGCGTCGCGCCAGTGTAAATTTACACTGGAAATTGCTGCCCAATGCGTCGTGCCTTCCCTATGCGTAGAGATTTTTCCAGGAGACTTTTGGAGGCCTTCCTAGTGTCCAAATTGGGTGCAGGATAGCTAGCTGGAGAGGGATTTGAGTCTACTTTCCAACCCAACTGAAATTTTTTAATTTGGAGTTCATTTTCCCTATCAAAAATCAAATCTCCCAAGACTGGTCAAAATATGCCAAATGAGGCTGCCTAAAGGCAGAGTGTTGTTGTAGTCAACTTTTGAATGCCTTCCTCAACTCCAAATTGAACTCATGATAGCTCATTGAAAATATATTTGTGTCTAGTTATCATTTGACTCATTAAGAAAGTCATTTTACAAACCAAGCTAGGAGAAAACTTGATTTTCCCAAGGTCACTACATAGGTGCATCAATTCTCCCAAGGCAACTGTATTTTTGACATTTCTCTAAAACCATGACACCTGTGTAAAACGTGAAGGATTTTTTTCTTTCTTGGCATATTTTGGACAAAAAACTCTCTCATTTTTCCCAAATTCATCTTTTATTGCTAAGAAACATCATTGGATTAAAACCTACCCCGATGTGTGGAACAAGAGATTTGTCGAAATGAAGCGAAATGAAGGGGATAGGGAGCTTCTAAATTCTTGAGGAAATTTTGGGAAGTAGGGAGGGATGTTAGGAAGTAGGGGAAAGTGGAATATCAGAAATTGAGTGAGGGGAAGGGGTCCAAAAGGGAAAAACATAGGCCTAGCCTAGAAAATAGGGTTTGTAGCAAGAAACTAGGGTTTGTGGAAAAATGAGGAATTTGGGGGATCTGAGTGATGGGAAATGTTTAATAAGGTACATTGAGGATAGGGGAAGGTGTATGAACATCAGGATACAATTTTTGCTGATGATTTGACCCTCCAAGAGAAATTGCCTTCAAAACCCTAGGAGAGGGAAATGAACCTTACCTAGGCACAACTGAAGCATGAAAAAGGTGCAAAATGACCCTTTGGAACTTGACATGATGATGACAACCCTCTGAATGATGGTACATCCAACTTAATGGTGACATGGACCGACATTTTAACAACCTTGAAAAGAGTGAAAAAAAGCCCTAGACCTAATACCTAGTGACCAAATGTTTCTTGAAGACTCACTGAAATGACAAAATTTGACCTTGAAACCTTAAAATCACTTTGTAAGATCATGTTTGATCACTGGAGGAAGGTTGCAAAGACTAACACTAATAGCTGGTAAGAAATATCTACATCAAAACCATCTGGGAACTTTATCAAGGCTAAATCCCGGGGTGGGTTGAGATTTATAGGTATTACATTATAGGTATCGTTGAATCTAGCACAGTAATTTTGTACACTTTCACCTACCTCCCTTTTAATATTTTCATATTCTGATAGAATTTGTAAAGGGTTCTTCTTGACTTCCCATCTATTAAGGAAGATTTGGTGGAATGCAGGGAGACCATTTATACTATTTGCAGGAAAAGAATTAAACCATTTTCTGACTTCTCCTTTTAAACTTTGAGCGAACATTTTGAGCTTAATACTTTCGTCATCTACCTCTTGTAGGTAAAAATAGTCATTCATTTTGTCCACGTGTTGTTTGGTTGTTAAAGGACCTATCCCATCAAATAGTATGATTTTGGACTAATAATCTTGTGGCATATTAACCAAGGGGGCTAGGGAGACCAAAGGAGCATACCTGGCAGCCGTGATTTGTGGTGGTGGAGGAGGACCACTTGAAGGAAGTTGAAAGGTGGATGAAGTAAGTTGAATAGTGGATGAAGTTGGACTAGTGCTAGGTGGAAATGAGAGTAAAGGAATTTGAGCAACCTTATGTTGAAGGATGAAAGAAGGGGTGGGGATTATGGAGGTAGTAGGACTTGGTGACTGAATATATGCAGGTTGAGATGTGAAGGAGGAAGCTGCAAGGTTTAAAGCGCTTAATTCTACTGACTGTTGAAGGTAAGCATCATCAATTTCTGAGGTGAGATCTGTCACTAGATCTTGCAGTGTATCAAAATGTTGTAAGAGCTAAAGATCTTATTCAGTCTGTAAGGAAATTTCTCTTACTGGGATTTTAGGTAATATTGATGGATCAAAGATGATATGATCTTTTCAATTCTCTGATTTAGTCCTGAATAAGCCTTCTTCAAAGTGTAAATCAAACTGGATATCTTGGAAGGTAACAAAGTTTTCAAGGAGTGAGTTGGCTCTGTGAAGAAATCTACTGCTTGTCTGACTCTCAGTTCTAGGAGTTTTCCTTAAGATCTTTTCAGGATTATCTACTATGGTAGGAGGATTGGGATCTGGATGGGATCTAGTAGAGATTATTTTAGGAGCCAGTGTTCAGATCTAAACACAGACCAACTGAATATACAAAAATAGAAAAGGAACCAATCTTAGAAATAAACTTATCATACAAAGTTATTTAACTGGGTAATCTGAATTTGAATGAAAGATAGATTTTTCAATGTCCCCAGTATGGTCGCCACTATGTTATCGTTCTGTGATTTTGAAGATCGGCAAGACAAAAGTCACAAAAGATCGGCAAGACAAAAGTCACAAAAGATACATCAAACCACTTATGAGTCTAGAACCTAGCCTTCTTAGACTCATAGAGGGCTCTCTCTGTATATTTATTATTTAACTTTAATTTCAATGTTTTAATGTGTTAGGCTAGATATAGAAATAAAGAGATTTGTAACTTGGATACTTGGTTGTTTGTTTGTTTGGTTGGTATAAGTCATTATAGAATTTTTTTGCATTGGGCTATGGAGTCAAAGGCTGGGTGGTAACGTCAATTTTCTAGAGCATTTGCAAGGCAAGCTAATTGTCTTTACTGGATCTAAAAGCAGAGTGAGAAATGAAATGATAGAAAAGTGATATCAGTCATGATTAAAAAGTAGTTAAGTATTTTTGAATCATACTTCGGAGGAAAACATTTAGATTGTAAACACAGATAGTAGTAAGATGCTCCAATAGCATATCTTAAACTATAATTTATGTTTCACAATAAGAATCAAAGATGCATAAATGGATAAACAGAAATACATTTAACATAGAAAGAAAGACATCACCAGGTCAAAACAAGTCAAATATCTCGCAAAATTTCCTTTTTATTGATGCTCCAGCTCGAAATTACAATGCTCCAAACAAAAGATAGTTCAAATTACTAGGGTCCAACCCCTAATACTCCCAATATATGGAGTATTTAAACAAAAATTACAACGATTTTCCTTGTACGCTTGGCAATCTGTTACTTATTACAATGAAAGAAAAACTGACTATTGTAGCCATGGAGTGACCATGCTGAGAAATCTAGGACACGTGTCCATATTTTTCAGGGATGTTGTTGCCTAAAGTATTAGTTTGACTTAAGTGGTTTCGTTGACATGGCTGGTACAGAATCATGCCTGTATGGTCACTCTAATCGTCCTTTTCTCATTCCTCCTAATAATCACATAGCTCACTCCACACATCACCATCTGGAATTTTTATCTTGGTTAATCTTTTGTACACTTCATCATCAACAATGTATTTGGAAAATGATGGATTGACTAAAAACACGTGTTTCAGCTCATGTTCAATGTAAAATTGATTGTTGATTGCTTCCAGCAATGCCTTTCCTGTTATGTTGCCTTTGATGTTAGACAAATTTGCAGCTTCTGTGGCTATGCCCTATAATTTCTTGACATAATCTCCTATGTCCATGAGTTTATCATTTATAAAAAACAGAGAGGGAAGACCTTTCTAATGTAGAGGCTACATTCTGTTGAAAAACCTGTTGACTATCAGCTCTAGAATTTGGCATTTTTCTTCTAGCTACACATTTAAGCTCTTCTTTGTCAGCACCTTTTTGACCTGTACTATAGTCTCTGTCATGTCTACTACTCCCAAGTCTTCCAGCTCATATTTGTTTCTTGCATTTAAAAATTTGATAATTCTGTTTGTTGTTGCTAGCATATCTCCCAACTCTTTATTGGTGGCTGAAATGGCTTCTCTAGCTTTCTCCACTAATTCCTTCTTCTCAAAGATAATTTGGATGCTAGGCCAAATTTCATTCATCCCATTGATTATATTGTGCCAAATGATCTCTTTGACTCTCCCTAGAGTGTTCCCAATGGATGATTCTTTTTCTGACTTCTGTAGCCTTTCTATTAATGCCTTTGCTCTCTACATTTCTACTGAGTGATTGTTTTCAACCCTCTTGATCTGATCTTGTAGCACACTCACTTAGGTTTCCAATCTCTTGATTTCTTCACTCTGTAGGTTCATACATTCCATAGATCTAGCCAATTGTTCTGCACTACTTCTTACTCCTGTGACTGCACTCGCTGGAGTAGTTATGGGAAGGGTTGTTGGAGGAAGGGTCTCCATTGTTGTGTTGGCCATCTGCGCTGCTTTTTCTTTCTCCTGCACCATCTTTTCCATCTCTATCTCCATCTGTTTGATCTGGATGGACTGTTCCACTATCAATTTCATCATATCATCCTTTAGGCTCTATGTTTCCTCTATTTCCTTGGTCAATGGGTCATGTGTAGCAGGCATCTTGAGCTGCTTCTTCAAAGCTGCAATATCTAACTCTTTTTGATTTATCACTTCTTCTGTTGCTTTTGTGTCTGAGGGGTCATACCCAATTTTTACTTCCAAGTCTTCTAAGGACTTGTTTCTGTTTTCCTTTGACAATGATGAAATTCTTTCCATCTTCAACTGGGACTGAGCATTTGAAAGGGCCAATTGCATTTTGAACAAATTCATAGAAGTGTTGGTTAAAGTGGATGAAATAATCTCACATGTTTGTTTGTGCATCTATAACTGATCAATAGGATGGACATTCTTCACATCAAACTCAAAGGAAGTTTGCTTGTAGTTTGTTGGAGTCTTAGGCTCTATTATTTGTGCCTCCAAAAATGGCATATGCATTTTTCCCTTCTCTGAATCAAAGGCAGAGAGGATTTCGCCTTGTGCAGTTGCACTCTACTTCCAAAACTAAGCATAGGTGCTCCTCTTCAATATTTCATTTCTGATTGTGATCTCTCTGAATGTATCAAATATTGTTTCTTATGTTTCCCCAGTCACATTTGTAGAGGAGGGCACTTGAAGTGATTGTTGACTTTCAAACACTAGAGTAGCAGGAAAAGATTGCCCTCCGGCATGAATATCAATTATGTTGATCACTGTCTGTTGTGGTGATCCTTTATCTATGTCCATATGTTTCCTAAGATTATTCCTGTACTTCAACCTGAATTCTTTCATGGAAGTTTCAGTCCCTGGAGACTGATCTTCTCTGGATCTTTGTTGGGCATGGAATCCCCCCAAAGGCATGTGTTGGGGCTTAAAGCCCAAGTTTTGACCAAATCTTGTTGTAAAAGATCCGTAAATAGCAGGTGCGGGGCACGAAAGTATGATAGAGTCACAGGGTTGTCCACCCTAGTTTTGTAATGTAATGTCGGCTGGATAGACCTACCCATGGTTCGTAGACCATGGGATTGTATAAATAGAGCGAGGCTCTAAGTGTAAAGGAGAATTAACAACGAATAAGGAAGTCTAAGTGATTGAGTCGTAGTGTAAAGTGTGTCTGTGGGTCATAGAGTAGGAGAAGGCTCTGCAGCTGAGTGTGCAGAGGCCTAGTAGTCCACAGTTGAGTGCACAGACCCCTGCAGCTGAGTGCGCAGGGCAGGTCGAGTCTGTAACCATTGGACAAATCAATAAAGAGAAGTTTTTCTATACTTATGTGTAACTTTTCCTGGTTTAATGCATGATTGATATAATTTGCAAATATACTATTTATTTACTGCGCGAACCTATATGAATGTTTTGTATTGTTAAGTATAACTTAAGACACTTAAGTAGGCGAAGGTGCTTAAACAATACTGGAAGATAAATAATATCTCGGGCAATAGCGCAGCACAGCGCCTGGTTAGGGCTGCGCAAAGGCAGTGTACCAGGGCGTGAGGAATGGGAAAGTGTGCAAAGCCACTTGCACGTAAGGACAAACGAAGGACCAATCGAACTCATCAAACATCTCCAGGGTGCGGAAACCTTGTTCTAGAACCCTCCAATACTACTTCGGGTGAGACCTCAATCAGCGCTTTTCAAACTATTACCTAAAGGGACAGTAGTACTGGGATTTGTTTGGCTAATTAACTCTGAACTTGGGTCAGGCCACAACAAGCCAACAAATAGTTTCATTGTCGGGATCGGGATCTGCATAGAGATGTCTGATGTCGTATCACTAGAATCCAACAAAGAAAGGAATTGAGGATTGTTTGGACAGAAATATTCATGAGTTCACGGCACAGGAAAAAAGGAATTCGCGACTATCAAAGGAGGACTGGTTAGATTGCTACTTGTATACGGAGATCCACGAAATTTTTTTGCATCCTTCCCTACTGAGTTGTACGAGTGGATCCCGAAGCTAGCAGATAGCCAAGGAAGGTGTAAACTCGACAAACCTATTGTGTGGACTCCAGAATTGGTGTGCAAACTGGAAGCATCAAAATATAAGCTCGCGTGCATTGTCGACCTCTGACTTGATCGAATCATAGGAGGATTCATCACCAAATTCGCGGTAGATACTTCAGTCAGTTACATCGAGGTAGAACGACGCTTCCTCAAGGGACCGCGAGGTAAGTACGTTAAATATTTGAACACTTGGATTAAAATGCTACCCTGTGAAAAGAGGGTTATGCGAATAAATTAATGTTTGGGGCTACGCGAAGTGGGAGAATCTACATAAACAAAGGTAGCACAAAACCAGAGACTAGCCCCATGATTTCACCTCCGCGAGGAGGCGAAGAAGAGCTCACGAAGGTTTCTCCAAGAAGTGCGATCAATCTGATAAGGTGGAGGATTCCGCACATACCACCCGCTCCCACACCACCACCAGTTTCACCATCTTCACCCCCGACTTCACCCATACCACCTCCGCCACCACCACGAAGCAGTATGGCCAGTGCAATAAAGCTACCAGTGTTCAAGGGTGTAGGGAATGAAGATCCTCACCAGTTTTGGTTCATGATAAAAGTTGTATGGGAAGCACAGGGTGTCACAGATGACAATATAAAGAAATCAATGTTGGTCAATGCTTTATAGGATCACGCACTGACCTGGTACATTAAGCATTCCAATGAAAACCTGAATGCAGGGATAGAAGATATTCAATGTGCGTTAAACAAAGAATTTAGCAGGCCAAAATCAGAGGCACAGTCGATTATTAGATTCAAGGAAATCACAATGCTACCAGGCGAAACCCCATGGGAGTTGGATCAAAGACTGAAGTGCACAATTCACAAAGCAAAAATGACATTAAAGATGGGCAATGCCACGGATGGTTTGTAGCATCGTTAATGCCACATCTACAGAACGCACTGGCGCAACAAAGAGTAACCACTCAGGGTGAAGCTTTGGAGGTTGCAATGAGATTGCACGAGACTCTGATACAAGATGCTAACCTGGGATTTCAATAGATTCATGCGTAGCTGAAAAACTTGTGCCTTGAGATGCAGAGTTTGAAACAAGATAGGACGCCCTGTCCAGAAGTGCGCGACGAGGTATGGTGCGTAATGCGCAAAGGCCAGGAGCACGATAAGGACCACTGCCCGGTGTTTGTGAATTACCTCGCGAGAGGAGGACCAATGCCATTGAGACCGGAGGCACAAGTAGGACCAAGCTCGGAGCCTACATTATGGTGCACAATTTGTTAGATAGGAGGAAAGCATGCTACATATAACTACCACTGATTACAGAAGTATACACAGAATTCCCAACAGTTATTCTGTAATTTTTTTAGATCAGTAGGCCATGATGTGCACACTTGTAGAAGTTATGAGTTGATGATGGACTAGACTCCTACCTATATAGTTCAGGCCAAAACACAGCTCCTTGACCAGAATGCAAGGATGGTGCGAACCAGATTTCAGGGGCGCGGATGAGGCCGAGGTGGAATGGGCCCAGGAAGAGGTCACGGACAGCCGATATGTTACAATTGTGGAGGGCCAAGACATTATTCCCACGATTGTATGAATCCAACGCGACCATCATGCTTGTATTGTACATTGTTTGATCATGAGATTGAGGAATTTCCAACACTGATAGAGAGGTTGCGCGATAAAGGAGCACTCCAACCTCCCCCGACTTAGAACCTGCAAATGATGAGGTCTGAGCCACGCGAGGAATACCCTAATGTAAATATCGTGCTCTGGAGTGGTATTACGATAGGGGATGACAAAGGCAAATAACCTGAAGAAAGTACCTGGGTTCGCAAGGCTCCAACGAAGGAAGCATAATTTGATTTGGAGCATGCTAAGGAGTGCTTCATGGAAGCTAAGAGGAGCTTCGCTAATGCCTCCATTTCAGGAAGTAAAGACAGACTGGAGCTAGAAATCGACCCATCAATGCTCACTACGTTCTTGGAGACATGCATGAAGTTGTTGCATGACAGCATGGCTGTAAACGGGCTGAAAGAACTCATAACTAGATGCGTTGGGACCATGCTAGGAGAACCACGCATAGTCTGGAAACTCGGGAAGCACACAACGCGAACAGGGAGGGAGATGAGATTGACCGCACAAATCGGGGAATATAAGATGGATCAAGTGATTATGGATCTAGGATCAGATATGAACGTCCTGCCAAAGCAGACATGGGAATGCATGGGCAGGCCTACGTTACAATGGTCTCCTATCCAACTGTGGATGGCGAACCAGCAAAAGATCCTACCTATGGGGAGATTTCTGGGAATCACAGTAGACATCAAAGGAGAAAGCGCACTAGTAGATTTCGAAGCGATAGAGATTCTTGATGACAGCAATCCCTACCCCATGCTATTGGGAATAGATTGGGCCACTGACATGAATGGAGTGACAAATCTAAAGAAGGGCAAGATGATTATTGAGAAAAAGTCACTGCACGTAGTGGTACCGTTGGACCCTGCAGAAGCATCGCACTACATAGAGCTAGTGCACGACTACAATAGCGACGACGATCTAGACTGCGTCTACAAGATAACTACGCGTGAGCAAGATTGGATAAATCCAACTGCGGATGGTCGAATCTCATGGGAGCGCAAAATCTCTTGTACATCATATTTTGATGAAGAGATAGAAAGATGGCAGAACCGGTTACACAAGGTAACCATGCTCAACTGTAACATGATGACGAGATCACTGCACTGTGTAACAATAGAGACAAGGGATCTGCCTATGTACGATGGGTTAGGTGAAGTGGAGGATCTCTTGAACAAATTTGAAAGAGAAGTGCCGGAACAACATTGTTTCGACACTCTAAAATGGGTACTGCGCGCTACGGCGCAAGATGGTGGGGTATGCACTAGAAGAGTTTTGAGGACTGGCACGACTACTGAAGGATGATGCACATGTGATTTGGGAAGCCTCCAATGTGATTAACAGACAAAATTGTCAGACGAACCGGCCTGCGCACCCACCTTTCTAGGCGGATACAAGCATATGGTATGAAACTTGCCGAAATGCACACAGTACTTGCGGTAGGAAACATTGATCGGTAAGCAGGTGTGGGTAAGGCAATGGCATGAACGACCCCTCCGGCTTGGACCACGAAGTATGGAAAGGCGAAGTGTGCAAAATAATATCCACGCAGAAGCTTTTAACAAAGTATGTGAAGCGCTGAGCGAGGTGCACAATGTGAAGCGGACTGACTGGGACCTGCGTGTACCAGTGGTTCTCTGGGCTTATCGTACCACGTGCAAAAACTTGACCACTTAGACACCACCAAGGCTCGAGTATCAAGGAACCACTATAAAACCATAACACAGGGAAATGTTGGACTTCACATACTAGCACCGGTACATATGGCAGTTCGCGAACTTTGGAAGCAAAAATCCAACAGGGGAATCTCAGGCTCCAAGAACTTGAAGACGAAAGGATACGATTAAGGAAGAAAAGTGCTCTGGTGGACGCAAAAATCAAAAAGCTAGAAGGATAAAATAAAGGAAGATTTTCTGGAAAGAAAAAACCAGGGTAACAAGGAAGGATGCATACGCTCACGAGGACAAGTTTAAGGGCTATCGCCATGAATTGGTCAGTCTGATGCCTTGGCTTCGACCGCACATTTCTAAGCATATTGACCAGGGTAGTGCGTTGCAGATGGTAAATTGTGTGATACCGATCGTAGCAATAAGAGGTGAGTATTCTCCCGGAAACATGATGAATGACAGGATGAAAATTTTCACGGGTGGTGCGACCACCTGACTAGTTGAAGGAAGTACAGTCTTAGCACTCTAGGCAGTTGAAAGGAAGCGCGGGACTGTAAACTATTGTGCCCGGGAGCTGCCCGCAGAAGCAAAGAGTCACAAGGTCACGACCGCGCACGGGGGGTAGCGGTGCCGCATGGGTTGGCCAGAAAGTGACCGTTGAAGTCACTATTCATGATGGGATGCTCGACTTGAGGCCAAATGGAGCGAGCGGTATGCATTTAAGACATGACTTATGGGCAAGATTTGGGAAAATCTGCTGCCAATGGAGCATTAATGAACCGGATTTAGGGGGAACGGTCGAATTCAAATTCAAAAATCACTATAAAATACAAAGGGTTTCCCAGCAAACAACACTTGGTCATTTTCGAATTGAGCTATTGAGCATAGCCCTGATTATTGTGTGTCGAGCGTTGATTGAGCCCCTGAGTTCACGAGTGCAAGATTTCTGGACAGATATGATGGCATCAGCTGAGGATGTTATGGAGATAACCCAAATGATTGCCGAGGAGTCCACGCAAGCCCTGACTATGGGGGATGCTCCAGAAGGTGTCGGGATTGTGGTAGAAATCCTGAAATCACCGTGCACGCCAAGACCCAAGAAGGACAAACAAGCAATGGTTCTCGTACATGTGTCCCCGCGGAACCCGCTGCGCACCAAGCTATCGATGGAGGAGAAGGAGAAAGCCATCACCATAGAGACTGATGACGAAGAAGAAGATCAAGAGGATCTTATGATCACAGAGGATGAGGATGAAGGCATGGAGGAGGACACTCAGTGTGTGCACCCCGCAACAAAATTTCCTGCCTATGTCCACCCGCGAAAAGGGAAGGTTAAAGTGCCCAAGGACCTGGACGAGACCAAGAGCTCACTCCAAACCCCGCTCCTCCAGGGCAACATTACGTTTGAGGCACACACCTGGGATGCGTGCTAAGCCTGAAATTTGAAGATTGGGACCTCGCTGACCATGAGAAGTTCCCTCACCTTGAGACCAAGCACCTTATGAATCCCAAGCAGAACACCACAGCGGGGGTTACAGAACTAGAGCCGCGAAAGTGCTTGTGCGGAGTGGAAAAGGCGGGGCTACTGAATCTGCTCTGGGTGCCACCTTTCCACCGCGCCCCAATAACCATTTTCATTATCAGGTATTTGCTCTACTTGTTGCATGATGGGTGTTTGTTGCTAAAGGAGCCCATCCCCATCACGGCAGACTTGATTCACCACATCTCTCGGCTCCCATGCAAAGGGGAGGACCCTGCGGACATCTCGTGCGAGAAGGGCAGTGACTTGGCCATCGCGGAGGCCATGAAGAAAAAGTAAAAGCTGGAAAAGAAGAAGAGGGGTTATGCCATCTCCAGCATCAAGGAGAAAGTAGTATGTGTAGCGACCCAAATCCTGGCAGGAAAGGTTATGCATAAGTGTCGTGGAAACAAAGTCCCGGCACCGATGGTAGCACTGGATGAGTAGTACGTGGTGGGGGTCTAGTTTAACTGGTCCAAGTTCCTCTGCAAGGATTTTTTAGAGAATTTCCGCGAAGCCAAAGAATAGGGAAAAATGTTCCACTATGCATGGCTTATGCTATCCATAGTGCTTGTGGCAAGGGAATTACCAGAGGATAGTCAATTCCCCACAATTGACAGGGACTTTCCAGAGGCCGCGAAGTACACTTCACTCTAGGACACAAAGGATGCCAAGAGGATCCACAACAGCAAAATATTCTGGGTGTTCATGGAGATGAACCTCAGAATGGGGATCAACTGTAAGCCGTTATTGTCACCCACTATTTACAACAGTCTGCAGATTTTTGTAAAATTCAAAGCAGACACACATAACATTTATATTAGAACACGCAAGGATCCAACCAAACAGTGGATAAAGCTACCCTTCGTAGCTACAGATGACATCATTTTTAATGTACTGGAGACATGGCCGCCAGAGTGGCGCGCCCCAGACATCACAGATATAGAGAAGTCGGTGGCACAGAGAAAGAAAGAAGAGGCCAAACTGCGCATCACACAGTTGGTCGAAAAACAAAGGAAGGAAGCAGCGGTAGAAAAAGTTCGGTGGCGTAGGACGCTGCACAGAAAGAAACTGAGCAGGAAAATGCCACAATAGCAACATCAACACAGGAGGCAGCCGCGAAGGCAGGTGACGGCCAAACGACGCCTTCGCAGGGGTAGGAAGCAGAGGAAGAAGAAACAGTAGAGGGAAGTGTTAATCCACAAACCTCGTCAATGCAATTAAAGTGCCAGCACCCAACAGAGTGGGCAAGGTCATGTAAGAAGGTCAAGGCATTGAAGTTGTCTATTGACCTGATCACCGTAACTAAGGGTGATCTGCACGACATCGGTGAGACAGTGTGTGATGTCACCTTTGAGGCTCTCCAAGATTTCATGCAGTAGAACCATATTGTGTTGTGGGCCCTCAGAGCGCAGTTGCAGGAATTACAGGCGTGCCCTCCTCAGGCTGGTACCCTTTTGACCAACCTCGCAGTCGGTTCAATAGCAGCAGAGTAGATGTTGCACGCATGGTTGACGAATACCATAGTGTTGTCGGAAGGGGCACTAGTGACATCAAATGAGGCTGACAAGCCTACGATTAACGCATTGAAAGGTCTCGGTCTCAATATGGCTGCACTTCTGCGAGATACCTTATATGTTTTGCAGGATGGGATAACTGAAGAGTTGCATGCTAGGGAGAGCCGTGCACTACAAGTCTTCAGTGAGCAGAAAATCAATATGGAACAACTGAGCTTGCAGCGCGATGAAGTGGTGTCACAAAACCAACAGCTACTACATGTAATAATCGACACTTGCCAAAGCATCCCAGAGTTGGCCATCCTAGCAGACATGCCAACAGTGACGCGGATCCACAGGTTAGCAGAAGGGGTCCAAGAGGTAAGCGAAGAAATGGAAAAGGTTCAGTTGGAGCTGAACCTTCAGATCGCCGAGCTACAATTAAAGGCGCAGCCATCCACCCCCTCAGAAGTCAGAGAACAGCGCACTAGCGCTATCATAGCAGGACTAGAGGAGATTGGCAGTGCAGTGCGAGACTACACCAGTATGTTGGAAGTATCACTTGAGGTCCTCACAAATCTGCAAGAGGACCCCAACATCCAATGTTTAGAGACAAAGGCGCAAGAACTCCAACAGCAATATGACAGCATCCGAGGAACTATGTAGACGGTGGTCCTCACTCAGAGGCTCGCGTGGATGCAACAGGCTAAAGTGATGAAAGAGCAGGTGGACACGACACGACACAAGGAAGTAGTCCTGAAGGTGCACGTTCAACCTTGGATCGATGAGGCCTTCACCATCACGGCAAAAATTGAAGGCAAGCTCACACACATGCATGGGATTCATTCCTTAATGTAGAGAAGCACTCCCGACACAAAGGTTTCGGAACAACGTATGCAGCAGATCCAACAAGCAACAGCTCAGTGTGCTGCTGACCTTGCCACAGTTCGAGAACAGTTGGATGGACTCTGCGCCAACAAAGTGACTAGAGGGCGAGTCATGATGTTTGTGTTGGGGGCCTATTGGGCATGGTATCCCCCCAAAGGCATGTGTTGGGGCTTAAAGCCCAAGTTTTGACCAAATCTTGTTGTAAAAGCTCCATGAATAGCAGGCATGAGGCGCGAAAGTACGATAGAGTCATAGGGTTGTCCGCCCTAGTTTTGTAATGTAATGTCAGCTAGATAGACCTACCCATGGTCTACGGATGATGGTATTGTATAAATAGAGCGAGGCTCTAAGTGTAAAGGAGAACTAACAATGAATAAGGAAGTCTAAGTGATTGAGTCAAAGTGTAAAGTGTGTTTGTGGGTCATAGAGTAGGAGAAGGTTCTGCAGCTAAGTGCGCAGAGGACTAGTAGTCCACAGCTGAGTGCACGGACCCCTGTAGCTAAGTGTGCAGGGCAGGTCGAGTCTGTAACCATTAGACGAATCAATAAAGAGAATTTTTGATATAATTATGTGTATCTTTTCCTGGTTTAATGCATGATTGATATAGTTTGCAAATATATTGTTTATTTACTGCATGAACCTATATGAATGTTTTGTATTGTTAAGTATAACTTAAGACACTTAAGTAGGTGAAAGTGCTTAAACAATACTGGAAGATAAATAATATCATGGGTAATAGTGCAGAGCGTGACATAGCCCCTTGTTAGGGTTGTGTGAAGGCAGTGTACCAGGTCGCGAGGAACGAGAAAGTGCGCGAAGCCACCTGCATGCAGGGACAAACGAAAGACCATTCAAACTCATCAGACATATCCAGGGTGCGGAAACCTGGTTCTAGCACCCTCCCATACTACTTCGAGTGAGACCTCAATCCGCGCTCTGCAAACTGTTGCAAAAAGAGCCAGTAGTACTGGGATTTGTTTGGCTAATTAACCCTAAACCTGGGTCAGGCCCCAACAAGCCAACAATCTCTTCCTTGTTATTCCTTGTTCTTGCTATTTTCCTTTTTTAGTCCTTTCTTCACTAATTTTTTGTTCCTACTACCTTGGAGTTTGCGCACTGGAAGGGGAGATTACTTGGTCCTCGGCCTCCTGTAATGTATCTGCCATCCATTCCATCTGATTAATGTATTTCTTGATTTCGGGCCTTTGAGTGTGGATGTAGGCAGTGGACTTGTCTTCCACCCTCTTCTTATAAATAATGCCCCATGGGTCATAAGACCATGTGAAACTATGGGTGAAATTCATTTCTCTTAATATTTTGTCTACCTCCTCTCATGTAGCTCTGTTGTTGCAAATGAAGGGACCAATTTGGGATTTGATCCTGAATTGGGACTTCTTCTTGGCTGATACAAAATGCACCTCATTTGCATTAATCATCTGTCTAATGTACTCCAGTGCAAAGATCGTCATGGGGAGGAACTTTGGCAGTTTGTAAGGGGCCAACTTGCAGCCATACATTCTTATTTTAGTGTGATTTTGGTACAAGTACTAATCACATGTTCTGGCTTGATCTGTTAATTGCATAATCCTCTTTATTTCTTCATTGATCCTAGGCTCTGGAGTCCCACTGAGGAGGCTCGTTTCTGGGTGGACAAACATTTCCATAAATTTCTTATAACTGAAGTCTTTTTGATCTTTCATTACCAATGTTGTCCAGAATATCATTGATTGAGGTTCACCTTCGTCATTCATTTTGCTTAATGAAAACTGGAACCTTTCTGCCTGAAAATACACAAACATATATACGAACACTAAGGAATAATGAAACACTTCATTAGTGAAAAAATTGACAAGCTGCTCATGGATGGCATATGCTAGAAATTGGCTGAAGTTGAAAAGGACAGGAGCTTGGATTCTGTTGAGAGGATATACAAGAAAGCTATAATAGCTTCATCAATCCATTGGTCTGAATAATAGCCAAGTAGATAGGAAAGAACTGTGGAAATATGAAAGAATTGTGGAAATATGTCTTGTTCTATCAGGGAAAACAAAGGAAAAAAAGGTGGATTCTTGCTTGGCAGAGGTGTGTTCTCAGTCATGAAAAGTTCTGATGTTTTGGCTCTCTTATAAAAATCAAGTTTTTGGTACATTTCAATCATAACTTCATGGGAAAAGGGAGCATTCCCTTCAATAACGGGGCCTGCGTCATCTGCATGATGGACTTGGCATCAATTGTAAATAAAATATGTCCTGTTGGGGCCATCACTACCCTTTGTTGTGGGTTGTAACATGAATGACACTTCCTGATCAATTTTGGGAAATTGTGTGTTTTAGGGAACATATAAAAAGGCAAATTAGTGTCCCAGAGGCCTATGTGATCCATCTCTTCCATGAATTTGTCCTCCCACCAGCAATATATATCAAACAAATCAAATTCTGAGAGAGTTTCATGGATCTTGAAATCTCTGTCAGCCAATGTTAGGTGATATAAATCCAATGGTGGGTGCACCATTGGGTTAAATATTTCTTGTTCCTTATTCTTTGGTGCCATGGCAGTCTTCTCTGAAGCTTTCCTCTGAAAATTGTCCAGCGTTGAACCTATAATAGAAAGGGATAAAACAAAGTGGGATTTCAGTGAGGGAGAAGAAAAGGGATTAACGAGAGATGGGATTCAAGAATAGGAAATGATAATTTCTACAGGAAAATGAGTTATCATGTACTATATTGTTGTTTTTTGGCTTCACTGTGCATTCTCTGTGATGGTTGAATCAAGTGGAAAGATGCCTACAAGTGAAAAATAACAATTAAAATTTGAGATCGGCGTGAACTAGTGGTTTCATGACTTGGAATTGTGTTTTTGGATTGGTTTGATTTGGCGCGGGTCTATTGTCTAACGGTCCAAGCCATTGATTGCTCAACGGTGGGAACAGAAGTGATTGGATGGATCGGATGGGTTGGCGCCGTGAGGTGGCTGGGGTATCCAACGGTCAAAATAGTGAGCGGTTTGAGTAGTAGCGAAAACAGTTTTTCGGGGGGGCCTGGGGAGCGGTAGGTGGTATGAGACGAGGGGTGAAAATTCATGAGGGCGCGACACGTAAGGGGGTGGAAACCGCCAACTTCACACCCCCCCGGAATTAACTTTCGAAGATTGGGGGGGGCAAAAAGGGACGAGGTTCGTTTGATCAGGCGGACTGAGCGGGGATGGGGTGATAGATGGTGGGTATATTAGATATGATGTGATGGGTGAGTGCGGTGGTGGGGTCGGGAAATAAATGAGGGGTGGACTATAGAGATAAGGGGGTAAATAATAAGGTTTAGGGGGGAATGATTATTAATGTGACATAAGACCCCTTCCTTTTAAATTTCTTATTCCGACCTTGGAAAAGATTGGAATTTTTCTTCTAACCTTAAGAAAATATTGGAAAATGTCTTCCAACCTTTAAAAGGTCCTTTGATATCATTTCACTTTTCGTTGGATCTACCTACCGTTATTCTATAGCCTAGAATTTTTTGTTCTTTTCCATTTGCAGGGTGCACTTAGACTTGCAGACCATTTCCTCTCTTTTTTTTATCTCCTTTTCTTTTAAAACCTAATCTACTCTATCACTTATTTCTTCCCTTGATCTAGATTAAACAGTTGGACCAAATTTATTTTCTACCTAGCTACTGATTTTCCAAGATTAAACTGTTCGGAAAATCTTTATTTTCTAAGCTATCAACATAAATTGAAATTTGTTCAATCATGTTTAGACTGTATGATTTGAACAACATTTGTGGTCTTTCCATTTCTTTTCCTTTCTCCTTTTTTTTGTGAAATCAATTGAAAATTGAAATCTATAAACAATTTGAAACCTGCAAACTGTGAAATTCTTAATCACCTTGAGATCCTATAAATTATAGGACCATAACAAAATGGATGATGAAATTTTAAAGGAAGTCGCTCAAGGTTGTAGTCCCACTAGACCCTGCTGAAGGAGCGCGTTATACTGAACACGTTCACGACTTTGTGGAAAGTGATGATGAACTGGATCAAATATACAAGGTCGTGCAAAATTAAGATTGGATCAATCCTACGGCCAATGGATGAATTGCATGGGACAGGGATAGTTCCTACACTTCAGACTCGGATGAAGAGCTTGAACACTGCCAGAATCAATTGCATGAAGTATATATGCTTTGTTGCAATATGATGACCAATTCACTGTGGTGTGTCTCAAATAAGGTAAGGAAGCTTCCACATTATGATGGTTTGACTGATGTGGATCTGTTTTTAGACGAATTTGAAAGGTAAGTACCAAAATAACATAACTTCCAAGCACTGGAGTTGGCATTGCGCACTACGCATGCCCATTGGTGGGGTACGCACAAGGAGAAATTCGTTGGATGGAAGGAATACAGAAGAATGATAAGATTAAGGTTCGGGTATGCTAATACCCTGATGATAAAAAAGTAAAGTGAGAAGGATGATCCAAGCGACCATTTGGCACAATGGACTAAGGCTTGGGGGATAGAATCACAACTAGAATGGATGCACATTTTATGTCATAACTTAGATATGAGCTCGATGAACTGGTATTTGGAAACGGATCTTTGCCATGGGAACCCTGAATGGGATATCTTAAGAGAGAGTTTCTTATTTACCTTAATATTTGAGGATGGGTTTGAATGCATTGATGAAGTGCTCTTAGAGATAAAAGCAGTTATATTCAGAATGCCTAGGGAACTGGTTGAATGGGCTTAGCCAGATTGGAGTACACAACTGTGCCATGCTCTAGAATGTTACAATGTGACTGTTGAAGAGGAAGAAGAGGACCCACGAAATATTAACATTCCAAAGACAGAAGGACAACGCGAAGTCGAAGGACTAAAAGTTGAGAACCCAGATATATCAGAACCGTTGAAAACTAGACAAGTAAACATCGGATCAGAAGCAGAGCCTAAGTTCACGAAGATAGGAGACTATTTGGATGAAGATATAGTCGATAAGGTGGTCAAACTGTTGCGTGAATATCAAGATCTATTCCCACCAAAGTTTTCGGATTTGAAGGGGATCGTCAGAGATTTAGGTGTAATGAAAATCACTTTGAAACCGGATGTGAAGCCCGTTAAGCAAAGACCTTATCAGCTCAGTCTGAAGTATAAATAAAAGGTGTGCCTAGAGCTTGATAAGATGTTGGATGCTAGTATTATTGAGCTAGTAGAGGAATCTGATTGGGTGAGCCCAATGGTTGTCCAAGAGAAGAAACAGAAAGGCAAAATCAGGATATGCATAGATCTAAGAAAGTTGAATGATGCATGTGTTGAGATTGCAACAAGATGATGGAGCTTAGTGAAAAGAGTCGCCTTCACTAAGTGGGACCGCAGGAAAATTATGGCGCAAGTTCTATTTTTGATCACAGTGTGGATGATCACAGTGTGGGTGACCACAGTGTGAGTGATCACAGTGTGAGTGATCACAATGTGGGTGACCACAGTGTGGGTGATCAAAGTCTATTTTTAGACTGGCTGTCAAAAATAGAAAAGTCAAATATTATTGTCTCATAATAATATTTGGACTATAAACTTGATCTTATTCTCTTGGAGCACTTCAGTTTGAGCTACAGATGTGGCCCATGCAGCTGTCAGAAGGAAGTACGCTTTTCTTATGAGTCAGTTGAGTTGTTGCATGCATGACTTCAGTTAGAACTCAATCAGTTGAGTTTGGTGGACTTGATTGTGGAGTTGATGGAGTTGTGTTCAGTTTGACTTGGTTAAACTAGTTGTAGTTAGTCTAACTTCAAATAGACTAATGATGAGTTGTAAACTAATTATTAACTCATAATACAACTATAGAATACATCAGTTAACTCAGTTTCATGTCAGTGCATGTTCAGTTCAGCAGGGACAGGTGTTAGAGAATCAGATTGCTATCAGTTGTGACTATAGTTGTGCATCAGATCTTGCACAATCAAGGGATTGAGTATGCCAATGAGTTTGCTCATGTATTTGCCCAGTTTGTAGCTTCTTCTCACGTCTTACACATTGTGAGTGATTCTTTGGAGGTGAAATACGAGTTTGGTAGACCATTCTCATTCATTCTTGAGCAGGTATTGAGCAGTGGAGGCAGGCAAGCAGTGGAATAGATTTGGAGATCAGATCTTAGCTGTATTGTGTGTAACAAGTGGAGCTGGTACTGGATTGCTTGTGATAAGCATTGTACTTTGTAATGTTACATGGTCTCAATCATTAATATACAGATAGTGTGGGATTTTTAGCAAGATGCTTTCCCCGGGTTACATACTGTGTTAATGTGTGAATGCTCTTGATGTTTTATTGTTATTGATGCTGCTATATTGATGATCAATGTAGAGGAGCTTATGTATTGTGTATGTATTCCACAATAGTACATGATCAGGATAATCTCTTGTTGTGGAGGTAAATCCTCTCTGCGGACAGAGACGATCCCTACTAGCCCATACCAGGTCTAGCAACAATCACACAATGTTATCACGCAAGTTCCTAATTGCAAATAAAAGTGGATGGTGAGAACCTACTTGGATTCCAACGCTAGTGTTCGTAGAAGAGATGTCGCCCTCGTTCCTTTGCCTTGGCCGGTCACGATCCCCACGATCTCTGTGATTGGACACCAGCACATGCAAAGAACAACACGAATACAAGCATAAAATCTAGTAGATGCAATTATATATCAGTCAGAAAAGATATAACTCAACATCAATTATTGGACAATGAGAGTGGAACCATAATGATAGTCATCTATTATTAATAAATAACAAAGAAGAATACAACCATTGTTCTGACGTCAAATCCTCCTTTGGCTGGGTAGTCAGCTACACAAGTCTTGCAAAGCTTGTTGGGATGAGGAACAAGCCTCTCTCTCTTTGGGTGACAAGAATCTCCTTACTTAGATTTGGCCTTATGGGTGCAAAGAAGGCTCTTGCAGCTTCAAACTCTCTATCACTATGCTGGAACTAGAACTACTGTAACTCTGACTATTGTGACTAGCTTGCTCAAGGCATAGAGGCAAGCTTTTATAGATAGAGAAGAAAGAGATAGGATCAACCACATTATTCATGGGATTGGCTTTATCACTTGGAAACTTCCATGAAAGGTGGCAAACCACTTTCCCTTCTATGGAGATTCGAAGCCAAACCATCCTAGCTCAACATGGATTCAGTTGGTGAATGGGTTGAAGAGAACCTTCGGAAGTTTGTTGGTTAAAAACTTTACTCAATTCGGTTGGCGCGAGTGCGACTCTGAGACAGAGCGCCAATGGCGCGCCCTTTTTAGAGGATTTCCCTCATTGGCGCGGGCAGTGAACTGTGGACCCGCGCTAATGCAAAAAGAGTTGTTTTCATGGGTATTTTGCAGGAGATGTCTTCAGGGCAAATGAAGTTCATACTTAGAGGAATAAGATGCAAGTGGTTTCAGGTCATGTCACTTCTCACAGGTCCCGGAATGAGTCCTCCAGTGTGCGGGTAAGGGGTAACAGGGACGGTGACAAACGGTGACAAATTGTTGTGTAACATCTCTATTGAATATGTGTTAAATTATTCAAAATTTCTACATGGTATCAGAGTGAGCTAGATAATTGTAGAAAAAGTTTCTACATGGTATCGGAGCTGTTGATCATCAGATCTACTATTCAGGAAGTGTTTACATTCTATTTCTTCAGGCAGAGTCTGTAATCGGGCCAGGTAGCCTCTGGATTCATCCTTCCTTTGGAAGGTGAGATATCCGGTGAATGCCCATATAGTCAATTTATGTACGAGAAATATTGTGTTCTCACAAATTCTAAATCGGAAGCGGTTGAGTTGGTTGCTGGTGGAATTCGAATTTGTAGCAGTGTTGTTGAAATGCCTTTCAACGGATTGCAAATGTTATTCCAAAGCAAGAGCGACCTGGCACTCAAAGATAAACTCAGAAACAATAAAGGTGAGAATGGATCTTCATCAAAGGTATCTGATGAAGAGAATTGCGCTTTGGCTGCCAAAGAAAAGAAGGGGAAGAACAAGAAAGCTTCTCATTCCGGTGCGAAAGGCAAGAAGCAGGACATGTCCAAGGTGAAGTGTTTTCACTGTCACCAGCACGGACACTATGCCACTAATTGTCCGTAGAAGAAGAAGAACAAGCAGGCTGCTGGATCTTCAGTAGGACAGGCTCTAGCCTCACAGTTTGAGCTTGATTTTTCATTGATCGCATGCTTGGTTTCAAGTGTGATGGGATCAGTGTGGTTCTTGGACAGTGGTGCGTCTTTTCACATGACGGGAGATAGAGATTTGTTCTCTGATCTGGAGGACAAAGATCTTGGAGTGCACATCGAGATGGGCGATGATGGTAGATACAGTGCGACCGGTATCGGTACCATTTCCTTTGAGAGGGAGTCTGGTAAACCCTTCGTATTGAAGGAAGTCATGCATGTTCCAGGATTGACGAAGAATCTCATCTCAGTGGCGATGTTAGAAGACAAGGGGTATGATGTTGTTTTCAGCGAGGGAAAAGCTTTCCTGCGCAGCAAGACAACTGGTGAGACCCGGAAGATAGGGGTTCGAGTGAGGAACCTTTATCAGTTGCATGTAGATGGATGCGTAGAAATGGTGGGCAAGGCAGAAGGATTGGTGAGCCGGGATGATGGCGAGTTGTGGCATAGGAGATTGGGTCACCTTCACCATGGATCCTTGAAGATACTGCAGCAGATCACTACAGGGCTTCCTAAAGGCACACTTGCGCAGTCAGATCAGTGCAAGGGGTGTACTTTGGGGAAGTTTGTGAAAGCCACCTTTCACGAGAAGGATAGTCGCGCCACGACGATCCTTGAGAGAATTCACACAGAAGTGTGTGGACCTTTCTCAGTTGCTTTGACAGCAAAACACAGGTATTATGTGATTTTTTTTGATGATTTCTCTCGTAAGTGTTGGATCTTCTTCATGCAGAAGAAGAGCGAGACATATTCAAAGTTCTGTGAATTCAAAGCATTGGTCGAGAGGAGTCGGGGAAGAAGGTGAAGGCTCTTAGGAGCGATAACGGTGGTGAATACATCTCGGACGAGTTCAAGGATTTCTGTAAGGCAGAAGGGATTCGTAGAGAGCTCATAGCTCCCCATAACCCACAGCAGAACGAGGTAGCTGAGCAGAAGAACAGAATGATTGTGGGTGCTGCACGGGCAATGTTGCATGATCAGGGCCTACCCCTTCACTTGTGGGCGAAAGTATGCAATACAACAGTTTATGTGCAGAACCGTTGTCCTCATAGGATACTTGGCATGAGTACACCTGAGGAGACTTATTCTGGTAAGAAGCCTGATCTTTCTCATTTGAGGATTTTTGGTGCTAACTTTTACATGCATGTGACGAAGGATGCCAGGAAGAAGTTGGAGCCGACCACAGAGGTTGGGATATTTGTGGGGTACACTGATACGCCCCACAACTATCGTGTGTATTTGCCAAACAGTGGTAAAACTGTTGTGCGACGGGATATAAAATTTCAGGAGGAGAAAGCCATGAAGTGTTCGCTTGAGAGGGAGCTACACTTGCATGCAGATGAGGAGCTATTAGTTCCTAAGGACGAGGTTCATGGAGTGGAAGAGACCACTCATGCAGCGCCAACCATTAGAGGGTGAAAGCGCTTGACAGAAGCTGAGCGACTGGCTCAAGATGCAGAGAAAGTTGTAGGACCACCTACAACCCAACGCAGGTAGAGACAGTCACCTGATCGGTACACTGGATACATGGCTTTGATGAGCAAGTGTGTTGTGACTGAGCCATCCTCTTTCGAGGAAGCTGTGGAGGATCTCGCATGGGTAGACGCCATGGTGGAAGAGTATGATTCTATTGTCAGAAATAGTGCATGGGAGGTTGTTCCTAGACCGGAAGGGAAATCAGTGGTGGATTCGAGATGGATCTACAAGGTCAAGCAGGCAGCTGACGGGAGTGTGGAGAAGTACAAGGCAAGATTTGTTGCCCGAGGCTTTTCACAGATAGAGGGGATCGATTATGAGGAGACCTTTGCACCTGTCACAAGGTATTCTTCCATGCAGACGATTCTTGCTCTCTCAGCGCAGATGGGATGGCACATTCATCAGATGGATGTGAAGACTGCGTTCCTCAATTGTTGTAGATCTGATCCAAAAATATAAGATAATAGAAATAAACCCAGAAATAACAAGATAGAAATATATGGAAATGCTTCTTTATTATCAAACCCTTGAGGTAGGGCAACACCATACATTCACTCCTTAAGGAAGGAGAACACTCCACAAGCCATATGCCTGTTCATACAAGAATACTTCTCTTCATATCCATCCATGTGGAGTCTCTAGCCTACTGAGTCTCATTATCCATGATGTAATTCAATCTAAAATATTTATCCATTTGTGCTAGCCATTTGGCTGGATGAGAGCCATCAAATTTATACAAGTCCCTGAAATTCTGACCTAGGGCCGCCATAAAGAAAAAAATTCACTTACTTGGAGAAAATTTGTAATTGTCACAGTTTCGTCAATATTGCTCAGAATCTCTATTATAACCTATTTTTGGAAATGGAGCAACCATTCTGTATCTGCTCATGTGATAGAAATCTTGATTCAGACACTGGAATTACAGATCTGCGCTGCTACTTTCCCGCCGTTACCCAAAAAAAGAGCTGATTTTAAATCAGTGATATCTCCCTCATCCGGACTCCGATTCGACTGATTTTTTTTTTGAAATTGGGTATTTTTTCCTAAAGAATCCAGATCTGCAATTATATTTTGCAGATATTGTACCAAGACGTCTATATCTACGCCGCAAACTCGCTGCCCTGAAAATTGTCTGCAACCCCACTGATTTTTAAATCAGTGACATCTCCTTCATCCGGACTCCGATTCAACCGATTTTTTTTTTGAAATCGGCTATTTTTTCGCAAAGAATATAGATCTATAATTATATTTTGTAGATATTGCACCAAAACGTACAGATCTGACCTGAAAATTCGCCGCCCCAGAAACCCTACAAAAATAAAAAAAAATTCTCCACTGTTTGCCCAAGAAAGTGCTCTGATACCAATTGTTGTAGATCTGATCCAAAAATATAAGATAATAGCAATAAACCCATAAATAACAAGACAAAAATATATGGAAATGCTTCTTTATTATCAAACCCTTAAGGTAGGGCAACACCATACATTCACTCCTTAAGGAAGGAGAACATCCGACAAGCCATATGCCTGTTCATACAAGAATACTTCTCTTCATATCCATCCATGTGGAGTCTCTAGCCTCTATATAGGCCTCATACATACAATACCATGCATCATTACCATGGTTTCCTCATACCATCAACTAATACCATGGGCCCATTACATTATTATTAACTACTTGTGGTCCCTTACATGACATGGGTTAACCACCTTATTTATTACTATGGCCCATCCCATTATTACATTATTACCTTGGGTACCTCCCTTGGTACCCCATATTATCCCCCCTAGGTACATAACATCAATGGAGTCATTGAGGAGGAGGTGTACATTGAGCAGCCCGAAGGCTTTGAGGTCTTCAGCAACGAGTCGCATATGTGCAGGCTCAAGAGAGCATTGTATGGGTTGAAGCAAGCACCACGTGCTTGGTACACACGGATAGACAGCTATTTCACAGGACTTGGATTCTCCAAGAGCGAGGCGGATCCTAACCTATACCAGATTGTGGTGGAGGGTAAGTTGCTTATCATTGTATTGTATGTTGATGATTTGATTCTAACGGGTGATGAGCTATTGATACTGTCATGCAAGAAGGATCTTGCTACAGAGTTTGAGATGAAGGAATTGGGCCTCCTTCACTATTTCCTAGGATTGGAAATATGGCAGCGCAGTGGTGGACTGTTTGTTTCTCAGGGCAAGTATGCTCGGGAGATACTGGAGAAGTTCAACATGCATGGCTGCAAGCCTGTTGATACTCCTCTTCCTGGAGGTTGGAGGAAGGAGGATGCCACTTCGGGAGAAGAAGTGGATGCCACTGTTTATCGACAATTGGTGGGGTTGCTGATGTATTTGGTCAATACACGACCTGATATATGCTATGCAGTTAACCAGCTTTCACAAGCTATGGTTAATCCTACCAAGCTCTTCTGGAAGGTGGGCAAGCATGTATTGCGCTACTTGAGAGGCACATCGGGATATGGTTTGTGGTACAGACAGGAGGATGAGGTGAAGCTATGTGGCTTCACGGATGCAGATTGGGCAGGGAGCCCAACGGACAGAAAGAGCACATCAGGAGGGGTCTTCAGTATTGGATCGATAACAGTTTCTTGGTACAGCAGGAAGCAGTGATCTGTGTGGATGAGGATGATCCTGGTCGGGTTGTTCGGGTCCAAGCACATCAGGTACCATCATATCAGAGATTGTGTGCAGCGGAGGATCATGTTGCTTTCATACATTCCAACGGAGGATCAGGATGCTGATATTCTGACGAAGGCTCTCACCAGGAGCAAATTCGAGTACCACCGAGGCAGGATAGGGGTTGCTGATAATCCATATCTTGTCGAGAGGGAGTGTTGAGATTGCAACAAGATGATGGAGCTTAGTGAAAAGAGTCGCCTTCACTAAGTGGGCCCACAGGCAAATTATGGCGCAAGTTCTATTTTTGATCATAGTGTGGATGATCACAGTGTGGGTGACCACAGTGTGAGTGATCACAGTGTGAGTGATCACAATGTGGGTGACCAAAGTGTGGGTGACCACAGTGTGGGTGATCAAAGTCTATTTTTAGACTGGCTGTCAAAAATAGAAAAGTCAAATATTATTGTCTCATAATAATATTTGGACTATAAACTTGATCTTATTCTCTTGGAGCACTTCAGTTTGAGCTACAGATGTGGCCCATGCAGCTGTCAGAAGGAAGTACGCTTTTCTTATGATTCAGTTGAGTTGTTGCATGCATGACTTCAGTTAGAACTCAATCAGTTGAGTTTGGTGGAGTTGATTGTGGAGTTGATGGAGTTGTGTTCAGTTTGACTTGGTTAAACTAGTTGTAGTTAGTCTAACTGCAAATAGACTAATGATGAGTTGTTAAACTAATTATTAACTCATAATACAACTATAGAATACATCAGTTAACTCAGTTGCATGTCAGTGATGTTCAGTTCAGCAGGGACAGGTGTTAGAGAATCAGATTGCTATCAGTTGTGACTATAGTTGTGCATCAGATCTTGCACAATCAAGGGATTGAGTATGCCAATGAGTTTGCTCATGTATTTGCCCAGTTTGTAGCTTCTTCTCACATCTTACACATTGTGAGTGATTCTTTGGAGGTGAAATACGAGTTTGGTAGACCATTCTCATTCATTCTTGAGCAGGTATTGAGCAGTGGAGGCAGGCAAGCAGTGGAATAGATTTGGAGATCAGATCTTAGCTGTATTGTGTGTAACAGGTGGAGCTGATACTGGATTGCTTGTGATAAGCATTGTACTTTGTAATGTTACATGGTCTCAATCATTAATATACAGATAGTGTGGGGTTTTTAGCAAGATTCTTTCCCCGGGTTACATACTGTGTCAATGTGTGAATGCTCTTGATGTTTTATTGTTATTGATGCTACTATATTGATGATCAACGTAGAGGAGCTTATGTATTGTGTATGTATTCCGAAATAGTACATGATCAGGATAATCTCTGTTGAATATGTGTTAAATTATTCAAAATTTCTACAGCATGCGTGCACGATCCGTTTCCAACACCATTTTTACATATGAAGTATTAGAGAATGTTGGAGGACAGGAGGCTTATACATTTACTGATGGCTTTTTGGGATATCATCAAATAAATAGTGCACCGGAAGATCGAAGCAAGACAACCTTCGCAATGAAGTGGGGTTGCTTTCAGTATACAATAATGCCATTCGGATTGAAGAACGCGCCTGCAATCTTCTCCTGGGTAGTAATCACAGCGTTTAAGGAATTTATTCATAAATTTTTGGAGGTTTATTTTGATGTTTCGACTATGTTTGGGTTGGTGAAGTGCCATGTTGCGAGTTTGTGTCTTATACAGGATACATATTGAAGGCATCAGATCACGCTGAATTTGAAAAAGTGCATATTTTGTGTGCCCTTTGGAATTTTGCTCGACCATGTTGTTTGTAAACAGGGATTGATGGTGGACCCTGTGAAGATCGTTGTGATTGTGAATTTGGAAGCTCCTAGGAATGTAAAACAATTGCCCGTGACATTGGGGTACACTCGGTATTATAGAAATTTTATCAAGGTATAAGCTCAGATAACTGTGCCGATGGAGAAATTATTGAAGAAAGATGTGATGTTCTATTGGGATGAAGAATGTTATCGCAGTTTGGATGTCTTGAAGGAAAATATGGTAATTGCACATATTTGGGTGTTTCCCGACTGGAAGAAACAATTCCATGTGCATGTGTTTACCTCTTGCATTTCACTAGGTGCAGTCTTAACACAGGCAGGAGAGGGAGAAATTGATCATCTGATAACCTTCACAAGCCAAAAGTTATCAAAGGATGAGAAGAATTATTCCACTACAGAGCACAAAGGGTTGGTTATGGTCTACGCACTGTAAAAATTTAGGCACTATTGTTGGGCATACACTTTAAAATGTATACAAATCACTCTACGTTGATGTACCTGATCAATAAGCCTGTGTTGGGGGGAGGAATCTATCAATGGTTACTGTTGTTTCAAGAATATGAATTTGAAGTGATTGTGAATCCTGGAAGACTGAATGTAGAGCATGATCATCTATCAAGGATTAAAACAAGTGAAGAACCAAATAGCTTGGAGGAAGGACTTCCAGATGTGCAACCCTTTGTGGTGCGCATTGAAGATGACCATTTTGCTTATATTATTCAATTTTTAACCACGGGTACAGCTCCGAAAGGATATTCCACTCAACAGAAGAAGGAATTAGTAGTCTTCTCAACAGATTTTTCAATAATTTTAGGTCACTTGTATAAGATGGGAACATATGAAATATTGCAAAGGTATGTTCTAGAATTTGAACAAGCTAGTATCCTCACAGAAGCACATGGAGGAGCAACAAGAGGAAACTACGCAGGAAAATCGAATGCGCAGAATATTTTGCGCACTGGGTTATGGTGGATAACATTAAATAAGGATTCTAAGGTGTACTAAAAGGCATGTGATGCTTTCCAGAGGACAAGAAAGCCTTTGTGAAGAGACAAATCACCTTTAAATCCTTAGGTTTCATTGCAGATATTTGATAAATGAGCCATTGATTTCATAGGTCCAATACAACCACCAGGAAAGAAGACGGGCACGCTATATATCATTACTGCAACAGAATATTTAACTAGATGGGCAGAAGCACAGCCAGTGAGGGATTGTACAGCTACCACCGTTGTGAAGTTTCTATTTGAATATGTCTTAACATGGTTTGGCATTGGTTTCATAGGTCTTCTTTTCTGTTGCATCTATGGGAACTGTGGCTGGATATTGGTAACCTCCTTCCACAATTTCCCAAACATCTGCTCCAAGGGACTAAAGATAGGATCAGGTTCATGTCTTCCAATATATTAAAGTGTTTATGTTGAAGAGTGGTGGTCTAATATATGTCGTTCCCTCTTGATTTCTCATCTTGGGAGATCTTCCTTCAAGCGATCAAGCTTCTTTTGAAGGACCTACTCTACTACCAATTGTTGCGAAAAATACTAAGAGGGGGGTGAATCAGTGTTTTAAAAACTCACAATAATAATTTTATTTTATGAAATATGTACGCAAATTTACTGAACCCGACTCATGTATGTACATGATTGTTGTCAAATAAACTAGTGTATGCTTAGTAAACTTGTAAAACAACTAATTCTTTATTTGTTAAAATTAAACCAGAATGTAAGAGATTTATCACGCATTTGATAATCAGCAAGTAGGTGTAGTAAGAATAGAATAAAGTATCACACATAAGCAACACACATGAACACCATGATTTAAGGTGGAAACCCAATGTGGGAGAAAACCACCGTTGTTGTCATCTCAGTCTTCAAACTTATTAATATAAAAAACTTCTTACATTCTTGTATTGGTGCAGACTCATGCCAATACGCAGGCACCCACCTGTTGAAGGCTACAACATTCACTCGTTCTCCAGCTCCTACTGGAAGAGATATCCAACCCAATGATCTGATTACCAGCTACTACTGGCAGGAAGATTCGACTTCCTCACTAAAGGCTCCAACCCTCAGCAATGTTCGTGGACTATGTTTCATAAATTTTCACATTAGATCCACCTGCTTTAACACAGCACAACTTGTAGATCAACTGAAGCAAACACCAACTTAATTCAAATAGAACAATGAGATCATTGTAACCAGAACACAGAACTGAACTCAGAATATTGCATCAACACATAGAATCAACTGCAACCCTGATCATTCATATGCCAACATGTATATGCTACTTCACTTAAGGCAACTCACATGTATACGCACTTTTCTATAGAGAAACCTACGTACAAATCTCAATATACTAAAAACTTGTAGTTATGAATTAGACACAAAGTTGACCAAGGTTAGTCTGAAATATTTTGTTATCTTACAGAACCCTCATACAGTTAGCAGCATCAATAATCTTTTCAACCAATCAACATGTAACCAAATTCAACTTCATCATTCAATCAGTTCTACTTCAGACATTATCACTCAACCCAGATCAACATGAGGACATCATTGAAAAACAACAGAGATACAAGAGCACTAATCAGGTTGATCAATCATTTATGAACATGAACCCTTCCTTTATGTTTGTGACCTTGAATAAATGAACCCATGTGTATACGCAACTTAACCGACACCTACGCAACTTAACCGACACCAACCTCCGTACAGATCTCTAAATTTTGACCTAAAATTGTGCAACTCTTCAGAACTTCAGAAAGACCTAGATCATTTTATTCATAGATAAAAACCTGTGTCAATTAGATCTAGTCCATCCATGAGTAAATCATACAATGGAAAGTCATTTTAGGTCTCATGATCCTGATCCATCATTGTATTCAGCGGTGCATAATTATTTCAGATCTATGTGTCAACTATGGCCCTTACAATGCAAATATACTTCAGATTGAAGTATTCATTAAAAAACCTTTCACGTGCACACTTAGCACTTTGATCTTCACCTCCTTATATATTTAGAGACTTAGCCAACACCATGAGTCAGAACTACACTAGTGTTGGTGGTAATCTTGGATGGGATCAAGTAATCGTTACTGCGCTCAATATTGTGGGATAAAACCATGGTAAGGACCCTTGGTATTCTTAAATTAGTGTGCCACCATGTACGTGACTTTGCTTCTTTGTACCTGGATGTATATGTGACTTGGCCTTGATGAACCCACATATAGATCTTCAAATATGCACCTTTATCAAACTTCTGATCTATAAACCTTTGTCCCATCATTCTGTTATTCTGTTCCATCACTTTGTCACCTCTGAACTAACCTGTGCATTCATCTAGTTACCATATACTTGTTCTATTACGAGTTTCCATCAAGGACAACACATGCATCATAATGCCAACATAGGGGGTGATAACGACTTTTATGAGCCCCCCTTGGCAGAGATTTGGGGACAACGCCCCTAAAGCTAAAAATAGATAATAAAAAAATTGCTTTGTAAAATATTGTAATTTTGAATTCAATTTGGGCCATTAATTAGACGGATGATTTGACGGTAAAAGTTATGTTAATTTAGGGTTGTTTTTCCATAGGAAACCCCTTGATTTATATGATGGAATTGTATTACGACTATGTATGATTATTTTGAGCGGAGAGAGGAGACTAAGTGAGAGTGAAGAGTAAATTATAGTGGATCTGTTTTAGGTTGTATCTCTTCATTTTGTTGGATAATATAAAAGGAAGGTTTGTTTTTTTACCTGTGGGCGTAGCCCAAATTGGGTGAACCACGTATATCTATGTATCTCTTGTTTTATGTGTTTCAGTATTTGTGTTTCTACAATATTTTATGTATTTCATTTCTCCATTAATTAATTTATAACAAATGAAGCAGGACATGCAGAGAGCTAGCTTCAAGAATGAAAAAGTAGAGTTTTGAAGCTATCTCCTTGCCTGATATCCTGTTTGGGCTATGATTGGAACCCTACAACAACAAAAAACGTGTTAGCAACAATGATGTAAGGGCTCCCTTGCTTTTCCTTTATTTTTTATTCTTCTTTCATCTTTCTTTTTTCTTTTGAGACCTATAGGTTGCCTCAACGGAGGTTTTCAACCTATAGGACTGCCCCAAGTGCCTCAAAGGAGGTTTTCACCTAAAGGTATTTTATTTTACCTTTTTTTCACTCTTTTTGACTCTTGAACTACCTCATGGAGGTTTTCAGTCCTAGAGGTTGCCTCATGGAGGTTTTCAACCAGGCTTTTTATTCCTTTTTTCTTCTTGTTTTATTTTTTTCTTTTTCCTTTATTTTTCTTTTTTTTTGTTGAACATAGGACATATGGATTGGGAGTTTGAAGACTCCTAATCACATTAAGTTCCTTACTTATTGAATTTGTAAACTCCTCTTTTGACAAAGGCCTCTTCTAGAGCTTTAATCGGTAACCACTAACTAAGAGAGGGATTCCTTCTTCATCAATTATTCTGATTTTTACAGATCCATTCTCATGATATTTTTCAACCAGATAAGGGCCTAACCACCTTGTCATCAAATTTCCTTTGAAGTTCCTAAATCTGGAGTCATATAATAGGGCCTAATCACCCTCTTGGAAAGACATTTCTCTGATGTTTTTGTCATGTCAAATATTCCTCTGCAATTGGACCACCTTAGTATGCATGAGGACCTATAATCTAAGTTTATCCAGAGAATTTAGTTGTTTCAACCTCTCTTTCTGAGCATTGATGATGTCTAGTTCCAATTGTACTACCATTATTAGGGTGTTTTACTCGAACTCAATAGACAATAGTGCCTTCTTGCCATAAATCAACTCAAAGGTAGTGAACCCAGTGGTGGTTTTCCAAGCAGTATTATAGGCCCAAGTGACCTCCACAAGTCTAGCTTCCCAATCCCTTTTGATTTTGCTGAAAAATTTAGTCAAGATGTTTTCCAAAGCTTTGTTTGTTACCTCCACCTGCCCTTTTGCTTGAGGATGATAGGGAGTGGATTTGTTGTGCCTTATATGATGTTTCTCTATGATTACCTCAATCAGATTTGAAATAAATTGAGCCCCTTGATTAGCGGCCAACTCCCTTTGGAATCCAAACTTATAAAATATGATTTCCCTTAGAATATCTTCCACCTTCTACTTTGTTACTACTTCTATTGCTTATACTTCAACCCACTTTATCAAATAATCAATGCATACAATTATGTATCTCTTTTGTCTTGATGGTGGATCAATTGGTGCAATTAAATCCATGCCCCACTTCTTAAATGGCTCAAGAGTCACTTGAGGCTGCAAGGGAATTTCATCCTTTGTTGTAGGCTTACCCGTCCCTTGGCACTCATCACATCTAGCAGTGTATCTCCTAACATCTTGGTGTAGAGTAGGCCAATAGTATCCAACTTGGAGAATTTTGAAGGTTGTCCTCGTAGCAGCAAATTGGCCCCCTCAAGGTCCATCATGCCACGTTGAGAGGGTGTCAAAGACCTCATCCTCCCTTACACATCTCCTTAAGATCTAATCTAACCCTAATTTGAAAATATTTCCCCAATTCCATGTGAAAGGGGCACTTTTTCTAAAAATCTTTCTCTTCTTGGAGGATAGATTAGGAGGGATCTCCCAGCAACCAAGAAATTTTTTGTGTCATCAAACCAAGGAGATAGTAGTGAAATAGCAAAGAGGTGTGTAGATTTTAACCCCGTACAGAAATTACCTGCATACGAATTCTAAAACACATAAAATAAACAATGCGAGAGCATAACACATAAAACACATATACACAGATATTTTCCCCTTGATCCCAAAACCAGGACTGCCAGCTTGATTTTTCATTATGTTCCTTTCAATGTTATAATACATATTTATACATATCGAAGCATCCAATACCATGGACCGAAAACCATCGCATCCAATACCATGGACCGAAAACCATCGCGTCCAAAAAACATGTGCGAAAATCATGCACAAAACCATAGGTGGGTCTACCCAACCTAACATAGGGTCCAAAACCAAAATTTTCTGGGGTGCTACCCCGAACCCCATAAAGTGGGGTTACGGGTGCCCCTCAAACCCCTATTAACTACATGGAAAGAATATCACACAACCCAACATTCTCCCACTTGTTGTTTTCTTTCCACAGGGGGCCACAAGAGAGCTTAGTCATTTTTCTAGCCCTGAAATGCCCATTGTCTCTCTACACCAAGAGAACTTCTCAAAGCTCACAGATTTTGTTAATGCATCTGCAGTATTCTTCAAAGTGTCCACCTTTACCAGCAACACCTTTTTGTCTTCTATCATATCCCTCACAAAGTGATACTGAACATCAATGTGCTTTGTCTTTGAATGATATGTGGGGTTCTTTGCCAAGAAAATTGCACTTTGGCTGTCACAGTCTATCCTTATAGCTTCATGTACTAACCCCATACTTGAACACAATCTCTACAACCAAACTACTTCCTTGCATGCATGCCATGTATTCTGTCGTTGTAGTTAACAGTGCCACTACAGATTGTTTCTTACTCATCCAACTAACTGCACCTCCAAATATGTTAAACACATACCCACTTGTAAATGTTCTCTGATCCACATCTCCAGCCTAGTCTGCATCAACAAAGCCATGAATATCCAACACTCTATCCAATCCTGATCTTCCTTGGCAGCAGAAACCATAATCACTAGTGCCACGCAAATACCTGAAAACCCGCTTCACTGTTGTCCAATGCTCCTTTCCTGGTTTTGACATAAACATGCTTAGTACTCCCACTGCATGTGCAATGTCTAGTCTAGTACAGACCATTGCATACATCAGGCTACCGACTGCACTTGCATATGGAACTTGGGACATGTCCTCTTCCTCTTCTTGTGTCTTGGGACATTGTTTAACAGATAACCTCACACCTACAGGAATAGGAACCTTCACCAGTTTACTATCCTGCATATTAAACCTCTACAGTATTGTTTTGACATACTTCCTTTGGTTTAACTAGAGCTTCCTCTTTGCCCGATCACTTTTAATTTCCATGCCCAAAATATAGTTTGCAACACCAAGATCTTTCATGTTGAATTTGGAGGACAATTGGGTCTTCAAATCCTGGATAATTTCTTTGTCATTTCCAACCAGCAACATATCATCCACATACAAGACCAGATAAATAACACATTTACCAATTAATTTAAAATACACACAGTGGTCTGCTTTGCTCTTGGTGAAGCCAATTCCTCGTATAAATGTATCAAATTTCTGATACCACATCCTTGGTGACTGTTTTAATCCATACAAAGACTTCTTTAACTTGCATACCAGTTCTTTCTTACCCTTCACCACAAATCCTTCAAGTTGCTTCATGTATATTTCCTCTTGCAGATCCCCGTGGAGAAACGTTGTCTTCACATCCATCTATTCTACCTCAAAATCAAAAGCAACAACAACAGATAAAAGTAATCTAATAGAAGTTACCTTGGCAACAGGAGAAAAAATATCACCAAAATCAATTCCTGGCACCTGGGAATAACCTTTTGCTACCAACCGAGCTTTGTATTTCTCCACCTTTCCTTCTGCATTTGTCTTCTTCTTAAACACCCATTTGTTTCCTTCCAGCCGACAACTCCACCAGATCCCAAGCCTCACTTTTGTGCAAATATGCCATTTCATCAACCATGGCCTCTTTCCAGAGTTTTCCATCCTCTGAATCCACTGCTTCCTTCACAGTTCTGGGATCATCATCAATAACAGAAAAAGCAAAATTTGAACAGAAAGCAGATGGACTATACCTTTCTGGCTGCCTTCTTTCTCAAACTGATCTTCTCACAGCCAGAGTTTGTGGCTCTTCATCTTCTGATTCCTCCTCTGTTGTAGAGTCTGATTCTTCCTCCTTTAGCTCAAACTCTATCTTCTCAGGTTCCTTTGGTTGGACTTCATGTTTAATAACATATTTTACCTCTCTGAACACCACATCTCGACTATACACAACCTTCCGTGTGACTGGTTTCCAAAGCTTATAACCTTTTAAACCATCCTTATACCCAATAAAGATGCACTTTTCAGATTTACTATCCAACTTGGTTCGTTTCTCCTTTGGAACATGTACATATGCATCACATCCAAATACCCTCAGATGTGAAAGAGAGGGTTTCTTACCAGTCCATACCTTGTGGAGTCTTATCCTCCAATGCTGATGAAGGTGACCTGTTGACAAGGTAACATGTAGTATCCACCGCCTCTGCCCAGAATTCCTGTCATAACCCGGCACCACTGAGCATACTTCTTGCCCTTTCCATCAACGTCTTATTCATTCTTTTTGCAACTCCATTTTGCTGAGGTGTATATGGAGTAGTCTTCTGTCGTGTTATACCACACTTCTTACAAAATTCTTCATATTCCTTGCTGCAAAACTCTCCACCATTATCTGTCCTCAGCACCTTTATCTTCTTCTCTGTCTGATTTTCCACGAGAGCCTTAAATTCTTTAAACCTCAAATGCTTCAGATTTCTTCTTAAGGAAATATATCCATGTATTCCTTGAGAAGTCATCTATAAATGATACATAGTACACAGACTTACCCAGTGATGGAACCTTCACAGGTCCAAACACATCACTATGCACAAGCTCTAATATATGTTTCGCCCTCTTACCACCAGAGGGGAAACTCACCTGATTCTAGTTCCCATATACACAATTTTCACAGAAATCAAAATCCAGAGAGCTATTACTCATACCTTCTACCATACCTTTACCATGAAGTATTTGAAGGCCCTTCTCTCCAATATGTCCAAGCCTTTGATGCCACAACATGGTCTTTTCTCCATAGATCACTAGATTTTCTGCTCCACTTTCAAGAACCACGGAACTATTGCACCCATCAACAATAATGCTACCTTGCAGCTTGTACAGAGTTCCAATCCGAACTCCCCACATCAATACCAGTTCTTCCTGAACCATCTTGCAGGTATCCTTCTCGAACACTATTTTTACACCTGCATCATCCAGCTTACTAATAGAAATCAAATTTCTGGCCAATGCAGGAATATGCAGAACACCCAGAAGTGTTCTAACCCTTCCACCTTGCAGCTTCAACTTTACTTTTCCACGACCAATGATTCTAGCCTTCCTGTCATCCCCCAAGAAGACATCACCACCATCATATTTCTCATACTCACAGAACCACTCTCTATGGGGAGTGAAGTGAAAGGATGCACCTGAGTCAATCAACCATGCCTCATGATCTACATGTGTACTTAAGAAGCCAAGTACACATCCCCACCTTCATCTGAGGTGGTTTTTGCCTCTACAGAAGGAGCCTCATCAGATCCCTTTCCTTTATCAGGAGCTTTATATTTACAGTCCCTTTTGAAGTGGCCTTCCTTTCCGCATTTCCAGCACACCACCTTTACAGGTTTGCCTGGAGATTTAGATCTCCCTCTAGATTTAGATCTCTCACTCGATGACTTATCTTTGTTTATGTTCTAGGACTGTCCTCGTATAAACAAGGCATCACCATTTTGGCTCTCCATATTTTTCCGTCTCATCTCCTCCGTCAGCAAGGCTAAGACTATTTCATCAAACTGCAAGGCAGTTGCATTGCTACCTATTGCAATAACCAGACTATCCCACAAATCTAGTAGAGAACACAAAAAACTGATGCACTTATCTTCATCTGAAATTTTAATATCAATAGATGCTAACTGACTTACCACAGTATTAAATGCATTCATATGCTCTGTCACCGAGTCTCCATATTTCATCCTCATGTTATACAGCTTTTTCCGCAGGAACAGTTTATTCACCAAAGACTTTGATTGGTACAAAGTCCCTAACTTGTCCCACAAAGCCTTCGTCGTAGCTTCCTCAGATACATTCAGCAATACTGAATCTGAAACACACAATCGTATTGTGCTCTTTGCCTTCTGATCCAACTTTTTCCATTCTTCATCGAACACTCCCGTTGGTTTAGTACCTGGATCTACTACGATCCACTGATATTTATCCACCAACAGATCCTCCATCTTGAGTTTCCACAACTCAAAACTCTGACCATTAAATTTCTTGATCTCTATCTTTCCACTGCGCACCATCTTCTTTCACCACCAAAATCGATCTCGCAGATCTCCCACTGAACAGGGTCTACCACGGGCCTGAGCGAAACCCCTCAGCAACAAAGGTGTCCCCTTGAAGCCAAAACTGCTCTGATACCAAATGTAGGTTTTAACCTCGTACATAAATTACCTGCATACGAATTCTAAAACACATAAAATAAATAATGTGAGAGCATAACACATAAAACACATATACACAGAGATTTTCCCTTGGATCCCAAAACCGGGACTACCAGCGTGATTTTTCATTATGTTCCTTTCAATGTTATAATACATATTTATACATGCCAAAGCATCCAATACCATGGACCAAAAACCATCGCGTCCAATACCATGGACCGAAAACCATTGCGTCCAAAAAACATGTGCAAAAATCATGCACAAAACCATAGGTGGGTCTACCCAACCTAACATAGGGTCCAAAACCAAAATTTTCCAGGCCGCTACCTCAGACCCCATAAAGTGGGGTTATGGGTGCCCCTCAAACCCCCTGTTAACTACGTGGAAAGAATATAACACAACCCAACAAGGTGCTCATTTGGAAGTTGATCATCTATCATCCCCTCATTATCTCCAGGCAATGTGAGTCTACACAAAAAATCTGCAACCACATTTTCCTTCCATGGTTTGTCAATAATGGTTAGATCAAATTGTTGCAAAAATAATAACCATCTAATGATCCTAGCATTGACATAAAATTTACTCATTAAATATTTAATGGTTGCATGATCAATATTTACAAATACTTGATATCTGGTGATATAATTCCTAAACTTGTTCAAGGAGTGAACAACAACTAAGGGTTATATTTCAGTAATTATGTAATTATGTTAATATTTGGATAGGTTCTTACTGATAAAATATATGGCATAGGTAAATTTGCCTTCCACTTGTACCAAAGATTCTCCTACAGCTTTGTCAGATGCATCTGTGTGGATGTGGAAAGGCAATGCCCAATTGGGACCCCACGGAATTGATGTAGTGTTTAATTTCTCCTTCATCTCTTCAAATCCCACTTGATAATTATTTGTCCAAAAAAAATATTCTTCCTTACTTAAAAATACTAATAAAGGTGATCCAACTTACTGAAATCCTTAATAAATCTCCTACAATATACAACTAGTCCAAGGAAACTTATAACATCCTTTGTTTTTTAGGGACATGAACCCTTTTTATAATGGCAATATTGTTAGGGTCAACTTGGATCCCTTCCTTAAAAAGGAAGTGACCTAGGAAAATCCCTGCATTCATAAAAAAAATTCACACTTTTCGAGACGTAATGAGATATTCATTTCAATTCATTTCTTTGAAACTTTACATAGATTGGAAAGAGATTTCAGGAAATAATTCCCATAAGGGGTGAAGTCATCCATATAGATTTCAACTGTGTCATGAACGAGATCAGAAAAAATACTCAAAACTTCCCTTTGAAAGATAGCAGGGCCATTGCACAATCCAAATGGAAGGACTATGTAGGAAAAGGTCCCCCATGGACATGTGAAGGTGGTATTATCCTGATCCTCAAGGCTGATTTGGATCTAATTATACCCACTAAAACTATCCAAGAATGAAAAATAACTTCTTCCCTGCAAGACCATCCAAAACATGATCAATGAAAGGCAGGGTAAAATGATCTTTCTTTGTAGCCTTGTTGAGTTCCCTATATTCAACACAGATCCTCCACTTCCCATTCTTCTTGGGTACTATAACAAGAGGAGACACCCACTCACTATCTGAAATGGGGTAAATGAATCATGCATCTAATAGCTTTTGTAGTTCTTCTTTCACAATGTCTTTAAGGGAAGGGTTCATTCTCCTTTGGGGTTGGCACACAAGTTTACATCCATCTTTAATGTAAATGTGATGGGTAAAAATTGAGGTATGCACCCTTTTCATTTCCTTATAGTCCATAGGAAAAGCATTAAGATGTTGTCTTAACACAGTGCACAATTCTTCTTCTTGCTTGTTGATAGGGAAGGATTGATTTTTAGAGTTTGGATGGACTTATTTCCACAATATTATCACCAGCCTAGATCCATCTAGCTTTGGATCTATCATGCGCTGAGAGGGATCAAATCCCTTGAGGTGCAAACCTTATTTTTGGAGTGTATAATTTGAGGAAAGGTTTGCACCTCGAGGGATTTGATCCCTCTCAGTGCATGATAGATCTGGAGTTAGATGGATCTAGGTTGGTTCCAGTTGAGGGAAACAATGACACATTTTTAGATTATTATTATTATGTATATGTTTGAGATAAACTTCATACTTTGAAATTTACATTATGTTTTCTTTGTTTGACATGACTATATCATTCTTAGTGGTTTGTGTGTTTATGTGTTTGGATTTGGATGGTAATGTTTGTGAATGTTACAATTATTGTGTTATATTTCTATATGTGTATGTAATTGTCTATTAGTAATTAGTTGGTGATGAAGAAGAGAGACAATCTTGTCAATAATTTGCAAGAGGATTGATATTGAACATTTACTTCATTTAATTTTAGGTATTGCAACTTTTGACAATTAATAATTCTTAATAGTGTCCTTCCAGGTATTACTAAATATATCTTGAAGAGTAGTTTTAATAATTTACTGCATCAAGATTACTCTTGAAATCATTTGTTTCATTGCTAATGTTTGAAATAATTTATTTCCTTCAAAATATTTTGATGATTTTTTTTATCTATAGTTTGTTTTGCAAAAGTCAAGAAATAATGTAATTTTGAATTTTTTTAATGAGTGGTCATATTTACAAAATATTTACATTATTTGTTAGTTTTTCCATCTTTTCATATTAATTATATGAAAAGGATAGTTGACATCGTAAACCATTCAATTCTTTAACTTGAACTATTGTAGTAAACATCATACCTTGTCTCTCTTGCTCTCCAATATTAATAGGTTGAATTACTATAACACAAAAATCAATGCACATTGTCAATCATTTTTTGTGCTTACACTGAAATCAATGCACATTGTTAATCCAATCACTTTAAGTTAATGTACCATCATACATTGAGTTACATCAAATTAGAAACCATCATCTACACTAAAATCAATGAATCTAATTCAAACAATAAAATAAGATTAGAAATCAACATCTACACTAAAATAAATGCATCTAGTGCAAGCAATCAAATAAGATTAGAAATCAGCATCTACACTAAAATCAATGCATCTAGTGCAAGCAATCAAATACGATTAGAAATCAACATCTACACTGAAATCAATGCATCTAGTGCAAGCAATAAAATATGATTAGAAATCAACATCTACATTGAAATCAATGCATCTAGTGCAAGCAATCAAATAGGATTATAAATCGACATCTACATTGAAACCAATGCATCTAGTGCAACCAATCAAATAGGATTAGAAATCACCATCTACATTGAAATCAGTCCATCTAGTGCAAGCAATCAAATAGAATTAGAAATCACCATCTACACTGAAATCAATGCATATAGTGTAAGCAATCAAATAGAATTATAAATCAACAACTACATTGAAATCAATGCATATAGTGAAAGCAATAAAATAGGATTAGAAAGCAACATCTACACTGAAATCAATGCATATAGTGCAAGCAATCAAATATCATTAGAAATCAACATCTACATTGAAATCAATGGATATAGTGCAAGTAATCAAATAGGATTAGAAATCACCATCTACACTGAAATCAATGAATCTAGTGCAAGCAATCAAATAGAATTAAAAACCATCTACATTGAAATTAATGCATCTAGTGCAAGCAATCAAATAGGATTAGAAATCAACATCTCCACTGAAATCAATGCATATAGTGCAAGCAATCAAATACCATTAGAAATCAACATCTACACTAAAATCAATGCATCTAGTGCAAGAAATCAAATAGGATTAGAAATCATTATCAACCATGAATTCAATGCATTTAGTGCAAAAAATATTCTTCCCTCTCTCCCCCCTTCATGTATATCTATATCTCCCTCTATCTCTCCTTCTTTGTCTCTCTATCTCACCCTCAAATGTACACGCTCTCTCTCCATCTCTTCCTTTTCACTCCCCCTCTCTCTCGCTCCATTTTTATCTCTATCTTTCTTCTTCCCTCCCTCTCTCCCCTTCCAAATCCATATCATTTTCCTCCCTCTCTCCTCCTTTCTCTCAAGTCGTCTCTTTCCCTTTCTCTCCCAACTCCCTCTCTCCTCCTCTCTCTCAAGTCATCTCTTTCCCTTTCTCTCCCAACTCCCTCTCTCTCTCTCTCTCTCTCTCTCTCTCTCTCTCTCTCTTCCCTCCAACCCTATCACTATCTCCCTCCCTCTGTCCTTCTCTCTCTCCCCCTCTCTCCCCCCTCCATATTTGTGTCTCCCTCACACTCCCATACCCTTCTCTCCCTCTCTCACTCCTATCATTCTCTTTCTATTCATTCCTCCTCACCCCTCTCCTTCAAATTTTCTCCTTCAATGTATGAAATAAAATAGGATTAGAAATCACCATCTACAATGAAATAAACTCATCTAGTGCAAGATTTATTCTTCTCTCTCTCTCCCCTCCATATATATATATATATATATATCTATATATATATATATATATATATATATATATATATATATATATATATATATATATATATATATATATATATTCCCTCTCACCTACCCTCCCAAAACACACATGCTTTCTCCCTCCATATCTATCTTGTTGCTTCAAACTAAATTCTTTGCTTTATGCTCTTGTTATCATGCTTTCTTCTCCTTTCTTCCTTGCAACTAGTTGTCAAATTTCTGCATTTAGTTTTACTCGATGAGTTCAAGTAATTTATACCATCTTTTATCATATGGTATAGAAAATTTTGTTACTTTTCTATATGCCTCATCGACTACTATATACTTCTCAAATGTTGGCCTAGTAATGAACAAATGTTGAACTTCATGTTGGATAAAAAGATCATATTCTATGCCTTCAAGGACTGCTTTGCAACTGATTATCCTTTTGAATTTAGAAAACTTTGTTCTTTCTGTTGCTATCTCATTCAATCTATGCTAGTAATTTTCTAGTGGAATCAAGTGGCACTAGAATCTCTTAGAGTTGGAAGTCCTTTCTGGTGTAAAACATTAAACATTCTATGAAACTTTTTAACATGTGCTTCTATTTTCTAACTATAACATTAAGCTCCTTTTTGTCAAAACTTTTCTTACTTCTAGGACTGTATCAGTTTCATCTTCAATTCCAAATTCTTCCAATTCTTCTTTTGTTTTAGAATTCAACACTTTGATTATTTTGGTTGCTTCTCCTGGCTTGTGATCTAAATATTCTTTGATTTCTACAATGGTTGCCTTTGACCTTGTCACTAGTTCCTCCTATTCAAAAATGATTTCAATAGATGTCCATAGTTCATTTATGGTTGAATTTATATCAATCCATATTTTTTATTTTGCTTCAGACAATGTTTGTACAATCAATGATTCATTTTTATATTTTTCAAGTTTTTTGGTTAATTTGGAGTTTTTCTGTACTTCAGCAATATATGCATTATCAACTTCTATTTTGTTATCTTGGGTCTTCAACTGAACTCTAAACTTTTCAATCTCCATATCTTTTAATGACAGGTCTCCCATAGCTTTTGATCATTTCTCTACTCGACTCTGACTAGTCGACTATGTTTCTGTTGTTGACACTGTTGTTGTAGATGTCCCTTCTCCAGTGTTAATTTGAAGTTCTCTTTCCTTGATTATTTTTTCTATCTCTACCTCCATTTTTTGAATCTGCACATTTTGTTCCACAGTTATTTGAAGCATGTTTTCATTTTCCTTCTCCAGTTGACCTACTTCTTGTGCTTGGGGATGTCCAGTTGTTAGTAATCTTAGTTGTTTCCTTAGGACCTGAATGTTTGCACTTATGATTTTAATAATTTCCTCAGCTGCCTTTGCATATTTAGGATTCAATCCTAATTTTAAAACCAGATCTTCCAGCCCCTTAATTTTGTAATTTCAATTGAGAGTGAATATTGTTTAAAGATGCTTGTATCTTAGATGCTGCTATGTCAGAACTTGTTAGGGATGTGTGGACCACTTCTTCTACTTGCTTACAAAGATCAATGTGATCTATAGGATGTATTTAATTAGTATCAAATGAAAATACAGAGGTTTTATAATCTTCAACAATCTTAGGCACGGGGACCTTTGGTTCCAAAAATGCTAATTGGAACTATCCTCTTTCACTATCTAAGGCAGAACTTAACCTAGTCTGAGTTGTGGAAGATTGTTTCCAGAACTCTGCATATGCCAAAGTTTTTATCGTCGATTTTTTCTTCTTCATCTCTAAGAATTTTGCAAAATTACTCTGGTGCCTTGAAGAAGAAGGAGAATCTATGGTGGTTTCTTCAATTTTTTGTAACGAAAAGGAAGATTCCCCTGAAACTATGACTGTGGTAGGTTCTTCATAAGTTTGAACTTCTGAGGACTCTTCTTCAACATTTATGGTCTTTCTTCTCTTAAACACTTTGAATTTTTCCTTCTATAACTCTGATCCTGTTGGGGATAAACTTTCTCTGGGTCTTTTCAACTCTTTTTCTGTCATCCTTGGAGTTTCCAATGCTATTTGACTAGAAACTAGCTCCTCAACTTCCTGTAGTGTGTTCTCTTTCCACTCTTCTTTGTTGGCATACCTTTCAATATCAGGTTTTTCAATGTGAACATATGGGGCAGAATTCTACCCAAATATCATTGATGATATTATTCCTAATGGATCAGATGACCAACTAAAACTCAATATAAACTTCATCTGACTTAACAAATCATTCACTTATTTTTCTATGGCTCTAGTGTTGACTATGAATGGGCCAACCTGTGCCTTTAGTTTAAATTGAGCATTTGATTCCTAGAAAAAAAATTGACATCATCCATGTTCATCATCTATCTGATATATTATAGTGCAAAAATCCTCATGGGGAGGAACACTGGTACTTTGTATGGTGGAAGCTCGCAACCATAGATTTTAATCTCTGTAAAATTCTTGTATAAATACCAGTCTCCAACTTTAGATTTCTCACTCAAATGTAGAATCCTTTTGATCTTTGTGAAAACATGGGGAACTACATCACTACTTTACAAACAAATTTCCATATATAAGAATTGATTAACAAATTCATTGAAAGAGAATTCTTCAGAAGTTTTCCTCACTGATGAGGTCCAATGAATCACTGACTATGGTTTGCCTTCAACATTCAATTTCTGTAGAGGAAACATGAACCTTTTTTACTGATGACATAAAAATAAGTAAACCAAAATTGATTGATGCTTTAATGACCCTTCATCACCGAACTTTAGGAACTGATCATGAATTGCATCTGACATAAACTGACTATAATTGAACATGATTGAAGGTTTTTTACCAAAAGAAAACATTGATAAAAACCCCAAAATAACTTCATCTACCCACTGATCATTGGGATATCCTAACAGACAAGAAACTAAGGAAATAACTTGCCTAGACATCTCAGGGAACATTGCAAAGGGATAAGGTGGGTTTGTTCTAGGTAATTCTGAATTTTCTAGTAGAAAAGACTCAAAGATATGCGCTCTTTCTAAAAAAGAAAGTTTCTGATAAATCTCCATAAGGGCATTAGTGGAAAAATGGTGAAGGGAGTCCTGAGGGTTTAACTGCAGGGCCTAACAAATTGGCTCAGAGGTTATGTAGAAAAGAGTCTCATTATTTTGAGAAATTACAGCTCTCTCACTGGGAAGGTATCGGGCTCTACACCAAGTGACAAATTCTAGAAAATGGTATGTTTGAGGGAAACAAAACTGAAGGATTTCCAGAAAGAAAATTAGCCAATGGCATCTTCATAATTCTGAAACGCCCAATTGTGAAGCTCCTACAAGTCAAATTCACAATTAGTTTCAATAATTTTGAAATGAGTGTCAATAAGGGGTAGTTCATCTAAATTGATCACAGGGGGTAACAGAGGATTGGCTACAAATAATTTATATTTTCCTTTATGGCTAGCCATTTGGGAAAAATAAAATTACTGAGAATAATTGAAAAATTACCCGAAAGTAACGATGATTGGAAGTTGTTATTCGTTGGAATTCACTTGTGGTGTTGTTCTAGAAACTTTGGTTACAAGTAGAATGGAAAAAGAATCTAGTTTGGCAAGGATAACAACTTTTATCAAGGAAATCATAACGCCTTTTTGTTGGATTAACCGTCAATGGTGCGGAAGATTTAATGCATTTGAATGTTGGTAGGAGAAATAAATGATATAACAATTGCTTGCTAAATTTAGCGGTAGAAATAGTCATGGCTAAACATGGCGGAAGGTGAAAATGGCAGGAATAGTGGCGGAAGGAGATAAGCGGTTTGCAGGGGGTCTAGTCGTTTGTGGTTTCAAGCGAGGGGGTAGCGCAATACACGAATAATGGACACGTAGAAAAAGTGGAGTCGAGTGAAACCACTTTGTAGAACCCCCCCCCCCCAAATTTACTTTCGAGAACGCGGGGTACCACAATCCTTTGGATGTTATTGATCTTGGCACACTTGATTGTAGTCGTCAAAAGTTGCAATAAAGTTAATGTTTGCAGGCGGTAGTCACGTCAACTTTATTACAATAAAAAACAATTATTTAAATTGCTAAATAAAATAAAAATATAAAGAGCGGCATTTAAATGTTCTCACTTATTCAAGGGGAAAAATATTTTCTTTTTCTTTTCCTTATTTCCCCTATTTTATTTTTCATTTCTCTCTTTCGATTTTTTTTTAATTTTTCTATTCCTTTTCTTAATTTTATTTTTTCTTTTTCTCATTTTTTTAAGTAAAAGGAAATTTACAAATTATGGTAAGGGTAAAAATAAGTTACAACATCGACTCCATCTGGAGACCGCTTCCCCCTCCGGGATGTAGAGAACCTACATATCCATGTGCCTTCTCCTCAACCTATGGATTCTTTGCTGTGAAAATTACACTTGCTCTGGAATTTTAAAGAAAAACCAAAAATGTACAATGATGATGATAAAAACACTCAATATTGAATATAAATCTTGAGATATTGCCCATTGACTGACAATGATAAATATTGTCCTTCCAGATTGCGTAAGATGAATGTATTATTACCTTTGACTTCCGCAATGTTGAAAGGTCCTAACCATAGGTTATCAAACTTCTCGTGTTTGCCTATTTCTTCTCTTCTTGCATCCCATGTGAGAACTAAATCTTCTTGTATGGAATATCTTTCTTTGGATTTTCTATCAAACAAACTCTTCATCTCATCTTGATATTGTCGAAGTTTCTGTTGAACTTCATCTCTATCCTAATTTAGCTCAATAATTTGATTTATCCTTCTTCATATGACTCCTGCAAAAAATTCATGACTGGAAATCATAATTGTGTAGGGAAGATAGCTTATATTCCATAAACAAGTTGAAAATGAGATTTCTAGTAGACCTTCTAGGTGAAACCCTGTATGCCCATAATGCATATTTGAGATAATTGTCCTAGTTCCTTTTATGATTTTCTAACACTTTCTTGATGACTTTAATTAGGATTTTATTTGATGATTCTGCCAACCCATTACCTTGTGGATAATAAGGTGTAAAGTTGTGTAAAGAAATATGATATTTTTGACAGAGTTATATCATCTTAATGCTACTAAAATCTTGAGCATTATCTATAACTATTTGTCTTAGATAGTTAAATCTAGACAAAATGTTTTCTTCAATGAATTTTATCACCATTTTGTTAGTTGCATTCTTAACAGAAATTACTTATACCTACTTTGTGAAGTACTCAATGGTTGTTAATATCCATCTATGTTGATTATTGGAAGCAGAAACTAATTCACCAATGAAATCCAATCCCCACTACAAGAAAGGAGCTTCTACTGAAATTGGAATAAGGGGAAGTGTTGTTAACCTCTGTTTTCATGCAAATATATGACAAGGGATACAACTCCTCACCTTTGCTCCAACCTGTGCAAACAATTTTGGCCAATGAAAACTTGCTCTTAGTATTTTATATGCAGTTTCCTTCCAAGCATAATGTCCTCCACAAACTCCTTCATGAAACTGCTCAATTACTCCATTTGTTTCACTTTCAGTGAAACATAGTAAGAGGATATTTAAGGGATCCTTCCAATATATATTTTCATTTACTATATAGTACTTCATGGCCTTGATTATGAGGGATCTACATTGATTCTTTGTGAATTCAAGAGGGTACTCAAAATCACGTAGAAAATGCACTATGTCTTTGTACCAATCTGATAGTAAAAACTTTTCATCAATGTGTAAAGGAAGAGGAATTGGAACTGCACTAGAAGAAGGTTCTTATGGATTCTTCTCACCTAAAATCTGAGAAGGTTCTTGTGGATTATTCTCACATGAAATCTGAGAAGGTTCTTATGGATTCTTCTCACCTGAAATCTACATTATAGTATTAATACCAAATATTCTGCAGTTTGAGTTTGCCGATAACTTATCTAAACCTTGTCCTTTCACCAACTTTGTAGGTCTGATATCTAAATCAAATTCAAGTATTTTAGCAATCCATCTCCCCCTCTTTCCATCTGTATCAGGCTGAGTCAACGTTGCCTTTACTGCATTGTCAGGCATGTAAGCAATTATAGGAGAATGTAAAACTTAAATCCTAAATGCTTTTAAAGCTTGTACCAAGGCATAAGCTTATTTCTCTATGATGCCATATTTTAGTTCAACATATCTCATAACCTTACTAAAGAAAGTGATTGGCTTCTCATGTTGATCATCATTTCTATGAAATAAAATTGTTGTTATGGTAGTATTTGAGGCAAAGGAGAAAATACTAAAAAGTTTTGAATTATCTGGGTTAGCAAGCACTGGAGCTTTTGAATTTTCCATTTTGATCTATGAGAATAATTATCTAGCTTGGATAGTCCATTTAACTTCATTATATTTTTTTAGCATACCAGTAATATATTTAACAATTTCAGCATAATTTGTTATGAATCTCCTCAAAAAAATTGTCTTCCCTAAAAATAACTGAATTTCTTTTTTTATTTCTAGGCAAATTGATTACCAAAATCATTGCAACTCTGTTAGGATCAATTATAACTCCTTGTTTTGAAATTATGTGTCCCAACAATCTTCCTTCCCTCATTGCAAAAAGTGACTTTTTAGGATTAAGAGAAATCCCAAATTTTCAGCATCTTTCAAAAACTTTCGTTAAATGTTTGATGTGTTTAGCATCAAAATTAGAAAATATTGTCAAACCATCATGGTAAATGACTATGAATTTATTTACCTTACCAACAAATGTTAGATCCATTGCCCTTTGAAATTACTCCATGGAGTTGTGAATGTTGTCTTTTATTTTTCCTCTTGATTGACCAAGATCTGGTTGTATCTAGAAAAACCATCCAAAATTGAAATCCTTTCAGAACTTGATACTCTTTGAAGCAATTGGTCCAATTTTGGTAATGGATAAGTATCTTTCAGAGATAATTTGTTCAAGTTTCTAAAATCGACACACAATCTTATTTCTCTATTTTTCTTCTTAACAGGCACCAGGTTAGCTATCCATTCAGAGTATCTTAAGGGAACAATTATTTTAGCATCCAACAACTTTATTACTTATTTATCAATAATTGGTGGTAGGACTCTCTTACTTCTTCTTATTTTTTGCTGAAATGGCCTAGCAACCGGTTTAAGAGGAATTTTGTGCTTAATAATGGTTGTGTCATAGGTTTTCAATTCTTCATATGACCATGTGAATACATATCTATATTTCTTAAATAAACTGACATATTTTTCTTCTATGTTGTGAGGCAAATGGGCTAAGATTTTAACATTTCTGATTTCTTCTGTAGTACCAATGTTAAGTCTTGTTCATATTCCTATTCTAAACTTAGCAATGAAGTTTATGATACATCATTCTGATCAAAAAAAAATTCAAGGGGAACTAATCCCTTTGGAATATAATTATTAGATAACTGAATTATATCATGATCAACAATTTTATGTTTAAAGTTCAAATCTAGGTCACCATCATTTGATTTCATTTCATCAATGTTTTCTTCTTCAACATGTAAACCAAAAATTCATCAATTTCCTGTAATAAATTCTTCAACTGCTCATCATCTTCGAAAACTTGTCAGTGTCTTAAATTATATGGGATGGAAGGTCTATAATTTACTTCAATCTGGTAATTTAATTGCAAAGGATTGGGTATCTTAAAAGAACTTGCAAAAACTTCCAAGGGATCTGTCTGGATATTATCTTCTCTAGAAATTGATGAGATGTTGAAAGATTAAAAATAGTTTTCGACATAGTCCCATACTTAATTCCTATAAGCTTTGAGTCTAGGATGCTTTGTTTGACAAATATTCTTGATCTGTTTTACTGTTAATTATTAATCACCATATACTGCCAGGTTCTGTACTTTCAAACTTTTAGCTAATTCCAAGCCTAAAATTAAAGCTTCATATTCTGCCACATTATTTGTGACTTCAAAATCTAATTTGAAGGATTGGGTTATGTTTTTCTTTTTAGGATAAATGAGTACAATTCTCACATAGGCTCCATCCTTAAAAAATGCTCTATCAAAATACATTTTCCAAATGTCACAATTTAAAAACTAAGGTATATTGACAATATCTTCAATTTTGGTTTGCGAATTAGAGAGATCACTTGCAACCAAAGTAAATCATCCAAAATCTTGATCAATAGAATATATAGGATTATTTATTGCTTGATTAGAATTACAAACAGTATTTATGAATCTTACTTCTTTGTATAGCCTTAGATGCTCGCCTCCATAAATTGGGATTCTAGTATATAACATATCCATCTGCAAGCTTCCTCCAATATTAGCACAACAAGATCTTGACAACAACATGCCAAATTTTGGGGGAATGTTTGTAACAACTATATCCAATACTATGCTTTTCACAGGGATTTGAGCAAGTGTAACAACTAAATCTTTGATTAATCCCAAGCAAGGTACTTTCTTTGAATCAAATGTGTATAGATCATGATATGGTATGGTAATTTGCAACTGAAGTTGGTCCATGATAACTTTAGGCATCATGTTATGGGAAGCACCAAAATCTAAAATAGAGTTGTACAAAAGAAAATCATGCACTTTTAATGTAACATTGAAAGGTGGCACACTTTCATCAATCATATCTGAACTAGGCCCAAAAACAACTAAAGGTTTCTCGTCCTATAGGCTAATGACATCCCCTTCAGAATCTACACTTGAATATTGTATCCATTTGGAGACTTGTTATTTATAACTTGGATTTCTGGAATGTTCAGATAAGGGAATATGATTTTTAACGCTTTCTAATTCTCTTTCAACATTAAAAACAATTGGAACAGGTTTTTCAGTAGAGGATTGTTCTTGTAGCTGATTTTGTGGTTGACAGATGGTATTTCAGTAGCTTTCACATGAGGTGCATCAAAGGTAACCTTTCATATAGTTCTATCAGGACCTTGTCTAGGTCTTAGGTCATATCTTATATTTAGTTCAGCAATGAGAAACTGAGAAAAAGCTTGATATTTGGAAACTTGGGAGGAATCTTGATTTTGAGATAGAGGTTGGTCCTGACTAATTGAGACAATATCGTTTTGAGATGATGGATCGTAAAAATAATTCATATCATTTGTAACAACAGGGACAACTTCTTCAAAGTCTTGATCATCAATCATTAATGGAGGTTGAATTTGTTGATCAGTATTTGGTCTTTGCAAAATTTGAGGTTGGAAAGGTCTTCTATATTGAATTGGAGGTCTATTTGCAACCTGTTGGGTTACTCTAGGCTGAGTTTCCATTCTTGAAATTTGATTAGACATATTTCTTAATAAAGAGTTTATTTTATATATTTTGTGTTCTTCATATTTAGGCTTTGATGATGAAGTACTTTCCTCTTTGGCTTTCATTTTCTTTTTAGCTTTTTCTTCCTTTGCTTTCAATTTACTGGATGTTTACTTGTTAGCTTCCACCTCAATTGCATTAGTTTTCATATTTGCTAAAGTTTTGATTTTCTCTCTCTAAGCATTACAACAAAATCATCATCAAATTCTTTAGAAAATCCAAATTTAGCTGCAGTGACTTGGGGTTTACAATCTGGTGGCATCTTGTTATAAATCTTATTAAATCTTTTTTATAAAGTTTGCAACAGGTTCACTAGGGTTTCTTCTCAAATCTTAAAATTATGTCAAATAGTAAACATGATCCTCTTTAATTCCCCATTGATTCTTGAATATGTAGGTTAATTGAGCCCATGAATTTATAGAATTTTCTTGTAATTGTATAAACCATATCATAACATTTCCCTCTAATGATTGAACAAAAAGTTTAGTGTAAACATCCTCATGTTAAATGTTCATATTGTGTGTAAAATCAAGAAATGCAACCAAATGATCTTCTGCAGATGGCCTTGTTTCTCCATTGAATCTAGGCAAATGTTTCAAATGCCTTTAAGGAAAATCATGAAGTTGGGTGGCTAGTGGAGGTACTAATGTTGCATACCGAGCTTTTATAATTTGCCTAAATCCAGTCCTTTGGTGTTGTAATAGAATTGTTTGCTTTGGAGAGACAACTTTGCTTGAAGATGGTTGGGATGGAGGTTTAGGTTCCTTGAAAAATTGAGGATGAACAACTAATTTCTGAACCTCAAGTATGATTTTCTCTTGATCTTCAAAGGCTAGAGAATTGGTATAAATGTTATTTTACTCTTTAGGCTTGGAAGAAAGTGAAGGATAAGTATGTATGAGTGAGGAAATGAAATCAACTAGTTTCAATTCGGGTAATTGAAGTTCAGGATCTGCTTCAGTATCAGATGGTTCTAAATGGGAAGAAGGAAACTCAAAGGTCTCAAGCTAATGAACTAGTAATGATGATTGAAGATATACTCCTTTAGAAAGGAGTTCTTAAACTTTAGGTGGTAGATCTAATAATTCTACAGGTAATGGAATTGATTGAAAAGGCTCATTTTGTGATGTTATCCAGGTGGAAGAGAGGCAGAAGCAAAAGTGGAAGCTTCTAATCTACGTCTGATAGATTCAATTCTCACAAGTCTCTCTAGACCTAATAAAGGAGAGAAGAGATTTGGATCTTAATGAGATCTGGTATGCCTGCGTGAATCCATATTTAACCAGTGAAGTCGCCAAGTGAAATATTTTAGCATGTTGACCTCTTATTCACCATTAATATGCATGTCTAGTCATTGTACTAGGGAAAAACTTCAAACTTCGTTCCCCGACTGTTATAGACATTTTTGTGCCTTACAACTATAAGCATGGAATGTCCATAATCTAAGGGATCCAAAGTCCCTAAACATGTTGTTCCTACCCCTAGAGGAACAAGGCTAACAAACCACAGCAATTCACAGAAGTTCTCCACCAGAAACTGCTCAAAAACAAGTCAATTCAGGATCAATTCAAAGGCTCCACTAGCTGTCTGCGCTGAAATGCAAAGTCTGCACTGGCTACCTACACTACAACGCAGGTAGAAGCACTACCAGAGTGCGCTGAGCGGGAATTGACAAATGGCAAGTTCATTCAACAAGGTGTCAAGACCCTGGAAGCTTCCAGAATCTTCCTCAATGACACTTGCCTCAGTGAATTCGACTAGTGATGAGTAAGAGGTTCTCAATCTCCAAGTGGAAGCAAGAACCTCCAAGTGGAAGCAAGAACTGACAGAGGGAGAGGACACTAGTCAGATCTCAAGCTGACTCATCCTCTCTCCAAACATCTATATATGGATCTCTCCTCCATGAGATCTGGAGGCTGGAATTTTGTTATTGCAAAGAATTGTTGTTGGTTTGAGATTGGAATCATTGGGTGCTTATTGCTTTGAAGGAAGGTGAAGATAGGAATTTCATTTGCTGGGAAGGAGATGTTGGATTGGAGCCCTCTGGGTTGTATCTCTTCCTGAACCTTGTTATTCATCAATAAAGCTATCTTGGTTTCTCCTATATGCTTATGTGTCTTTGATGTATGATTGCATTAGTATATTTAGTTTATTTCTAATCCTGAACTAGTTATGAATATGAATCTATGTCTTTGTGTAGTGTTCCCTTCTTGTGATCTTGCAGAAACCTGTTGAAGTTGGGCGAGCGAGAAGGCAAGTAGTTGGGAACTCTCAAAGAGAAGGGAAACCAGATCGAGGGACAAACGGAAGACACCGGTTAGTCCATCCATCTCTCTTCATTCTTAATTCATAAAGGAAGAATACTAGAATAGTTGTTTCTGTTTGTTGCTAAGGCACTGTCACACCTTAGGTGGATAGGATCGTCTTGCATAGGCATTTTTCCCCACAACAAATTGGCGACTCCGCTGGGGAAATCTGTTTAGTCATTTTATTTGTGTTTCCATCATTGTTTGTTTCATAGACTCAACAGCAACAATCGAACTGCATCTGCTATTCTCAGATGCAAAGTAGACAGCTGCTGCTTTGATCCAATCACTGGATTTGTCTATGATCTGAACAATGGACTCACAAATGATTTGATGATCCTTTGTGATAGATCTTAGCCCTTCCTCATAGCATCCCTTTGATCGTACCTTGCTTGTTGCTTTTATTTGGCCTGAAACCGTAGATTAATCAGCAAACTGTGACCCAGAACCCAGTGAGAAACTCTCGTTTCTCCTTCAGCGCAGACCCTGTGAAGAGGTTCTGCATTTCAACGCAGGTCCCGTGAAGGCTACCTGCGCTGAATGTCAAAACCCTTGTGTTGAGGGTGCGTTGATCCAGTTAGGCCTTGTGCAGCTGGGGTTCTCTGCTCTGTTTTTCCTTGTTTTGATCTCTGATTTTTGCAGCCTGTAACCAGCATAAGTACCTGTCTAATAACTCCTTTTCTCTGCTTAAATTCCGCCTCCTTTTGTACAAAAAGACTGTGAGTGTTTTTATGTGTTTGTGGCGTCATTTACAGTTTTCCTTTGCAAGAGTGAAATAATCATCCTGTAGCCCTTGATTCAGATCTGTTGATTGTGATCTTAGGAGAGAGTTCATTGGCTGTTTACAGTTGATTATACATTTACTTTGCTTTTGGTTTGAGTTTGTCTCCTTTAAGTGTCGAAACAAGTGTTCATTTCGAAATTCATAAAGTGTTGTATTCTCTTCTACCCTTTCTGGTTTCGAAAAAGTAAACTTGTTTGTATTTGTCATTTAAAAGCAAATTCAAAGTTGTACAAAAAGCTTTCTTTTTAGGCATCAATATTAAGAAAGCGGAAAACAAACACTTGCATTGTGCATTTGCATCTTGATAGTTTGCATGCTTGATTTAGGAAAAGTGCATTAGAGTGTGCTGATTGCTCTCTGAGAAAAGATGGTGTCTTTCTTTTCCCTTTGTAGCTAGGATTTTCATAGTTCAAAAGATATAAAGCTTGCTTATCATCTTTAGACTGCATTTAGGAATTGTATCATACATCTCGTGGTGATCCAGAAAGGCATACTTCTAAAAAGATCAACCTAAAATAAATTGAATGAACTTAACAACGCTTTGTAACTTAACGCACAACATAGAGGTCTAGGCTAGAGACGTGTTCCGGCGTCGTAAAGCCTGGTGACTGTCGATCTCGCTGATGGTGGGTGATTCCTCCTGAGGGACGATAGCGCCAGTACGGATTGTGCTCCCACGTACCGTCGAGTATATATTGGGAGACCCCTATAGGCATAAAACCTTTATCCTTAGGAAGCCGTGTCAGCTGCCCTACTAATCGCAATGCACTGAACACAACATTCAGGAAGATCGACCGCCCGTACCTTAAAAAGTATTCTGCGGTTTTGCGAAAAGTTTGGCACACCCTCTACCTAGAACTCCAGAGCAGTTCCTTTTGGCCTTTTTCGGACTCTATAAAGGAAAAAGTCCATCCGAGCATTTGTCACTTCGGGCTCGTTAAAACATCGAAGGAGACTAGAGTCATCTTTAGCTTTTTCTCGACTCTTTAAAATTGAAAAAGCAAGTTGTGTCTAAAGCGTCTAAAAAATTCATTCAATTCGGAAACACACTTTCCCCTTTTGTATTTTGGTTGATCGAGTAATCTGCAATCATGGAAGAAAGTCAATTGAAACCCCGTCGTTCGCGGAGGCTTACAAGTCAACCGTCTTTGTCTCCAGAATCGAAAACAGTACGGACAAAGCGGACTCGTTTAACCGGCTCGAAATCTCCTATCAAAGTTAGAACAAGTGTTCCAACAACATATGAGATTCTGGTTACTCCAAACATTTCGGAAAACCCTGCCTCTATAGAAGAAGTTCAACAGCCACAGAGGGACAGTAACACTGATCCTAGTCTGAGAGCAAATACTTTCGTTACTGAACCAGTTCCATCTGCGACCGGTTCAGAGAGTCTTGCTCCTCAAACAACTGTCGCTGTCGAATCAACCCCTTCTTCGGCACCAGAAATATTTTACGGACCTGACGGTCTTCCTCTTCCACCTGGTTTGATTGTGATAGAGGAAATTGTAGAAGATCCGCAAGCAAGTACTCCAACACATTTTGGAGTCGGGGTCACTCTATTTCCTTCTACATCAGAAGTTAGTCTATCACCAGTGGAAGTTCCTGTAGAATCGCTAGGCAATCTATTGGATAGACTCAAAATGTCTGAACAACCGTCAACATCTAGGACTGTGTCGAATGACACAGCGACAGCAGAACTCCCTGTCGTCACTTCGACAATGTTTGCCGGCATACCATCTGTCCCGACTAGCTCTCAACCGCTAGAAGGAGTCCACCCAGGGACTATTTCGACAGTGTGGTCCGTTCCAGTTTGTTCCTCTGGAATAATATCCGGCAACTCTTATGTTGAAACTCGCCATATTGATCCATTTGGAGGATAATTTGGGCAATCCAGTCCCCAAGGACAAACAATCCCCTTGAGTTCTGGATTGCCACCGTATGGGGGGCAGTATGCCCTTTCATTACCCCCTCCGGGAGGATATCCATACGGGAGTTCTCAACAGTATTCAGGTTATACTGGAGTTACGACAAGTGGTTGGGTACCTATACTACCCCAACAACCAAGAGTTGTGTATTCTATGCAACAATGTGTACCTATGTCGAACATCCCGACAACACCAGCTATTGTAACAGTGTCACAAGTTCAAACGATGCCTGTTGTATGTCAGCCTCAGATTTCTCAGGTTGTAATGCAACAGCCCCTTGACCCTGTGACTCAACCACAATCGCCAACTGGTGGGGCGACACAGGTCCAAACGGGTACAATTACCCCACATCTTGGTCCGACGGTTAGTATAGCACAACAGAGCATGGCTTCACAACCGTGGCTGGTGCAATACCAACAACCGCAATTCCAACAAGTATACCAAGGTTCTGAGCAGCAGATCTTTGCGAACAGTGGACAACCGTACATTCAAAACGGTCAAAATCAACCACTTTACAGTGGTCAAGTCCACCAACCGTATCAGTCATACCAACATCAATTGCATTATGCTGGTATGCAAAGGCCAACTGCTCAGGCAATTCCATCGTACCCTGGGTATGCTTCACCTAACCTGAATCAACAGTTACCATTCGTGGCAACTTTAGAGTTACCCGATTTACACCGGTTAACAAACGATCCAATTGCTTACGCCCCTTGGTGGCCAGCGATTCCTCACAAACTTCCTTCGGACATTCCTAAATTTAATGGAAATCCAGGTGAAGACCCATCGAATCACGTGATGACTTTTCATCTGTGGTGTTCATCAAACACCCTAAACGATGATTCGATAAGGCTTCGCCTTTTTCAGAGGACGTTAACGGGTCCAGCGGCAAAATGGTATATTGAATTACCTAGAGCTTCGTTTGACAATTTCAGCTCCCTAGCCACGACTTCCTTAACCCATTTTCAATTACCGATAAGGTATGAAATGGGAACGGAAATCTTAACCAACTTCATACAGACGACGGCCACTCATATATCCGATCATATACATGAGTGGCGTCGTCATCGAAGGATGGTGAAAACGTACGTTCTCGATCAGCTATTAGCTGAATGGTTTATCAAGTCGTTACTTCCTGCCATAACAGAAGATGTGGCCAAGGGGGGAGTCGTAACGGAAGAGCAAGTTATTGCTCGTGCACAATATCTAGACTTAGTCTACACTCAGTCTAGCACGCTCTACGACAAAATACCTGACGCCCCTAGACCGGAATTCTCAATTCCTCCTCCTCCTAAATCAAATAATGACTCTCATGCCGGCGATGGCATGATTGGCACGACAAACACGAAATCGACAAAGGCTTCGTCCAAGAAAGCCCGTAAGATTTCAGATCAAAATGCAAAAGACAAAATTCTTGCTTCAGAAGTAAATGTCGTATCAGCAGATAAAGGCAAAGAAACCAATCAACCAGGAAGCAAGAAGAAGCAAAACAAAGGGAAGAAGAAGAAACAGGGTGAGTCATCTCCCGGAAAAACTTCTTCAAACCCTCCTGGGAAAGGGAAACCAAAAAGTCCATGTTTTATATGTGACGAGGATCATTGGACAGCCGATTGTCCATACAAAGCTGAGCTTGAAAGGTTCTTCAAAAGTTCGCAAACCTCAGCTGTGTTAATTGATCCATTTCCAGATCTAGGTCAAAATCTGGTTGATAGTGGAAATGCTTCCCCGTCGCAAGTGCTAATGTTGTCGATCTCCAAGCAACAAAATGATGCTTTGATTTCGACAAGGAACAAAGATTACGGGAATCCGCAGCTATCGAACGACAAAGGTAAAGATCAACCAAGTAGTTCGACAACAACTTCGACAGAAGTTGTACCACCTATCATTCCTGAATTAACAATAAAACTGCCAAAGGGAGTAGTACACAAGTCGACATTTAATCCTCGCGCCAGAGCGGCGCAGCATTATAACATAGTGGAAGATTTGGCCCAATCGCCATCCGCTATGTCGACTCTTGAAGTACTACAAAATTGTCCATCCCAAAGGCAGGCTTTGTTATCGGCCATTGGTGGGGTTGATCCTAAGGATTCCAGTCTTGTATCCTTCGACCACAAAGGATACGATCCTCAGTTACCAGCTCAACTAGCTTTCCTTATCCAAGTGAAAGCCCTCAACAAAACTGTTCACCGAACAATTATTGATGAGGGGGCATCTACATGTATTATGTCGATGAGTTGCTGGAAAACTTTAGGATCTCCAACCTTGTCGCGATCTTTGACAACATTAAAAGCATTCGACGGAAGGACATATACCCCGTATGGTATCCTAAACAACTTGAAGGTTGAACTAGGGGGAAAAACGGTAGAAATAGATGTTGAAGTCATCGATGGGAATCTTGATTACAACATCCTACTAGGAAGACCGCGGATCTATGCCATGGCAGCTGTTGTGTCGACCTATTTTAGAAAGATCGCATTCCCCTTTCAAGGAGGGATTACGATCGTCGACCAACAAAACTTCCTCCCTAATGGTTCACAAGTTACTGGAAGCATTCCTATGATCCATGGTAGCAACCATTCGCTTCAAGATATTGGAGTAGGCCTACTGAAAGACCCCACATTAATGGGAACTTTCGCACTTCCACCTGAAATCTATATAGGAGAAGTAGCGTTGGTAGGAGCCTGCAACATGATATCTTCCACGAAGATCTCAGAAGACGATATCGACATGGATCATGCAATGGTTTTTCCCCCAAGCCCGATAGAAATTTTGTAGCAATCAATGTTTCTGGCATGGGAGGCGAACCCAAGTCAACGCTCATCAAGCGTTTGGGTAGATAAGTCTAGAGAATATGGTACCCCTTTAGATCCTTGGTCGCGAGTGCATGGAACTGACGAAGGAATCCTACAATCAATGTTGATTGAGGGGGCACCATGGAATGATTGCCACCATCGTTCCCTTCTTCCGGATTATGAAGAAGATACTCAACATGACCTTTATCACCCTTCAGTTTTTGAATTCCTATCAAATACTGTAAATACGGTGGATTCCGAGCGAAACTTATCCAATATTGAAGAGACTATAGCCATAAATATCTCGACTAAAACAAATGTTGTAGAGAATATTTATGTTGGCAAATGTTGTTCTCCTTCGGAACTTGAAATATATAACGCTCTTTTCTGCGAATTCAGAGATGTCTTTGCTTGGTCATATGATGAAATGCCAGGCATTGACTCGAGTATCGTTGAACACGAAATTAAGATGTATCCAGATGTCAAACCGGTAAGACAACGGCTCAGGCAGGTGCACCCCAAGAAAGCCACTGCCATTAAGGCAGAAGTTGAAAAGCTTCTCCATGCTGGTTTCATCTACCCGGTTCCTCTAACCGATTGGGTATCGAATATTGTCCCTGTTATGAAGAAACAAGGGACAATTAGAGTGTGTGTCGATTATAGGGATGTAAATCAAGCTTGTCCAAAAGACAACTACCCTACACCCTTCATCGACCAGATAATTGATGAATGCGCCGGATGTGAAATCTTTTCATTTATGGATGGATTCACCGGGTATAATCAAATAAATATCCGCCCATAGGACCAGTCAAAGACTGCATTCATTTGTCCGTGGGGCACATTCGCATATCAAAAATTACCCTTTGGTTTAAAGAACGTTGGGGCGACGTTTCAGAGGGCAATGAATTATGCCTTCCATGACATCAAGAACATCGTTCAACCATACCTTGACGACCTTCCGGCTCATTCGCGAAAGTGAACTGATCATCCGCAGCATTTAAGAGCGATATTTCTACGTTGCCGACACTACAAGATACGACTCAATCCACACAAATGTGTATTTTGCGTCAGTTCTGGTCGTTTACTTCGCTTTGTAGTCTCTAAGGATGGGATTCGTCTCGACCCTTGCAAGGTTCAGGCAATCATCAATTTGCCTCCACCTTCAAATTTGCTTCAGATTCAGAAACTCCAAGGGAAAGCAAACTTTCTGAGGAGGTTCATTCCAAATTACGCAGAGCTTGCTAAAGGTTATACTTGTCTTTTGAAAAAGGATGTACCTTTTGTCTGGGATTAGGTGGCGCAAGCTTCTTTTGACGCTCTGAAAGAGTCTCTAGTAAAAGCATCATTAATATATGCCGGGACTATCAAAGAGATTTTAACCTGTATCTGGCTGCAGCGGATACAACCATTGCGATGGTTTTAGTTCAAGAAGTCGATGGAATTGAACATCTTGTATATTATTTAAGTAAAAACTTGAATGATACAGAAAGCAAATATTCTTATATTGAAAAACTAGCGCTTACAGCTGTTCAAGCGATTCAAAGATTTCGACATTATGTCCTCTTTCGGAAAACTACCATTTTATCAGATTGCAACCCCATGACTTATATATTGTCGCGACAATTGCTGGGGGGCAAATATTCAAAATGGATAGCGATCCTTCAAGAGTTTGATCTGGAATTTGTAAAATCCAAATCAAAGAAAGCTTTAGTTTTTGCGTAATTATTGTGCGATCTCCCATCGTCGTCCAACGATGAAACATCCGAAGCATCAATCATGGACGAAAGTTTGTTTCTGATATCCACAAGCGATGAGTGGTATGGAGATATAATTGTTTATCTCCAAACCCAAAAATTCAGGCCTAACACCTCTCACTCAAAACAAAAATGTATACGATACCAAGCAAAAGACTACATGATCGTCGGTGATATGCTTTACCGTCGTGGTATCGATACAGTTCTGAGAAGGTGCCTCACCCATGAGGAGGCCGAAAAAGCCCTGAATGAGTGTCATTCAGGCGCGTGTGGGGGGCATCAATCTGGATATGCTACAGCACAGAAAATCTTACGAGCAGGATACTTCTGGCCAACCATGTTCAAAGATTGCATAACCGCAGTCAGAAGTTGCCATGCCTATCAAATTTTTGATAGCAAAACCAGAAGACCACCTGCACCTTTACAGCCAATAGTCGCTATTGGGCCTTTCGCCAAATGGGGCATCGATTTCATGACATGTAACCCCACCTCGACCGGGGGGCATGGGTATATCATAGTCGTCGTTGACTATTTTACCAAATGGGCCGAGGCGATCCCTACATTAGATAACACTGGTGAAACAGCTGCCCTTTTCTTTTTCAATCATGTAGTCGCCAGGTTCGGCGTACCACAGGCTATAGTTACAGATCATGGATCGCATTTTCGCAATCACATGATGGTTGAATTAGCTACCAAGCTAGGGCTATCTCACAACAGCTCTACCCCGTATTATCCGCAAGCCAACGGATAGGTTGAAGCGATCAACAAAGTCTTGAAGCGTATGTTGCAAAGGATGATCGGAGTTCACAAAAGAAGGTGGCACTTAATCCTGTACTCAGCCTTGTGGGCTTACCGAACATCGGTAAGGAATGCGACTGGGTTCACACCTTTCCAACTGGTGTATGGCCTGGAAGCAGTCCTACCAATCCAGTGTGAAATCTCGTCTCTTAAACTCGCAATTGATCTCCTCCCCGGAACTTCAGAAGAAGAGGCCCGTTTCTTGGAATTAATCCAATTGGATGAAACCCGTCGTGATGCCGCTTTGGCTAACGAAGCCCATAAGAAATGAGTCAAGGCGCAGTTCGACAAAAATGTCAAACCCCGTGTCTTCTCAGAAGGTGACTTGGTCTTGCTTTATGACCAAGAATCCGATAAATTGGGAGCAGGTAAATTTAATTCTTTATGGATGGGCCCCTATATTGTTAAACGAGTGTTATCAAAAGGAGCCTACGAGTTAATGGATTATGACGGAATTCCACTGGCGCAACCCCGTAATGGGTTGCACCTCAAGCGTTACTATGCTTAAATAGTAACCTGTATGCTTTTGTTGTATTTTGTTTTCGCTAAAGTGTTTGTTTTGGTCGAGTAATCCACCTTTTTACATTTATTGCAGATGTCAAACCTTCTGGAGACATGTGTTGGATATGCCGACGGAGCGAGTCGTAGTTCGCGGAACCTGTCCTCCGCAGCCTGGGCCATTTTCGATCCAAGCGGCGAGTTAGTAAGTTTTAGAGGTGTATGTATTGGGCAATCAACGAATAACATCGTTGAGTATAGCGCGTTGATAGAACTACTCTCTGATGCCATCACCCATGGTATACGCAGACTAATCGTCAGGCTAGACTCACAACTCGTAATACTACAACTCAATGGTGTATATTCCGTCCGCAATCCAGCTATTTATCGTATGTTTCTAAGGGTTAAGATTTTGGAAAGACAGTTTGATTTAATTCAATACCAGCATATTTCCAGAAACTTAAACACATTAACCGACTCATTAGCAAACTATGTGTTAGACAGACATTTGCGACATTTATAAAAAGAAACACATCGTCAATGTTGTACATATGGATCATATAACTCAACCAGAATAAACCCCGAAAATCAAAATATATATATAAGTTGTTTATCGTTTACACATAATGTTCTGTAACCAAGACAAAAATCGGTTGCATGACCCAAAAACTCTAAATGCTAGGGGGCACCCTAGCCTAGTGATGCTCATGATAGCACGTCACGGCCTGTGCAATCATGCGTAAGAGACGAGTCCATCGTCTAGGCACACCAGTAGTATGCCGCTGCAACTGTAGAGGTAACTCGTCGATCCTCACATCCGGAATGCCAAGAGTAAGGCTCTCAACCTGCTCCTGCACAGCTGTAAGGGTCTCGTCCACGTCAAGGTCGCGAAGAATAACCCTCCCAGCAGTCTCCCCTGCTGGGGCAGCAACTGGCGCTCTCAGGCGAACTGCTGGACGAACAGGACCAACATTTGCATGCACACATGAGTTTGATTAAAGTCTTGATAGAATAAAGCACAAGGACATTACAAATAAAAATAGTAAACAGTGATATGGTCGAAGATTTTACCAATAGCACCCCACTGTTCGCCATCCGGCAGTACCAAATCCGGATCACCTCGGAAATCCATGCCAACATATGGATACTCGGAATAGACCATCTCCTGATGCTCGAACCACCTAAAGAAGGTATCAGTGAAAGAAATCTGAGAATGACCAGCATGCCTAGACATGTGATCAACCCATCTCTGCATGCGTGGCTCGGTAGGAGAAGGCAAGTCGAGTGCAATGTACTGAGGCTGCATCAGTGGTATCTTCTCCAAGGCAAAGGCAGTCCAAATAAAACCAAATCCAAAGTTCTTCAACTTACCATCCTTTACCTTGGTCAACTGACTTTTCATCTGAAGAAGTACTGCATCACACCAGTTGAATATTTTCTGTTGATAGGATCCCAAGCATCAAGCATATACTGCAATAAGTAGATCTGCTGTCTCATACTAGAAATACAAAAGAACTTCAGCAGACCACAGTTCCGCAGCGTGTTCACCGTGACAGGATCATGTAGGGCAATCATGTCCTCTTCTTCATGTTCTTGTTCTCGCCATGTAAGGGTCATTTTGCTCAAAGATCCCTGCAAAACAAACAAGAGAAGGAGTAAGATCCTAATATTGATGCAAAACAGGCAAAATTTTCATCAAAAAATGTGCAACAAGTTCCTCTTTTTCGCCCAACGCACCTGCAGGAGTGGTTCACCTGCGTTGAATGTCAAACTGCCTTCATACTGGCTGACATTCAGCGCAGGTTTCGCTAGGCACAGGGTGCGTTGATGGGAAAATGAGCTCATGAAACCCCAGGAGCTCAGGAAAACAGGAAGACAAGCACAAAATGCAGAAAAGAAACCATGAAATGAAAGAGCTCAAGTTTAGCTCCTACCTAGTCCAGACGGCGCCGAAAATCGTCCGTAGAATCTCCCGGAATCAGCTGATGAAAATCAAGGGGAAAGAGGCACCTCCAAAGCTCCAACAAACCAAGTTCAAATGAAATAGTAAAATGAGAGGTAAAAACACTTTTTAATTGCTTTTTACGTAGTTCAAAGCGAAATATTAGGGTTTAATCTCATTTTCAAGCAAATGTTATTCATTTCTAACAAGTTTGATGCAGCAATTGGAGGTACAGTACTATATTTGAAAAGGGCAAAGCTAGTTATGGTAAAAAATCAAAATTAGACCATGTTATCGAGCAGTTTTAGCACACAGTTCACGCTCGTTAAAAAATAAACGCAAGATCCGAGCAGTTTTAGCGCATAGTTCATGCTCGTTAAAAAATAAACATAAGACCGAGCAAATGTTTCCACCCGCATTTAAGCTCGTTAAAAAATGAACTATCCCGGTAAATAACCACCGTGAATGTAATATTATCAGCCATTAAAGCCTTGGTCGTGTTTGCACCGTCACCTCCACTTTTCCATTGGCCGATCATTCACCCGTTTCATCACTCGTTCCTCAAAAGACGAGTCTTCTTTAAGCTCTTTTCATCTGACTCGTAAAATATGAAAAGATTGCCGAGTTTTGGCCTTCCAGCTCGTTAAAGCGACCGGAAGTGCTATCCCTCCTCTAGATTTTAATCTTTTTGGACCTGAGGGATTATTGCACAAAAAGATCGAGCGCTTGTTTTGTTCGGCTCGCTAAAACTATCGAAAACTCATCCCTTCTGTATTGTTTTATACTTTTTCGGACTTAAGGGATTAGATGACGAAAAAGGACTTTTGGAGTTGACTTTACGTACCTTTTCAAACTCTCTAAAAATGAAAAGGACCGAGTTATCTTTGTCGCTAGACTCGTTAAAATCATTAAATAGCGACAAACTTGTCTTTAGACGAGAACGAGTTTCACTATCGCTAGGCTCGTTAAAACATAGCGATGGGCTTGCCCGAAGGGCAAGTTATAGAACAAGCATATGTTATCCTCCTCAAGCTTGACAAAAATAAAGAGGTACTGGTCAGCAATGACTAGGGAAAATTGGGAGAAACTCAAGAAAACTTTGATGGTAGCAAGTCGCTCTTGAACATGACACTTTTCCTCCGTACCACAATTGGGTTGGGTTGTTTCATTCACCGGTCACATCACCATGGTCTCGCCATACCATCCATATTTGGGGTAATGCTACCGATCCATCGCATAAGTGTCGCCATATGTTCAAGAGAAGTCGTTCATAGAAGTCAACCGTGTCCCATCCACTGCCGTACATTATCCTTCATCCTTTCATGACCGCCACCTTGAATCATATGTCATTAGATCATTTTCACCTCCATCAAAATGATTAGCTCCGTTCCGTGTCATTGATGTGGGATTCATTAAGGCCCTCCTTTGACGGATCGCTTCTTATCGACATCAACTCATTATCCAAGAAGTGGATCTAGGAACAACCCCTTCAGTACTTTGAAGCTTGCATGCCTCAATGGCAAGTTTCTCACTTCCGGCGACAGGTATACATCAATGACCTTCGACCGAAAGATTTTGCGTGGTGTTCGATGCCAAGTCCTTTATTCACACCACGTGAATTGTACTGCAGTACCTTGAGGGTCATTATCATTATCGGTGATTCATCTCGCGCTTGTTAACGGTTTACCTCATTGACCGGTAATCAAGCGATGTCTTTCCATGTTCGACTTCAGAACATTTCTTACATGGATCGACTTGTACTTAGAGTGAAGATCGAACGAGTTTGAAGACCCCGGATCTAGTTTCATCCATCTGGGCTGTGATATATATTCAGGAAAGATAAAGACATTGACATGTACATCATTGCAGCAGATAATCATCCTACCCAAAGGATGATAATTTCATCAAAATTATCAGTCTACCATCAGACGATTGTCTGTTCTATGTACAGAAAAATGAATTTATAAAGCTGAGCATGGGAATGCCCGCCTCAGCTAGATCATGAAAGCAGTATGAAAAATAATGTATTGTATTGTATCTTATTACAGGTCTCCTCCCAGCATTGGATGAACTTCGGATCCTCCTGATAAAGCATTTCACCCGATAAACAGCCTCATACTTTAGGGGGCAACTGTTATAGACATTTTTGTGCCTTACAGCTATAAGCATGGAATGTCCATAATCTAAGGGATCCAAAGTCCCTAAACATGTTGTTCCTACCCCTAGAGGAACAAGGCTAACAAACCACAGCAATTCACAGAAGTTCTCCACCAGAAACTGCTCAAAAACAAGTCAATTCAGGATCAATTCAGAGGCTCCACTAGCTGTCTGCGCTGAAATGCAAAGTCTGCACTGGCTACCTGCACTGCAACGCAGGTAGAAGCACTACCAGGGTGCGTTGAGCGGGAATTGACAAATGGCAAGTTCATTCAACAAGGTGTCAAGACCCTGGAAGCTTCCAGAATCTTCCTCAATGACACTTGCCTCAGTGAATTCGACTAGTGATGAGTAAGAGGTTCTCAATCTCCAAGTGGAAGCAAGAACCTCCAAGTGGAAGCAAGCACTGACAGAGGGAGAGGACACTAGTCAGATCTCAAGCTGACTCATCCTCTCTCCAAACATCTATATATGGATCTCTCCTCCATGAGATCTGGAGGCTGGAATTTTGTTATTGCAAAGAATTGTTGTTGGTTTGAGATTGGAATCATTGGGTGCTTAATTCTTTGAAGGAAGGTGAAGATAGGAATTTCATTTGCTGGGAAGGAGATGCTGGATTGGAGCCCTCTGGGTTGTATCTCTTCCTGAACCTTGTTATTCATCAATAAAGCTATCTTGGTTTCTCCTATATGCTGATGTGTCTTTGATGTATGATTGCATTAGTGTATTTAGTTTATTTCTAATCCTGAACTAGTTATGAATATGAATCTATGTCTTTGTGTAGTGTTCCCTTCTTGTGATCTTGCAGAAACCTGTTGAAGCTGGGCGAGCGAGAAGGCAAGTAGCTGGGAACTCTCAAAGAGAAGGGAAACCGGATCGAGGGACAAACGGAAGACACCGGTTAGTCCATCCATCTCTCTTCATTCTTAATTCATAAAGGAAGAATACTAGAATAGCTGTTTCTATTTGTTGCTAAGGCACTGTCACACCTTAGGTGGATAGGATCGTCCTGCATAGGCATTTTTCCCCACAACACCGACAACAATGCCAATCTGATGTTGTATCTTTGTAGACATTTCTAGGCTGGGGAACTGTGCCAAAGCATCTAAGTAAGGGTTTAATTGAATTGGATGACCAATGTATTAAACCTTTAACACTTGTAAAATCTAAATATTTCTAAGAATTTCAAAGGGTTGATTTTCATTCATAACAGAATAAATCTTTAAGTTGAGTTTGAAAGTGGAAAACAAAAAGATATGTCATAATCAAACATCCATATTGAATATTTAATTAATCAAATACAGTTGATGCGTGCAGAATAATTCTACAGCCAAACAATATATGTTCAAGAGATGACAAAAGGAAACAATTAAAAGATGCAAAGGAACTAACTTAAACAAATTGTTTAGTTAATTAATCTATATACTAATTATAACTTTCCAACGGGTTGTTAGGGAGATTGATAGTCAATCTAACCTTACCCAAACTCCTATGTTACCTCGAACATATGCATAAATAAATTATGAAAACATAAATGAATAAACAAGAAGAACTCACATGAATACAAAAGTTGTTAAGAATGAAGCCAGAATCCTTTGATTATCTTCAGAAATATTTCAGAGTATCACAATAGTGTCACTGGATCATCACAAGGGTTCAACCCTTCTTTCTTCGAATTTTAGAATACTTATAGAGTGTAATTCAAAAATATGTAGATCTAATAAAAATAAATAAAAAATAGAATATTATCCAAAACTGATTTGGATATTACAAAAATAGAACATAAAAATATATTTTCTAAACTAATTTGAGTAAGCAGCACACAATTCAAGGGTGTTGTTTGATTATTGTTGCTTCAAGCTGGATTTTCTGCTTTATGCTCCTGTTATCCTACTTTTTGTTGCTTCTTTCCCTGCAACTGGTTGTTGAATTTTTGCATTTTGTTTTACTCAATGAGTTCAAGTAAGTTATCCTATCTTTTATCATCTAGTATAAAAAAATTGTTACTTTTCTATATGCCTCATCGAATTATGTATACTTCTCAAAGGTTGGCCTATAAATGAACAAATGGTGAGCTTCATGTTGGATAAAAATATCATATTCTAGGCCTTCAAGGAATGCCTTTCCATTGATTATCCCTTTGACTTTAGAAAACTTTGTTCTATATGTTGCTATCTCATGCAATTTGTCTTGTTAATTTTCTAGTGGAATCAATGGCCACTAGAATCTCTTAAAGCTAGAAGTCCTTTCTCAAATAAAACATTAAACTTTCTATGAAATTTTTTAACCTGTGCTTCTAAATTTTGACATTTATTTTCTAACTGTAACATTAAGTTCATTTTTGTCAAAACTCTTCTTACTTCTAGAACTGTATCAGTCATGTCTTCAATTCCAAATTCTTCTAGTTCTTCTTTTGTTTTAGATCAGCACTTTGATTATTCTAGTTGCTTCTCCTGTCTTGTGATCTAAATATTCTTTGATTTCTACAATGGCTGCCTTTGACCTTGTCACCAGTTCCTCCTGTTCAAAAATGATTTCAATAGATTTCCATAGTTCAGTTATGGTTGAATTTATATCAATCCATATTTTTTCTTTTGCTTCAGACTGTTAGCACCTGGATCTACCTCAGACTGAAGGAAGGCAGGTCTAGGATAACATCAAACCACGCTTAACCTAGTAGCTAGCCCTACCAGGTCAGGAGAGGGCTCTCTCCTTGTCAATATCAATTAGAATATGGCAACTAGGGCTTGAGATGACTAAAATGAATGTTTATTTTAGGCTAGGTATAGTAGATTAGGATTTCTGGCTTTGATTTTAGGTTTTGGTTGCTGGATTAATTGGAGAAGGCAGATTGGATCCGGGAAATCAACTCAGGGATACAGTCATGTCTTGTGGGGCAGGTAGACAAGAGCTTATGTACTGGTAAAGGATTGAGATGGTAGAGTAAGACTGCTAAGGAGTTGAGGAGGGCACAAGAAACTATGAATCCTCTTCAAACAGTGAAAACATTGAAAACTAAATGCAATCCAAAGACAAAGCACTGTAAATCTAGTGTATTTTGTCTATTCACCTTGATTCATTTAGTTTAGAAGAAAGAGATAGATTTGGATACATATAAAACATCAGAAAAACTCATTACAAAGAATAAATAATACATAAACTCATTGTCACAAGAATCCCACAAAAATAGCAGTGAAACCTGGTTTTATTCCTTGCCAACTGCTAATACAAAATGTTCAATGAGTCCAACACTTCTGCCAAAGTCCAACCTTTACAAATGACTAAGAAATTACATAATATAGGCAAGGAAACCACGCATGCTAGTTATTAGTGTCGAATCCATGAGAAAAGGGGTGGTTTCAACCATATCTACACTAGGAACACAAAAGTAGGCAGTGGAATAGCTTGCCTCTAAAACTTAGGAAACCAATTCATTCAGCTCAAAACCACCTTTGACTTGATGTATCTACCCTATTAAGTGTTTTACATCCATAAATACATCAAGTTACATAATTTACCATGCTAATTTCACCAAGAGAGAAAGAAAAAGTCAGTTGTAGAGAAAACTAGGCGAAATCTAGAAAATTAGGCAAAACTGGCAAAATTCATTCTATGCGCAACGCCTCTGATCCTATGCACAGTGCTTTTTCTAGGCCAATTTTGGAAGGCTTCCTGGAGTCCAAATCAGGTGCAGGATAGCTCGTTGGAAAGCCTGATGAGTATACTTTTTGGAACAACTTGAATTTCTGAATTTGGAGTCAATTTGCCCTCCAAAAATTTATTCTCCCAAGACTACTTCCTGCGTGGAAAAAAGGTGGCAGAGAGGGCACATTTTGGGTATTTTTTGCCCCTTTGGAGACCTAGAACTTGTCCAAAATTCTCAACCATTTCTAAGCTTCCATATTTTTCCATTCTAATTCCAAAAATATAATTTTTTTGCAAGAAAGTGTCCCTAACAAAAGCGCAGCGCCAGTGGTGTTGCGCACCTGCTGAAAAAGCCTTTTTTTACATTAAAAATTTCAAAATTGACAAAAATTTCTCCAAATTTCTTGAAATTTGGCATGATTAACCCTTGTTAAGTGCTTTGATGAGCCAATGATTCTTCAGCCAAGATCTTGAGTTTATCTTGCTCTTTCTTGGCCCTCAAGGCTCTCCTTAACCTAGCTTTTAGCCTCTTTACCCTTATTTTGCAAATCTTGTTCCGGGCTAGGTAGTGATAGGCCATATGGCGCAGCATTTTCTTCTCTTTGTTGGATTTCTCAAGAATCTTCTCAAGGTGAACGTTAGCTCTTTCCAACCATGATTCTCAGTCAGCTTCAATTTCTTGCTCAAGTGAGGTCATCTTGATCTTTCTTTCTTTACCACTTGCATATTTTCTCTAATCATTTGTAGCTCCATAATAGCTTGCTTATCTTCTAGTTGCTTTTTTTCCTACTCAAGATAGTTGATGATCCATTTGGCCCTCTCAAGGTTAAGTGATAAGGCTTGTATTTCAGCCTCCTTCTCTTTGATAATCATGTCCTTGAGTCTTGAGTTTTGAGAGCCCAAATCAGTGACATCCTCCTCGATCAAAACAAAATCCCTGTCTTGCCCTCAAGTAGGGCCGACCTCATGCATCCTTTGCTTCCCTTTGTCTTTTCTTTTTGACTGCTAGCCAACTTGTATAGCTGGAGAAGAAGGCAAAGCCCCTTTCACCCCCGGTGAAGATAACATTTGCCTGTGGTCTGGTGAAGAAAACGAGACCCCTTCCACCTCTGGTGGAGATAGTACTCGCCTAGCAACATCAAAAAGCCTCCTGGTGCCTCTCTCATAGGTGAAAAACACCGGCACGCCTGTAGTTTCAGTCTCATGAACACTTGGCTGTCCTGATGGCCCCCCTTCCTGTTGAGGCGCCGATGGAATCACCTGAGGGCCTTTGAAAATCTCATGGGCAATAAAGGTATCCCATGGTATGTTTAGCAAGCTTAGCTAATGCAAAACAACAATTTTAATCAGTGAGAAGTGGTAAATATTGTTAAATTGTTGAGGAAAAGGTTTCCTTTTCACATAGAGAGCCATCTTCTCAATATTCCTGCATATAAAGTATGGGAGGTTCGTCATCCTTACTCTTGTGAAATGCGTCAACAATCTGACATGATATGTATATAGGCGGGAAAACCTTCCTTCACAGGTGAAATACTTGATGATGAGTTTCATGAGAGGAGCATAAGTGTTCTGCAAGTATTTGAAAGGAAAAACCCTGCTAATTTTCCTGTGATATCCAGCCTTAATGTAAGGCTCATAATATTCCCTGCCCACATGTTGCCCCTTATTCCACTGTTCACCTACAATATGGATGCATGTTGCAGCTGAAATGGTGTCAGGTGTCAAGGTAAAATATGCACCAGCAAGGTTCACCTGGCCATTGTGGAGATGAAGAACAAACAACCTAGCAAGCTCATGATGAAATTTCACCCTCTCTACCATTTCACAAAACTGATAACAAGACTGGTGTTTAAAGCTAGTTACAGCAAGCGGGCAAGAAAGTAATTTTGTAAGAGTGGTGGGCTCCTCCCGGATTATCTTTCCCCTTTTGTGAGGCTTCTTCTACTACAAATTCCTTTCCCTAGAACTATCACTAAGGGTATCTTCCTCCATTTCATAATCATTATCCCTCTCCATTGATTTTGATGACTGTGAATACTAGTGGTGGGATGAAGGAAAAGGGTGAATGAAGATGAGTATGAAGAGATTTAAAAAGAAAATTTGGTGAGGTGAATGAGGATATGAAAGGGATTTAGGGCGTGAAGGATTTGGTATGTAGGGTTTAGGGTTCTAGGAATAGTGTGTAGAAGGGTTTACATGTGGAGGGTTAGGGTTTAGGGAAAATAGATTAAGGGAATGGAAACAGCAAAAAACAAGTACCCTTTGCAAATCTATGAGACAGTTTGGAGGATAGCTAGGGCTTAGTTTTTTGAGATATGAAAATCACCACAATTGATGAAAAACCCTTGCTAAACTAGGTAGGAATCTTTACTTACTTGATGAGAGGCAAATTAAGGAATTTTGAAGTGAATTAGGGTGACTTGAGTCGTTTTGAAGCTCAGTGGATAGGTGTGCAGCGCTGCCTCTCAGGTGTGCAGCGCTCTTTGTATGCGCAACGCCCGTTCAATCTTCAATTGTGAGAACTCTACAGGTGTGCAGCACTCTTTGTATGCACAGCGCCAGCTGCCAGGTGCACAGCGCCTTCTATTTTTCCACAAACTACTATAATTTCTTCCCTTAGCCCAATAACACTCAAAATCATGCTTTTTGCTCTCCTTAGCTCTTACATATTCAACAATGAAGTGAGATAACACATGGATGACCTTTTTATAGCTTTCACTTTTTTGATTTTTCATTAATCAAAACCCACTTTACAAAGTTCTTGGGCTTTGTCAAATGCTTTGTTTTTTAGTTGTGGATGCTTGACCTTTTTCCCTTGAAATCTGATAGACTGATGTTTTGAATGCTTTGTCTTTGTAGTGGCAGGAGTTGGCAATGTGACCAAGAGCAGCTTATGAACACTTATTACATATAGGAACCATAAAATTTACAAATAGTAAACCAATGCTCTATTTTCACCTCAAAATGATTGACGTAAAAAACTTATTAAATTTACAAATTATGAAATTTAAAGCTTTAATTATAATTATTGTCTTCATCAAGTGTCTGTTGACCATTATTCATCAATGATTTTTGGAAATTTGACATGGTGAAACCCTAAAACCTGATTTTTATAAATGAAATGAAATAGGATGACAGTAAATGACTAAAAAAATGCAGGAAGACAGGTCAGCGGGTGAATGTCATGAGGGAAATTGACATGAGACCACTACCATCAATTGATCCATGACCTAATGAAATTCAGTTGATTGGATGAGACACCTAATATGCATGCAAAAGAGCAATTTGATCACTGATGGAAGTGTGAATACACTGACACTAACATTGGCTCAAATGGGGATGGTAGCTCCTGAGAGGTGCCAAGAACCACAGATCTCTGGAAAATCAGATAAGTGCCTTCATCCATTGGGCAATATGGAGTCAATTGCTTTGGAATACCAAAACAAAAACCTTGAATCAAGACTCATAACTAAACTGACTCAACTGAGACTAACTCAAACAACTGACACTAAATAATCAAAAATTGAAGCCATACATTTAGCTTTATAGCCTTCACTTCGGGCCCCAAGCTAAATGAATGGTGACAGTGCAAACTTTGCAATGAAAGAAATAAAATGGTATGTACAATAACAAAATGAGATGGCAGAAAACTTCCGATAGATAGTATCGTTTCAGAAGCCGACCATTTACTGGTCCTCCTAGACAATCTTCCCTATTCATTTCTTTGAGTAGAAAAGCATTTTGACTTCTATATGCAGCAATTATGTATGGTCCCTTCCACAGGTTCTCGAACTTGCCATGCTTGCCTTTATCCTCGTTTCTAGCATCCCATCGTAACACTATGTCTTCAATCTGAAATTTGTCTGCCTTTGCCTTCCAATCATAAATATTTTTAATTCTCTCCTGCAGCCTGAAGGTATTCTGAAAAACTTCCTCTCTCGTCCACTGTAAATGGATCATTTGGCTTATTCTCCATTGAAAATGATCTTCCTCGCTGCCAGCTTCCAGCAGAAGTTTAACAATCGGGACTGCGAGAGATGTCGAGAATACCATGTCAATACCGTATACAATCTCGAACGGAGACATTCCTATTGACTTCTTTTGGCTTACTCTATTAGCCCATAGTGCATTCACCAATTTTTTATGCCACCTTTTCTTATTAGATTCCAGTAGCTTTTTAATGATGTTGACCAATGATTTTTTTAAAGATTCAGCCAATCTGTTGCCTTGCGAATAATATGCAATAGAATGTCCTAAGGTAATTTTGTATTTGCTGCAAAAGTCAATCATCTTTTTAGACTTGAAAGCGGTTGCGTTATCTATAATAAGTTTGTTAGGACATCCAAAACATGACAAAATATTTGTTTCAAGAAACTAAATTATTACCGAGTCTGTAGCCTGCCGAGTGGGGATTGCCTCAATCCACTTTATGAAATAATCTGTCGCTGTTAAGATCCACTTGTGTTGAGCTAAAGATGTGGGATGAATCTCTCCAATAAAATCTAGGCCCCATTGCTAAAACGGTGCATTAACTTCGACTGGCTTGAGAGGTAGAGGCTACAACTTTCTTCTTCCCTGAAAAATCTAGCATTCATGACAACTTGTGATGGTTTTATAAACATTAGCAAAAAAGGTAGGCCAGTAGTACCCTGCTCTCAAAATTTTGTTAGTCATCGTCTTCCAAAATAAGTGACCTCCACAGTCTCCCTTATGAAAATCACTCATGACATGTTGGGCTTCATCTTCTGTTAAGCAATTCAACAAAATGCCTTCGGGATCCTTCCCATAAAGTGCATTGTTCAAAATACAAAATCTAGCAGCCTCAAGTTTTAGAGTTATACCTTTATTTTTAGCCATCCCCAGTGGTGGTGAAAGGTGCTAAAGCATGTACACAATATCTGAATACCAAGGAGAGTGGAGAAAAATTTCAGATACCTGAATCAGCGAACTATCTTTGTCTTCTTTAGACATGGCTGCAATCAGATTTATGTCCAATGCATGTAGATTGGACTCGGCCATTAACTTTGCTAGACCCTACCCCTTGATTAGCTTTGTTGCCTTTATCTCCAAGTCATATTCTAGCAATGTTGCGATCCATTTTCCCCGCCTTCCTTCCGGATCTGTTTGTACCAAAACATATTTAACTACTGCATTAAGGACGTAAGCAAGGATATGAGAGTGCAGAATATATACCCGGAAATATTTTAAAGCTTTAACTAAGGCAAGATCTTGCTTCTCATTGATGTTATATTTCAAGGTTGCATCTCTTATTTTCCTATTGAAAAAGGCAATTGGTTTTTCTAGTTGATCTCTTTTTGCATTAGAACTATTGCCATAGTATGTTCAGAAGCGAATGAAAATAATATAAAATCCTGTGAATAGTTTGGATTGATCAAAATCGGGGGTTAAGAAAGAACCAACTTTACCAGGTTAAAAGACTTCATAGCTTCCTCGATCCACTTGACCACACTATCCTTCTTCAACATATTAGTGATTTCCCTCAAGTGTTCAGCTATATTAGGCACAAAATGACGTAAGAAGTTCATCTTACCGTTAAATGATTGGATCTCTTTCTTATTACGAGGAAAATCTATCTTCTGTATAGCTTCCACCCTAGCAGGATCGATGTGGATTCCTTCCTTTGATATTATGTGGCCGATAAGCTTCCCCTCATCCATGGAAAACAAGCTCTTTTTGGGATTGAGTGATATTCCATATTTTCTGCAACGCTGAAAAACAATTTTCAGATGGTAAAGATGCTCTTCATCTAAATTTGAAAAGACAGTCAAATCACCAAGATGCACTACTAAAAACACATCTTTTTCATTTGTGAAGGTAATGTCCATGGCACGCTGAAATGTTGCTCCAGCATTCTTTAAACCAAACGGCATCTTGGCATAGTGGAATGTTCCCCAAGGAGTGGTGAATGTTGTCTTGTCCCTGTCATCTTCATGAACCAAAATTTCATTATAGCCAGAATATCCATCGAGCAGCGACATACAAGATGCTCCAACTACTCTCTGGAGAATGTGGTCCATTTTTGGCAGTGGGTAGTTATCTGTTAATGACACTTTATTCAAATTTCTAAAATCTATGCACAATCTGATCTCACTTGTCTTCTTCCTCACGGGAACCAAATTGGAGATCCAATCTGAAAATTTGATTGAAACGATTATACCAACCTTGTACAATCGATTTACCTGTTTTTCTATTGACGGCAGCAACTTTGAATTTATCCTTCTCGGCTTTTGGCTAAATGGCTTCTGATTTGGTGTAATAGGAATTATATGTTGAATTATACTTTTTTCGTACTCCTTTAAATCTGTACAGTCCCAGGAAAATACATCAGAAAATGAAGACAATAAACTAATGTATTTAGCTTTTACCTAAGGAGGTAATTCCTTTGACAACTTCACCATCTTTGGATTCTCTGTTGTCCCAATATTTACATCTTCAACGCCCTTCTCGGTCGGCACTAAGCTTGGCTTTTGGGCTACATCATCTTGATCAAATAATTCCTCTAAAGGTATCAGGCCTTTAGGGATGACATTATCTTTCAACTGTAAGACTTCCATTTGATTTACCTCTATTTCTAGTTCACCATCATCTTGCTCAGCATCTATAGAAGTATCTTTATACTGGCCTTTATTTTGTAGAAAATCATCAATTTCTTTGTCATCCTGAAACACCTGCCAATATCTTAGATTATCAGGGATAGTTGGGTGATGCTTCACATGAATTTCAAACTTATTGTTTGAATTCATTGGGATCTTTAAGTTACTTGCAGCTGTAGCAAGAGAATCTGTAATAACATTTTATGTACGAGGGGCACATGTCAAAGTATAATCTGGAAACAACCTCAAAATATCTAAAACTGCATTATGGTAAGCCCTCATTCACAGATGTTTGGCTTGGTATTCACCCTTGACTTGTTTGATTACTAATTCTGAGTCGCCATAAACTGAAATTATCTTTGCATTCAACTTCTTAAGTATCTTCAACCGTGTAATCAGTGCTGCATACTTGGCTTCGTTGTTAGAACAATCGAAAGCGAATTTATATGAACAAATTCTTACATTGCTTGGGACTTTATTCGGTAGGAAAATAGGGCTACGTATCCAAATCCCAATTCCTGCACCATCCGTACCTACTACTCCATCGAAATCCATACTCCATAAACCGGCTTATTCCTCCAAGTGTTGTAATTCTGTCTGCTCTTCTACCTTTGGCTACTATCCACCAATTTTTTGTTGTTGGCGGAACGTAGACTACTCAGCGGTACTTTCAAGCTTTTGTCTCTCTTGACCAAGTACTGCCCTGAAATTTTCTGTTATCTCTGGAACATCTTCCACTTCAACTAATTGACTATTTACATCATTAAAACCACTATCTGAATAAAGAACAAAAGATTCTAAATCTGTATGTACAGAATTAATTGGATGATTCAAAGGCTTCTCCTTGCTTGTTATCATATACTTCATCTTCTTCTCTCTATATAGTTTTCTCAACTGACCAAACACAGGAATAGTGGCATAGGAGAAATCTAATTGCAATGTCCATTTCAATTTTGCACCCCACAACCTAGATAAAAGCATGCCAAATCTAGGGGGAATGTCGGCCACAACTACATCCATGAGAACATTCTTTGCTAGAATCTGATCTAAAGTCACAACCAAATCCTTAATGAGACCAATACATCTGACCCTACCAGAATCAAAGGAATAAAGATCATGATATTTACGAGTGATGTCTAGACCCAATTTTTCCATAATTGCCTTTGGCATCAGGTTGTGAGATGCTCCTGAATCAAACATGGCGTTGTGCAAGAGATACTTTGCAATCTAAGGCTGATGTAAAACGGGGCTACTTTACTATCCTCAGATTCGCTTTCTAATGTCGGACCAAAAATAAGCCCGGGTTGGTCATCTTCCACGTTAACCATATCAGACAGGGGATCTACATTCAAAATATTTGACACTTGACTCTTATAACTGTTATTCTTCATTAATTCAGTCAGAGGTATCCACACTTTTAACTTAGCAATCTCATTCTCTAAGCTAAAGGCTATAGTTTTATCTACCACTTTGACCGGAGAATCATTCTTTTCAGACTTTTCCTTTGTTGTACTTGGCTGATTTGACTTCTCATTTACAGATTGTACTTTGCTGGAAGTAGGATCTGCTGGCTCCTTTCCTTTTTTTTGAACATTTGGAGAATCATTCTTAGGTTGTGCTGCTTCCTTTTGCTTTTGAACTGTATTGATGGGTACATCCCTACTCCTGAGTGAATACTGTCTCTGTTTTGATGACAGTGCATTCATATATCCCCTCTGATATTCATCTTATTCTTCTTCTAGGACTATTTCATTGGCTAGTATAAAATCCTCATCTTTATGTACAGTCGGGCTCTCTAAATATTCCTCATCCTTCGTGATGTAGATAGGCAAACCATCTGCTGTAAAAAAGTGATTTTCCTCTCCTATTGGATTTTCATCATCCTCGGGCTCCAGGCCATGCACATAGTTCTGCTATAGAGGTGTTTTGACTTGTTTTTGTGCTAATTGATCTTGTGCTCTTTGCTCCCGTTGTTTAATCCTGAACTATGGCAGCTACTGACCAAGGAAATTTGGATTTCTGATTGATGGCTCGGGCTTATCAGCAATTGTGAATCTATCAAACATTTTCTCAATTTTACGAAGCAAACGATCCGAGGAAGAAGCTTCTTCCTTTATGGTCACTTTATTCTCGGTCTTTGTTCTAGCTCTCTTAGCTAGCAGATTGGCTTCCACACTCACTGCAATTTTCTGCATATCCTCCAATGTAGCAGGATCTCGTTCTCTCAATTGGTATGCCATGTCGGGATCAAAACCATCAGGGGAATTTTATCAAAGCCAACCCCATCGGTGGCTTGATATCAGTTGTAATAGCATTATAGACAATATTGAATCTTACACAGTAATCCTGAACACTTTCACCAACATTCCTCTTTATATTTTCATACTCGGAAAGAATTTGGAGTGGATTTTTCTTTACCTCCCAACGATCCAGAAATTTTCTATGAAGAACCAGCAATGTATTGATAGTCCCCACGGGAAGTGCTCTGAACCACTTTCGAACTTCACCTCCAAAACTTTGCACAAATAATCGCATGGTCACATTCTCTTCATCTATCTCATGAAGATCAAAGAAGTCATTCATCCTGTCAACATGCTGCTACGTCGTGATACCTTGAGTAGCATCAAACAATGGTATCTTACTTTGGTAATCAGTAGGCATAGCATCCAATTTCTATGGCAAAATGATAGGTGAATATCTGGCCGCCATTACTCGAGGTGGATTGGAAACTAGCCGTGGGGAAGCACGAGGATTTATAACAACAACGGTAGTCGATGTGATGGGTGTATGAGGTGTCAAAGGAGGAGAAGAGATTATAGATGTTTGAGGTGTTGAAGGAGGAGAAGAGATGGTAGATCTCTGATCATATATGCTAGGTTGCACGGGAAGGGTGGGGATAAATTGAGGTTGAGAATGAACTTCAGAACTAGACAAGACAGCAAATGAACTAAGAGTACCAGATGTCGATTCAAGGAGCTCGGGAATATTGGTAGCCATAATAGATGTTTGAAGTGAATTCAAAATATAAGCATCAATTGATCTATTGGCTCTTTCCGTTTAAAGGTATTGGACAAACTGCAGACTTAAAACAGTATCACCAATCGCACTTTCAAATTTAGTTTCAAACAAAGATAGATCAAAGTGTTCATCAAAAGGGAGATCTTCAAGATATTGAAATACGATTGGGCATGAATGAGATCCAAAAACCGGTCTTGGACTCAATGAACTTTCTTGCCTAGTATTCTTGGAATGAGATTAGGATTTTCAAACACGGGAGGAGGATCAGGATCAGGATTGGCCCTAGTGTATCTTCTTGAAGCCATTATGTTTAATTTTTCCCCAAAATTCAAATGGACATTACAATCTTTTCAGCCTAATGAATTCTAAACCTATCATCCAAAAGTCTAGAATTATTTTAAAAGTACTGGGGTAATATTTTTCAGTGCTTCCCTAGTATGGTCACCACTATGTTAGCGCCTGGATCTACCTCAGGCTGAAGGAAGGCAGGTCTAGGGTAACATCAAACCATGCTTAACCTTGTAGCTAGCCCAACCAGGTTGGGAGAGGGCTCTCTCGTTGTCAATCTCAATTAGAATATGGCAACTAGGGCTTGAGATGACTGAAATGAATGTTGATTTTAGGCTAGGTATAGTAGATTAGGATTTTTGGTTTTGATTTTAGGTTTTGGTTGCTGGATTAATTGGAGAAGGCAGATTGGATCTGGGAAATCAACTCAGGGATACAGTCATGTCCTGTGGGGCAGGGTAGACAAGAGCTTATATACTAGCAAAGGATTGAGATGGTAGAGTAAGACTGCTAAAGAGTTGAGGAGGGCACAAGAAACTATGAATCCTCTTCAAACGGTGAAAACATTGAAAACTAAATGCAATCCCAAGATAAAGCACTATAAATCTAGTGTATTTTGTCTATTCACCTTGATTCATTTAGTTTAGAAGAAAGAGAGAGATGTGGATACATATAAAACATCAGAAAAACTCATTACAAAGAAGAAACAATACATAAACTCATTGTCATAAGAATCCCACAAAAATAGTTGTGAAACCTGGTTTTATTCCTTGCCAACTGCTGATACAAAATGTTCAGTGAGTCCAACACCTCTGCCAAAGTCCAACCTTTACAAATGACTAAGAAATTACATAATATAGGCAAGGAAACCACTCATGCTAGCTATCAGGGTCGAATCTATGAGAAAAGGGGTGGTTTCAACCATATCTAAACTAGGAACACAAAAGTACGCAGTGGAACAGCTTGCCTCTAAAACTTAGGAAACCAATTCATTCAGCTCAAAACCACCTTTGACTTGATGTATCTACCCTATTAAGTGTTTTACATCCATAATTACATCAAGTTACATCATTTACCATGCTAATTTCACCAAGAGAGCAAGAAAATGTCAACTGTAGAGAAAACTAGGCGAAATCTAGAAAATCAGGCAAAACTCGCAAAATTCATCCTATGCGCAATTGATCCTATGCGCAGTGCTTTTTCTAGGCCAATTTTGGAAGGCTTCCTGGAATCGAAATCAGGTGCAAGGTAGCTCGTTGGAAAGCGTGATGAATCTACTTGTCGGAACAACTTGAATTTTTGAATTTGGAGTCCATTTTCCGCTCCAAAATTTGATTCTCCCAAGACTGCTTCCTGTGTGGCAAAAAAATTGGTAGAGAGGGCACTTTTTAGGTGTTTTTTGCCCTTTTGGAGACCTAGAACTTGTCCAAAATTCTCAGCCATTTCTGAGCTTCCATATTTTTCCATGCTAATTCCAAAAATATAAACTTTTTTGCAAGCAAGTGTCCCCAACCACTGGCGCTGCGCACCTGCTAAAAACCCCGTTTTTTACATTAAAAATTTCAAAATTGACAAAAATTTCTCCAAATTTCTTGAAATTGGGCATGATTAACCCTTGTTAAGTGCTTTGATGAGCCAATGATGCTTCAGCCAAGATCTTGAGTTTATCTTTCTCTTTCTTGGCCCTCAAGGCTCTCCTTAACCTAGCTTTTAGCCTCTTTACCCTTGTTTTGCAAATCTTGTTCCGGGCTAGGTAGTGATAGGCCATATGGCGCAGCATTTTCTTCTCTATGTTGGCTTTCTCAAGAATCTTCTCAAGGTGAACGTTAGCTCTTTCCAACCATGATTCTCGGTCAGCTTCAATTTCTTGCTCAAGCGAGGTCATCTTGATCTTTCTTTTCTTTACACTTGCCTATTTTCTCTAATCATTTGCAACTCTATAATAGCTTGCTTTTCTTCTAGTTTCTTGTGTTCTTGCTCAAGATAGTTGATGATCCATTTGGCCCTCTCAAGGTTAAGTGATAAGGCTTGTATTTCAGCCTCCTTCTCTTTGATGATCATGTCCTTGAGTCTTGAGCTTTGAGAGCCCAAATCAGTGACATCCTCCTCAATCAAAACAAAATCCTTGTCTTGCCCTTCAATAGGGCCCACCTCATGCATCCTTTGCTTCCCTTTGTCTTTTCTCTTTAGCTACTAGCCAACCTATATAGCTATAGAAGAAGGCAAACCCCCTTTCACCCCCAGTGAAGATAACATTTTCCTGTGGTCTGGTGAATAAAATGAGACCCCTTCCACCTCTGGTGGGAGATAGTACTCGCCTGGCAGTAGAAAAAAGCCTCCTGGTGACTCTCTCATAGGTCACAAACACCAACACACCTATAGTTTCAGTCTCATGAGCACCTGGCTATCCTAATGGCCCCCCTTCCTGTTGAGGCACTGATGGAATCACTTGAGGGCCTTTGAAAATCTCATGGGAAATAAAGGTATCCCATGGTATGTTCAGCAAGCTTAGCTGATGAAAAACAACAACTTTAATCAGTGAGAAGTGGTAAATGTTGTTAAATTGTTGAGGAAAAGGTTTCCTTTGCGCATAGAGAACCATATTCTCAATATTCCTGCATATAAAGTATGGGAGGTTCATCATCCTTACTCTTGTGAAATGCATCAACAATCTGACATGATATGTATATAGGCAGGAAAACCTTCCTTCACAGGTGAAATACTTGATGATGAGTTTCATGAGAGGAGCATAAGTGTTCTACAAGTATTTGAAAGGAAAAACCCTGCTGATTTTCCTGTGATATCCAGCCTTAATGTAAGGCTCATAATATTCTTTGCCCACTTGTTGCCCCTTATTCCACAGTTCACCTACATTAGGGATGCCTGTTGCTGCTGAAATAGTGTTAGGTGTCAAGGTGAAAGAGACACCAACAGGGTTCACCTGGCCATTGTGGAGATGAAGAACAAACAACCTAGCAAGCTCATGATGAAATTTCACCCTCTCTACCATTTCACAAAATTGATAGCAAGACTGGTGTTTAAAGCTAGTTACAGCAAGCGGGCAAGCAAGTAATTCTGTAAGAGTGGTGGGCTCCTCCCGGATTATCTTTCCCCCTTTGTGAGGCTTCTTCTGCTACAAATTCCTTTCCCTAGAACTATCACTAAGGGTATCTTCCTCCGTTTCATAATCACTATCCCTCTCCATTGATTTTGATGACTGTGAATACTAGTGGTGGAATGAAGGAAAAGGGTGAATGAAGATGAGTATGAAGAGATTTAAAAAGGAAATTAGGTGAGGTGAATGAGGATATGAAAGGGATTTAGGGAGTGAAGGATTTGGTATGTAGGGTTTAGGGTTCTAGGAATAGTGTGTAGAAGGGTTTACATGTGGAGGGTTAGGGTTTAGGGAAAATAGATTAAGGGAATGGGTGTTATCGGGAAAACTAGTGTCCATTCAGAGCTGCTAGTCCCACAAAGACAGGTAGCTATCTTAGAAAAAAACAGATTAAAGTTACTTATGTTTTCCTTTATGAGAGATAGATGAGAGAGAAGCAGAGAGCACCAACCTCAGTTTCGCTAGTCTCCTTTCTTGTTTCCTCTCTCCTTTGATGAAGCTTTCGCCGCTCTTTTCTCGCTTGTCTCACTTCAAAGAACACCTGTAGAGTCAAGGCAGCAAAATACCATCAAAGCATAGAGATATATAACCATAAATAATGTAGGATCAGATGTACATTAACCATATAAATGCATACATAAACAAGATTCAGAGATATACAAGCATATGGAGGAAAACTCAAATAGCTTTATTGATAGAAGTAGTAGAAGAGAGGATTACAACCAGGCTGTCTGATCTAGCATCATCCTCCCAGCATGAAAGCCCTCATCACCTCATACAAAGCAAGATCACCCAACAATGTCTTCAAAGAGAAACCAACAACACTTCCTTGCAAATTACAAAATTCCATCCTCCTGGATCTCTTGGATGAGGGATCCATATATAGATGTTTTCAGGAGAGTGAGTCAGCTTTTGGGATTTTGATTAGTATCATTTCACTGATATTCCTTGGTTCCACTTGGAGATCTTAGATCTCTTACTCATCCCTGGGCGAACTCGGAGAGGCAAGTGTCATATGAGCAGTTTCTAGAAAATTCTTTGGGTTTCCACCTAGCACACTGCTTCTGCCATTTGTTTGCTCTCGCTCATTACACCCTGGGCATCGCACCCATCTGCATGGATCACTCCAGTGTTCTTCACTCGGTTGAATCCACGATATAACAGATTCAGAGCCATGCAGCCTTCCATCTCTACTAGAGGGACTTGTTCCCCAAGTCGATCCTTCTGATGTCGAACAAGACATGATGACTTGAGATGTGATGATGAGGTACTGCAGTACAATTCACGTGGTGTAAATACATGAGTTGATGTCGAACACCACATAAAATCTTTCGGTCGAAGACCATTGGTGTAAACCTGTCACCGGAAGTGAGAAACTTGCCATTGAGGCATGCAAGCTTCAAAGCACTGAAAGGGTTGTTCCTAAGTCGACTTCTTGGATAATGAGCTGATGTCGACAAGAAGTGACCCATCGTAGGAGGGCCTTAACGAATCCCACATCTACGACACGGAACGGAGCAAATGATTTTTTGGAGGTGAAAACGATCTGATGATATAAGGTTCAGGGTGGCGATCATGAAAAATGGAGAGTAAAGGTATTGCAGTGGATGAGACATTGGCTAGGTTGGTGAATTCTCTGAGCGACTTCTCTTGAACATACCAGTGACACTGAAATGGATTGGTAGCGTTAACCCCAAGATGGATGGTACGGTGGACCAATGGTGATGTGATCGTGAACGGAATAACCCAACCCGACTCAATCACGGTGACGGAGTGAAAGTGTCATGTTCAAGAGCTACATGCTACCAATGAAGCTATTAAAGTTTTCTTCCCTTTTTCCCCAGTCATTGCTGACCAGTACCTCTTTATTTTTGTCAAGCTTGAGGAGGATAACATATGCTTGTTCTATAATTTGCCCTTCAGGCAAACTTGTTGCTATGTTTTAACGAGCCTAGCGACAGTGAAACTCGCTCTTGTCTGCATGGACAAGTCTGTCGCTATATTTTTAACGAGTTTAACGACAAAGTTAACTCTGTCCTTTTCAATTTTAGAGAGGCTAAAAAGGGACGGAAAGGCAACTCCAGTGGTCCTTTTTCATAATGCAATCCCTTAAATCTAAAAAAGTGTAAAATAATACGGAAGGGATGACTTTTTGATAGTTTTAACGAGCTGGACAAGACAAGTGCTCGATCTTTTTGTGTAATAATCCCTCGGGTACAAAAAGATTAAAATCTAGAGGAGGGATAGCACTTCCGATCACTTTAACGAGCTGGAGAGGCCAATTGCTCAGCAATCTTTTCATATTTTACAAGTCAGATGAAAAGAGCTTAAAGGAGACTCATTTTTTAAGGAACAAGTGAAGTTTTTGGATAGCAACTGGTTCCAGGAAAGGCTTGGAACTTTTCGATCATGATAGTGGAAAGAGGGTGGCTAATAAAATCACTCGTCGAGCTGTTCCTCAAAAGGGTAAACAATCAAATGGAGGCATATGATCGGCTAAAAAAGAGTCGAGATGATGGTAAGAACACGACCAAGGTTCAAAAGCTGATAGTCATGCGAATGGTTATTTACCAGAGGTGGGGTTCATTTTTTAATGAGCTTGGACTCTATGGAAACATTTGCTCATTGCTAGGTTAATTTTTTTACGAGTTTGAACTTCGCGTAAAACTGCTTATGGTGAGGTTTATTTTTTTAACGAGCTTGAACTTTGCATAAAAATGCTCGTGGCGAGGTTTATTTTTTAAAAATCTTGAACTTTGCGTAAAAATGCTCATGCCAATTGTATAATAAGGTTGTCTTATCAGTAGGTTCATTTTTAAGGGAGCTTGCCCCATGCGCAACTTTGCTCTTGAGCCTTTCGTTATGCAAGCTAGGAACAACCAACCTACAAGTCTAAAGGGTTGAGAGCCTACAAACTAAGAAAATAAATGGTCGCTTTTCACTTGCATGCAAAAAGGTTTGCATGCCCCCAGGTATAATGAAATAGAGTTCCTAGGTTACCATTCAGAATTTCTTGCATTAGCAAGATTGTTTCACCCACATGTGCCAACAAAACACTTCCATGGATCTGTGCATCGAAATGGACGAAGGTGATTCTAGCTCCAGTCACTTAACCTTTGACGGAGGAATCTTTTTCCAAACTAATCCATTATCCTAAACGGATAGGATTGTCAAACTAGTCATATTCCTACGCGGAAACCTATCTTATATCTGGGGTTTTTCTGCCGAAGCAGACCAGGGCGCATGCCTCCTGGGTTTCAGTCACAATCACCGAATCACTCGCGATCATCAGGTGGATGGACTGGATATTGATGAGACATTCCTTGTGCAAAAATACCAGTTAGGGATGGCATTTGACTAATAGTTGTGTTTGAACCAGGGAATGAAAGCTGGTCAACGAGCTGGATCACTCTGCCTTCATGCAGAAAACACATCACTCGAAAGAGTAAAGAAATGATAGCTCCCATGCTATAAATATAGTCACGCCCAAGGAGTAGATTGTAATCTAGAGGTCCTTGAACTACCATCACGTTTAGATGAATGGTTTTCCTTCTCAAAGTTATAGGCAAATTTGGAAGGATCCCTAACTGTCGACTGGTTCCTTTGTTGAAGCCTATCAGATTTCGAATCTCAGATAGAAGTGATAGCGAACCAAGCGCTTTCCAAGCAGTTGACGAAAGGATACTCACAGAAGCCCCTTCATCTATAATAGTACCGACCATGATCATTCTATAGGCTTGTACTATGATTCGGAATGGTACATTAGATGGTAAGCGGGGTCTACCTAGCAGATTCCAATCGAAGGAAACGACTAGATTGCTTGGAGGAAGGACCGAATAAATGGCTGGATACATCTCTGAAGAACTTCCTTCCTGTGGTAAAGGAATGGGTAGATTGCCCCCATGTTCATCAAAGTTTGTGTTTACGAAAATAATTTGAACAGTGTTGTTCTCATTCTCTTTGGTGACAGTATCATCTGAAGGTGGGTCCTCTGAAGACAAGATTGGGTCGATTGTCGTCTCAACCTGTTGACTTTGGTCCAGTGTGGACTCAGAGGGTCTATCTTCAATGATAGGTGCTTCAACTGGCAAAAATGGTGTGTCAGTCAGATTTTCAACTAGCGATGGACTCGGCAAGAGTTTCTTGTATCCAGGAGGAAGTCGCTGCGGTGATGCAGGACGGTTATCCAAGACTCTTTTAGCTTCGTCTAAGAAGGGACAACGGTGGAGAGCATGATCACCTTCACATAGTCTACAAGGAAATTTGGATCTTCCTTTATGTCCATTGACTTCGTTTTCACTATTTGATGGTGTGCTTTCAACATGATCGACAGTAGTTGAAGACACCGGATTGTGCAAGCGGGGAGACCAGTCCCTCAAGATCTGTGGGATGCAGGGACAATCTCAATGATAGTGGTCTCCCTTGCAAATGACACATGGAGATTTAGGTTTGGAAGGTGAGGTGTGTGGATTTTCGTCGGATGATGTACGGTTGCCCCCTTTTGTCGTTGGGTTCTTTTTCTTCTTCTCCTTCCCTTTCTTCTTCTTCTCAGTTACTTGGTTTTTAGCGTTGCTAGCTTCACCAAGTGAAGAGGAAGGAGAGGGAGAAACAAACAAAGTAGAAGGTTTGGGAGCACCTTCATCTAGTTGTTGATTGGATTGCTAAGGAAGTGCGGTGTTTTGAATGACAGAAGTCGAGAAAAGCCATACTGGAAGGCCAATTGTGAGTCCTGGAAGGGACAATGTGGCCATGTGTGGAGCACCAACATCCCCCCAAGAGGAGAAGGGACTAGGATTTCCCCAATGGGAAATCCTTGATTGGTAGACTCCATTTCTCAACCTAAATACCAACGAGGGAATAGTGACGTTATTCTGATTAAAATAAATTTTATGACGCTTTGACACAACTTGCTTTTTCAATTTTTAAGAGTCGAGAAAAAGCTAAAGATGACTCTAGTCTCCTTCGGTTTTTAATGAGCCTGAAGTGACAAGTGCTCAGATGGACCTTTTCTTTTAAGGATCTGAAAAGGAATGAAAGTGACTACTCTAGAAATCTAGACAGAGGGATTACCAAACCAATCACAAAACTGCAGAATACTTTTTATGGTACGGCAGTCAATCTTCCCAAATGTTGTTTTCAGTGCATTGCGATCGATAGGGCGGCAGACACGACTTCCTAAGGATAAAGGATGTAGCCTATTGTGGTCTCCCAATATATACTCGACAGTACGTGGGAGCACAAGTCCATACTGGCACTTGTCGTCTCAAAGAGGAGGAATCACCCAACCTACGATGAAAGCAATAGTTACCAAGCTTTACGACGCCGGAATACGACTCTAGCCTAGACTTCTAAATGTTGTGCATTATGTTCCAAAGCATTTTTATGTTCATTGAAGTTTATTTTACATTTGATATTCCTTAAGAAGTTTTCCTTTAAGGTTCACCACGTGATGTAGATATACAATTCCTAAATATGCAATCTAAGATGATAAATAGTCGTTTACTTTCTTTTTGCAATGAAAATCCTAGCTACTAAGGAAAGAGAAATGAAATTCTTTCAACATAGAGCAGAGGGCACACACTAGATGCATTTTTCCTAAATCAATTTCAACATGCAGTCTTAATGCAAATACACATGCATGTATTGCTTTTTAGTTTTCCTTAATGTGAGAATGACAAAAAGAAAACAAAGTATAGATCTGAACTATTTTCTTTCAAAATGACAGTACTAAAAATTTTCTTTTCAAAAAACGAAAGTAAAGCCAAGACGACACTTTGCGATTTCGAATTCAAACTGCTTTCAACACTTGAAATACCAATGATTCAAATCAAATACAATGGCAAAAGTGTAATCGACTTTCTAAAAGAGAAATGCTTTGTAATACTCTTTTTCTTGACTGAAAACTACACTTGCGACACTTTCAAATCAAAAGACGACAGTTCGATTAAGCTACTATTTGCAAAGGAGAACTGTAAATGATGAAAAAATACATAAAAAAAAAAAAAACATTCATAATTCCTTTTGATGGAGACTAAATAATGCAAAGGAATATGGTTTCAACAGAGATATACTGATCACAAACAGCAAAACTATTGAATAAAGTTGAAGATAATGAAGAAAAAACCAAAATCTAGAGGCAGAAACAGTCTCATCTGATCATCTCAATTGTAACACAGGGAAACAGGGATGCATCTCACCTACAGCACATGGGAGGTTTGATGCATCCAGACTGCCAAGAAGAGACGGCGTGATGGTCCAGGGACGAGAGTGAGCTTGGTTTCTTCTCACAGTTTGCAACTAAGTTCAGGGATTTAGTCTGAGCTAATGATTGTCAGTAAACACAAAGTATAGTGGCTGATCTAATGAGGTTATTTGAGCTACCACCAGGGCACTTAGGTTGTTTGCAAGCTAGATGTTCAATTCATAAACCAACCCAAAGATTGACTGAAGCAGCGTTGATCTACTTTGCAATTGCATAGCAAAAGCAGTTCGAAGGCTAGCTGGCTTGACTTCAGGCTTCGTCTGTGGTTTATAGCAAACAACAGTAAACAAAACAAACAAACTATTCGCTCCCCAGTGGAGTCACCATTTTGTTATCGGGAAAACTAGTGTCCATTCAGAGCTGCTAGTCCCACTAAGACGGGTAGCTATCTTAGAAACAAACAGATTAAAGTTACTTATGTTTTCCTTTATGAGAGATAGATGAGAGAGAAGCAGAGAGCACCAACCTCAGTTTCGCTAGTCTCCTTGCTTGTGTCCTCTCTCCTTTGATGAAGCTTTCGCTGCTCTTTTCTCGCTTGTCCCGCTTCAAAGAACACCTGTAGAGTCAAGGTAGAAAAATACCATCAAAGCATAGAGATATATAACCATAAATAACGTAGGATTAGATGTACATTAACCATATAAATTCATACATAACCAAGATTTAGAGATATACAAGCATATGGAGGAAAACTCAAATAGATTTATTGATATAAGTAGTAGAAGAGAGGATTGCAACCAGGCTATCTGATCCAACATCATCCTTCCAGCATGAAAGCCCTCTTCACCTCATACAAAGCAATATCACCCAACAATGTCTTCAAAGAGAAACCAACAGCACTTCCCTGCAAATTACAAAATTCCAGCCTCCTAGATCTCTTGGATGAGGGATCCATATATAGATGTTTTTAGGAGAGTGAGTCGGCTTCTGGGATTTTGATTAGTATCATTTCACTGATAGTTCTTGGTTCCACTTGGAGATCTTAGATCTCTTACTCATCCCTGGGCGAACTCAGAGAGGCAAGTGTCATATGAGCAATTTCTAGAAGATTCTTTGGGTTTCCACCTAGCACACTGCATTTACCATTTGTTTGCTCTCGCTCATTGCACCCTACAGAAGGGCTTTCTAGTATGCATTGCACCCCCCGTGTGTAATAGGTGAGATGCATCGCACCCTATGCATGGAGCAGTTTGTATGGTCCTGTTTTGACCAGTTCTTAGTAGTTTTTCATGGAGAACTTCTGGGAGATAATGTAATCAGCTAACCTTGTTCCTTTAGGGTATGAAACAACACTTTTAGGGGTTTAGAAGCCCTTGCTTTATGGACATATGTGATTGGGGTTGCAGTGCCCAAATATGTCTATAACAATGGGGTTTAGGGAAAATAGATTAAGGGAATAAAAACAGAAGAAAACAAGTACCCTTTACACATCTATGAGACAGTTTGGAGGATAGCTAGTGTTAACGGGAAAAGCGTCTACTCAGAACGACCCTATCCCACTAAGGTGTGACAGTGACCTTAGAAACAAACAAGGAAAACTACTTTCGTATTCTTCTTTATGAACTATAAAGGAAGAGGAATAGGATGAACCAACCTGTGTCTTGCGCTAGTCCTTTTGATCCAATCTCTCTCCTCTTTGACAGCTTCCAGCTACCTGCTCCCTTACTTGCCTAGCTTCACCAAGTTCCTGTAAGATCACAGAAGAAGAAAACTACACAAAGACATGGATTTATATTCATAAATAGCTTAGGATCAGATTTAAGCTAAACATGCAAATATAACAAACATCAATGATACACAAGCATGTAGGAGAAACTCAAATAGTTTTATTGATATAACAAGAAGGTCCAGGAGGAGTTACAACCGATGATTCCTGATCCAGCATCAACCTCCCAGCAAAGGAATCCCCTCTTCACCTCCAACAAAGCATAAATCACCCAATACTCTGATATCTATCTTAAAACCAACAGCAATTCTCTGCAATGTACAAAATTCCAGCCTTTGGATCTCTGGGATGAGGGATCCATATATAGATGTATGCAAAGAGGATGAGTCAGCTTATGATTTGACTAGTGGCTTCTCTCTATCAATTCTTGCTTCCACTTGGAGACTGAGAGCCTCTTACTCATCCTTGGTCGAACTCAGTGAGGCAAGTGTCATTGGGGAAGATTCTGGAAGCTTCCATTGTCTGTCCACCTCGCGGAATGACACTGCCATTTGTCATTTCCTGCTCAACGCACCCTGGTAGTGCATTTAGGTGCGTTGCAACGCACCTAGCTAGTGTACTTGGGTGCTAAGCAACGCAGTTAGGAAGTGGAGCAGCTGAAATGATCCTGATTTGACTGATTCTGAGTAGTTTCTGGTGGAGAACTTCTGGGAGAAGCTGTAATTTGTTGACCTTGTTCCATTAGGGGCCGGAACAACACTTTTAGGGACTTAGGATCCCTTAGTTTATGGACATTTCATGCTTAGAGCTGTAAGGCACAAAAATGTCTATAACAGTTTCCCCCTAAAGTATGAGGCCGTTTATCGGGTGAAATGCTTTATTAGGAGGATCCGAAGTTCTTTCAATGTTGGGAGGAGACCTGTAATAAGATACAATACAATAAATTATCTTCATACCGTTTTCATGATCTAGCTGAGGCGGGCATTCCCATGCTCAGCTTTATAAATTCATTTTCATGTACATAGGACAGACAATCGTCTGATGGTAGACTGATGATTCTGATAGAGCCATCATCCTTTTGGTAGGATGACTATCTGTGCTGCAATGTTGTACATTTCAATGTCTTTATTTTCCTGAATATATATCGCAGCCCGGATGGATGAAACTAGATCTGAGGTCTTCAATCTCGTCCGATCTTCACTCGAAGTACAAGTCGATCCATGTGAGAAATGTTTTGAAGTCGAACATGGAAAGACATCGCTTGATTACCAGTCAATGATGTAAACTGTTAACAAGCGCGAGAGGAATCACCGATAATGATGATGACCCTCAAGGTACTGCAGTACAATTCACGTGGTGTGAATAAAGGACTTGGTGTCGAACACCACGCAAAATCTTTCGGTCGAAGGTCATTGATGTATACCTGTCGCCGGAAGTGAGAAACTTGCCATTGAGGCATGCAAGCTTCAAAGTACTGAATGGGGTGTTCCTAGATCAACTTCTTGGATAATGAGCTGCTGTCGACAAGAAGCGATCCGTCAAATGAGGGCCTTAATGAATCCCACATCAATGACATGGAACGGAGCAAATGATTTTGATGGAGGTGAAAACAATCTAATGATATACGGTTCAGGGTGGCGGTCATGAAAGAATGAAGTATAATGTATGGTAGTGGATGGGACACGGGTGACTTTTCTGGATGACTTCTCTTGAACATGTCGGCGACACTTATGTGATGGATCGGTAGCATTTACCCCAAATGTGGATGGTATGGCGTGACCATGGTGATGTGACCGGTGAATGAAACAACCCAACCTGACTCAGGCACGGAGTGGAAGTGTCAAGTTCAAGAGCGACTTGCTACCAATAAAGATTCTTTGAGTTTCTTCCCAATTTTTCCCCAGTCATTGCTGACCAGTACCTCTTTATTTTTGTCAAGCTTGAGGAGGATAACATATGCTTGTTCTATAATTTTCCCTTCGGGCAAACCCATCGCTATGCTTTAACGAGCCTAGCGATAGTGAAACTCGTTCTCGTCTAAAGACAAGTTTGTCGCTATTAATCTTTTTAACGAGTTTAACGACAAAGATAACTCGGTCCTTTTCATTTTTAGAGAGTCTGAAAAGGTACGTAAAGGTAACTCCAAAATTCCTTCTTCGTCATCTAATCCCTTAAGTCCGAAAAAGTATAAAATAATACAGAAGGGATGAATTTTGGATAGTTTTAACGACCCGAACAAAACAGGCGCTCGATCTTTTTGTGCAATAATCCCTCAGGTCAAAAAAGATTAAAATCTAGAGGAGGGATAGCGCTTCCGGTCGCTTTAACGAGCTGGAAGGCCAAAACTCGGCAATCTTTTCATATTTTACGAGTCAGTTGAAAAGAGCTTAAAGAAGACTCGTCTTTTGAGGAACGAGTGATAAAATGGGTAGCAGCTAATTCCAGGTAAGGGTTGGAATTTTCCAATCACGGCAGTGTCACAAGGATGGCTAGTGAAATCACTCTTCGCAGCTGTTCCTCAAAATGGGTAAACAATCAAATGGAGGTGAATGATCGGCCAATGAAAAGTGGAGGTGACGATGCAAACACGACCAAGGCTTTAATGGCTGAAATGCTTCATTCACGGTGGTTATTTACCGGGGAATAGTTCATTTTTTAACGAGCTTAAACGCGGGTGGAAACATTTGCTCATGTCTTATGTTTATTTTTTAACGAGCTTGAACTATGTGCTAAAACTGCTCGATTAATCCAGTCATATGATAAGAATGTCTCATATAAAATGGCAACTTTTAGATTTTTGCCCCACATCCTTTCTTTATGCAAGTTAGGTGACGACTAATCCTACGAGTTTAAAGGGTTAGAGGTCCTAAAAATTTTAAAAATAAATAGCCGCCCCTTGCTTGCACTCCAAAAGGTTTTCATGCCCCCAGGTATAAAATATGGTTTCAAAGTTACCCCTCAATTTGCAGACAAAACATTTGTTCTATCAGGAAAGGCCTACCTCTTACAGGTTACCCAAAGATTGTTCTATTCGCGATGCAAACAAAACACTTCTTCGGCGATGTCTACCAAGATAAATAAAGGTGAGTGGCGACGTCCGCCAACTCACATAACTTTGACAAGAGAATCTTATTCTAGAATAACCCCTCTTCCACCGACGGACGGGGTACATACTAGTCATATTCTCCCGCGGAAACCTACCCTATACCCGAATTTTTCCTGCCGAAGCAGACCAGAACGCATGCCCCCTGGGTTTCAGTCATATCCCTCCGAATTACTCGCGCTCATCAGGAGGACGGACTGGGGATTGAGACATTTCTTGCGTGAAGAGACCATTTAGGGATGGTATATGACTATTTGCTATGCGTGATCCGGGAAATGAAAGCTGGTCCACGAGCTTGACCACTCTTCCTTCGTGCGGAAAACACATTACTCTAAAGAGTGAGGAGACGATGGCTCCCATGCAATAAACATAGTCTCGTCCAAGGAGTAGATTGTAATCTAAGGGTCCTTTAACTACCATTACGTTCATTTGAACTGTCTTCCTTCTCAATATTATGGGCACATTGGGAAGGATCCCTAAAGGTCGACTGGTTCCTTTATCAAAGCCTGTCAGATTTCTCATCTCAGGCAACAGCGATGGCGAACCAAGCGCTTTCCAAGCAATAGAGGAAAGGATACTCACAGAACCCCCCTCATCTATGATGGTACCAGCCATGACCATTCTATATATTTGAACGATAATTCGGAATGGTATGCTTGCTGGTAAACGGGGTCTGCCTAGTTGATTCCAGTCGAAGGAGGCAACTAGGTTGCTTGGAGGTGGGACCGAGTAGACGGCCGGGTATGGCTCTGACGAACTTCCCTCCTGCGGTAAGGGAATGGGTAGATTGCCCCCATGTTCGTCGGAGTCTGTGTTGATGAAGAGAATTTGGATGGTGTCATCCTTGTTCTCTTCAGTGACTGTATCATCCGAAGATAAAACCTCTGAAGGCAAGACCGGGTCAACTGCCGCCTCGACCTTTTGACTTTCATCTGGTATGGATTCAGATGGTTTATCTTCGATGATAGGCGCTTCAGCCGACCACTTGAGCGAGCCAGTTGGATTCTCAACTAGCGACGGACTCGGCAAGAGTTTTTTATATCCAGGAGGAAGTCGTAACGGTGAAACCGGACGATCATCCAAAACTCTTTTCGCTTCGTCTAAGAAGGGACAACGGTGGACGGCATGATTGCCTTCGCACAGTTTACAAGGAAATCTAGCTTTCCCTTTTTGTCCTGGGGCTTCACTTTCGCTAGTTGACGGTGTGCTTTCAACATGATCATCAGAGGTTGATGACACCGGATTGTGCAAACGAGGAGACTAGTCCCTTAGTATCCTAGGGATGCAAGGACAATCTCTGTGAAAGTGGTCTCCTTTGCAAATGACACATGGCGATTTAGGCCTGGTCGGTGTAGTGTGTGGATTTTCGTTAGACGACACTCGTTTTCCCCCATTCGTCTTTGGCTCCTTCTTCTTCTTCTCTTTCTTCTTCTTCTCCTTCTTCTCCTTAGCAATTTGACTTTTGGCTTTGCCAGCCCCATCAAGCGAAGAGGAAGGAGGAGAGGAAGAATTAGAGGAAGTAGAAGGTTGGTGGGCAACTCTGGACTCGTCTAATTGCTGATTCGATTGTTCAGGAATAGTGGTGTTCTGAATGACATTGGTTGAGAAGAGCCATACTGGCAAGCCAATTGTCAGTCCTAGAAGCGACAATGTGGCCATATGGGGTGCACCAACATCTCCCCAAGAGGAGAAGGGACTAGGATTTCCACCAAGGGGAATTCCTTGGTTGGTAGACTCCATTTTCTCAACCTACGTAGGAAAAGGGTATGAATATTCCGTTTAAAATAAATTTTTAGACGCTTTGACACAACTTGTTTTTTCAGTTTTAAAGAGTCGAGAAAAAACAAAAGATGACTCTAGTCTCCTTCGATTTTTAATGAGCCTGAAGTGACAAGTGCTCAGATGGACCTTTTCCGTTAAGGAGTCTGAAAAGGAACGAAAGGGATTGCTCTGGAGATCTAGGTAGAGGGAGTACCAAACCAATCGCAAAACTGCAAAATACTTTTTACGGTACGGCAGTCAATCTTCCCGAATGCTGTGTTCGGTGCATTGTGATCAGTAGGGCGGCCGACACGGCTTTCTATGGATAAAAGGTTTTAAGCCTATAGGGGTCTCCCAATATATACTCGACGGTACGTGGGAGCACAAGTCCGTACTGGCAGTTATCGTCTCAAAGTGGAGGAATCACCCAACCATCAGTGAGGACAACAGTTACCAGGCTTTACGACGCCGGAATACGTCTCTAGCCTAGACCTCTAAATGTTGTGCGTTAAGTTCCAAAGCGTTGTTAGATTCATTCAATTTATTTTAAGTTGATCTTTCTTAGAAGTTTGCCTTTTGGGATCACCACGAGATGTAGATGTAATTCCTAAAATGCAACCTAAAGATGATAAGCAAATTTTTATCTCTTTTCAGCAATGAAAATCCTAGCTACAAGGGGAAAAGAAAGACACAATCTTTTCTCAAAGAGCAAAGAGCACACTGTAAATGCGCTTTTCCTAAATCAAGCCAAGCAGACTATCAATATGCAAATGCACATGTGCATGTATTTGTTTTCACTTTCTTAATATTGATGCCTAAAAAGAAAGTTGATGTACAAATCTGAATTTGCTTTCAAGTGACAAACACAAACAAGCTTCCTTTCGAAATCAAAAGGTAGAGATGATTACGACACTTTATGATTTTGAAATAAATACTCGTTTCGACACTAGAAAGTCACAAATTCAAACCAAAGGCAAAAGTAAAAGCATAATCGACTGTCAACAGCAAATAAACTTTCTCCTAAGATCAAAATCGACACTTACGACAGATCTAAATCAAAGGACGACAGTATGACTATTCTACTTTTTCAATGGAAAACTGTAAATGATGTAACAAACACACAAAGAACATCTACAGTCTTTTTGTACAAAGCAGGTGGAATTAAGGCAAAGAAAATGGGTTTTTAAACAGACACACACTGATCACAGGCTGCAAAAATCAGAGACAAAACTAAAAAAATGAAGCAAAGAACCTCAGCTGCACAGGGCTAGGCTGATCAGCGCACCTGTTACACAGAGAAACTGGATTGCAGCGAAGGTAGCCCTCTCGGGAACTGCGTTGAAATGCAGAATCTCTTCACAGAGCCTGTGCTGGGGCAGAAACGAGAATTCTATCCGGGTTCTGGGTCACGGTTTGCAGTTTAATCTATGGTTTTTGGCCGAGTAAAAGCAATCAGTAATGCAAAATCAGAGGGTGGATTTAAAGGAGGTCTAAGAGCTATCACAAAGGGCAATCAGATCATTTTTGAATCAGCTGTTTAAATCATAAACAGATCCAGTGAATGGATCGAAGTAGCAGATTTCTACTTTGCATTTGTTAATGGCAAATGAAGTTCGATTGCTACTTCTATGTTTATGAAACAAACAACAAGAGAAACACAAACAAACTAATGAGACACGCTCCCCAGTGGAGTCGCCATTTTGTTAACGGGAAAAGTGTTTACTCAGAATGACCCTATCCCACTAAGGTGTGACAGTGACCTTAGAAACAAACAAGGAAAACTACTTTCGTATTCTTCTTTATGAACTATAAACGAAGAGGAATAGGATGAACCAACCTGTGTCTTGCGCTAGTCCTTTTGATCCAATCTCTCTCCTCTTTGACAGCTTCCAGCTACCTGCTCCCTTACTTTCCCAGCTTCACCAAGTTCCTGTAAGATCACAGAAGAAGAAAACTACACAAAGACATGGATTTATATTCATAAATAGCTTAGGATCAGATTTAAGCTAAACATGCAAATATAACAAACATCAATGATACACAAGCATGTAGGAGAAACTCAAATAGTTTTATTGATATAACAAGAAGGTCCAGGAGGAGTTACAACCGATGATTCCTGATCCATCATCAACCTCCCAGCAAAGGAATCCCCTCTTCACCTCCAACAAAGCATAAATCACCCAATACTCTGATATCTATCTTAAAACCAACAACAATTCTCTGCAATGTACAAAATTCCAGCCTCTGGATCTCTGGGATGAGGGATCCATATATAGATGTATGCAAAGAGGATGAGTCAGCTTATGATTTGACTAGTGGCTTCTCTCTGTCAGTTCTTGCTTCCACTTGGAGACTGAGAGCCTCTTACTCATCCTTGGTCGAACTCAGTGAGGCAAGTGTCATTGGGGAAGATTCTGGAAGCTTCCATTGTCTGTCCACCTCGCAGAATGACACTGCCATTTGTCATTTCCCGCTCAACGCACCCTGGTAGTGCATTTAGGTGCGTTGCAACACACCTAGCTAGTGTACTTGGGTGCTATGCAACGCAGTTAGCTAGTGGAGCAGCTGAAATGATCCTGATTTGACTGATTCTGAGTAGTTTCTGGTGGAGAACTTCTGGGAGAAGCTGTAATTTGTTGACCTTGTTCCATTAGGGGCCAGAACAACACTTTTAGGGACTTAGGATCCCTTGGTTTATGGACATTTCATGCTTAGAGCTGTAAGGCACAAAAATGTCTATAACAGTTGCCCCCTAAAGTATGAGGCCGTTTATCGGGTGAAATGATTTATTAGGAGGATCCGAAGTTCTTTCAATGCTGGGAGGAGACCTATAATAAGATACAATACAATAAATTATCTTCATACCGTTTTCATGATCTAGCTGAGGCGGGCATTCCCATGCTCAGCTTTATAAATTCATTTTCATGTACATAGGACAGACAATCGTCTGATGGTAGACTGATGATTCTGATAGAGCCATCATCCTTTTGGTAGGATGATTATCTGTGCTGCAATGTTGTACATTTCAATGTCTTTATTTTCCTGAATATATATCGCAGCCCGGATGGATGAAACTAGATCCGGGGTCTTAAATCTCGTCCGATCTTCACTCGAAGTACAAGTAGATCCATGTGAGAAATGTTTTGAAGTCGAACATGGAAAGACATCGCTTGATTACCAGTCAATGATGTAAACTGTTAACAAGCGCGAGAGGAATCACCGATAATGATGATGACCCTCAAGGTACTGCAGTACAATTCACGTGGTGTGAATAAAGGACTTGGCGTCGAACACCACGCAAAATCTTTCGGTCGAAGGTCATTGATGTATACCTGTCGCCGGAAGTGAGAAACTTGCCATTGAGGCATGCAAGCTTCAAAGTACTGAATGGGGTGTTCCTAGATCAACTTCTTGGATAATGAGCTGGTGTCGACAAGAAGCGATCCGTCAAAGGAGGGCCTTAATGAATCCCACATCAATGACACAGAACGGAGCAAATGATTTTGATGGAGGTGAAAACAATCTGATGATATACGGTTCAGGGTGGCGGTCATGAAAGAATGAAGTATAATGTATGGTAGTGGATGGGACACGGGTGACTTTTCTGGATGACTTCTCTTGAACATGTCGGCGACACTTATGTGATGGATCGGTAGCATTTACCCCAAATGTGGATGGTATGGCGTGACCATGGTGATGTGACCGGTGAATGAAACAACCCAACCTGACTCAGGCACGGAGTGGAAGTGTCATGTTCAAGAGCGACTTGCTACCAATAAAGATTCTTTGAGTTTCTTCCCAACTTTTTCCCCAGTCATTGCTGACCAGTACCTCTTTATTTTTGTCAAGCTTGAGGAGGATAACATATGCTTGTTATATAATTTGCCCTTCGGGCAAACCCATCGCTATGTTTTAACGAGCCTAGCGATAGTGAAACTCGTTCTCGTCTAAAGACAAGTTTGTCGCTATTAATCTTTTTAACGAGTTTAACGACAAAGATAACTCGGTCCTTTTCATTTTTAGAGAGTCTGAAAAGGTACGTAAAGGTCACTCCAAAATTCCTTTTTCATCATCTAATCCCTTAAGTCCGAAAAAGTATAAAATAATACAGAAGGGATGAATTTTGGATAGTTTTAACGACCCGAACAAAACAAGCGCTCGATCTTTTTGTGCAATAATCCCTCAGGTCCAAAAAGATTAAAATCTAGAGGAGGGATAGCGCTTCCGATCGCTTTAACGAGCTGGAAGGCCAAAACTCGGCAATCTTTTCATATTTTACGAGTCAGTTGAAAAGAGCTTAAAGAAGACTCGTCTTTTGAGGAACGAGTGATAAAATGGGTAGCAGCTGATTCCAGGTAAGGGTTGGAATTTTCCAATCACGGCAGTGTCACAAGGATGGCTAGTGAAATCACTCTTCGCAGCTGTTCCTCAAAATGGGTAAACAATCAAATGGAGGTGAATGATCGGCCAATGAAAAGTGGAGGTGACGATGCAAACACGACCAAGGCTTTAATGGTTGAAATGCTTCATTCACGGTGGTTATTTACCGGGGAATAGTTCATTTTTTAACGAGCTTAAACGCGGGTGGAAACATTTGCTCATGTCTTATGTTTATTTTTTAACGAGCTTGAACTATGTGCTAAAACTGCTCGATTAATCTAGTCATATGATAAGAATGTCTCATATAAAACGGAAACTTTTAGATTTTTGCCCCACATCCTTTCTTTATGCAAGTTAGGTGACGACTAATCCTACGAGTTTAAAGGGTTAGAGGTCCTAAAAATTTAAAAAATAAATAGCCGCCCCTTGCTTGCACTCCAAAATGTTTGCATGCCCCCAGGTATAAAATATGGTTTCAAAGTTACCCCTCAATTTGCAGACAAAACATTTGTTCTATCAGGAAAGGCCTACCTCTTACAGGTTACCCAAAGATTGTTCTATTCGCGATGCAAACAAAACACTTCTTTGGCGATGTCTACCAAGATAAACAAAGGTGAGTGGCGACGTCCGCCAACTCACATAACTTTGACAAGAGAATCTTATTCTAGAATAACCCCTCTTCCACCGACGGACGGGGTACATACTAGTCATATTCTCCCGCGGAAACCTACCCTATACCCGAATTTTTCCTGCCGAAGCAGACCAGAACGCATGCCCCCTGGGTTTCAGTCATATCCCTCCAAATTACTCGCACTCATCAGGAGGACGGACTGGGGATTGAGACATTTCTTGCGTGAAGAGACCATTTAGGGATGGTATATGACTATTTGCTATGCGTGATCCGGGAAATGAAAGCTGGTCCACGAGCTTGACCACTCTTCCTTCGTGCGGAAAACACATTACTCTAAAGAGTGAGGAGACGATGGCTCCCATGCAATAAACATAGTCTCGTCCAAGGAGTAGATTGTAATCTAAGGGTCCTTGAACTACCATTACGTTCATTTGAACTGTCTTCCTTCTCAATGTTATGGGCACATTGGGAAGGATCCCTAAAGGTCGACTGGTTCCTTTATCAAAGCCTGTCAAATTTCTCATCTCAGGCAACAGCGATGGCAAACCAAGCGCTTTCCAAGCAATAGAGGAAAGGATACTCACAGAAGCCCCCTCATCTATGATGGTACCAGCCATGACCATTCTATATATTTGAACGATAATTTGGAATGGTATGCTTGCTGGTAAACGGGGTCTGCCTAGTTGATTCCAGTCGAAGGAGGCAACTAGGTTGCTTGGAGGTGGGACCGAGTAGACGGCCGGGTATGGCTCTGACGAACTTCCCTCCTGCGGTAAGGGAATGGGTAGATTGCCCCATGTTCGTCGGAGTCTGTGTTGATGAAGAGAATTTGGACGGTGTCATCCTTGTTCTCTTCAGTGACTGTATCATCCGAAGATAAAACCTCTGAAGGCAAGACCGGGTCAACTGCCGCCTCGACCTTTTGACTTTCGTCTGGTATGGATTCAGATGGTTTATCTTCGATGATAGGCGCTTCAGCCGACCACTTGAGCGAGCCAGCTGGATTCTCAACTAGCGACGGACTCGGCAAGAGTTTTTTATATCCAGGAGGAAGTCGTAACGGTGAATCCGGACGATGATTGCCTTCGCACAGTTTACAGGGAAATCTAGCTTTCCTTTTTGTCCTGGGGCTTCACTTTCGCTAGTTGACGGTGTGCTTTCAACATGATCATCAGAGGTTGATGACACCGGATTGTGCAAACGAGGAGACCAGTCCCTTAGTATCCTAGGGATGCAAGGACAATCTCTGTGAAAGTGGTCTCCTTTGCAAATGACACATGGCGATTTAGGCCTGGTCGGTGTAGTGTGTGGATTTTCGTTAGACGACACTCGTTTTCCCCCATTCGTCTTTGGCTCCTTCTTCTTCTTCTCTTTCTTCTTCTTTTCCTTCTTCTCCTTAGGAATTTGACTTTTGGCTTTGCCAGCCCCATCAAGCGAAGAGGAAGGAGGAGAGGAAGAATTAGAGGAAGTAGAAGGTTGGTGGGCAACTCTGGACTCGTCTAATTGCTGATTCGATTGTTCAGGAATAGTGGTGTTCTGAATGACATTGGTTGAGAAGAGCCATACTGGCAAGCCAATTGTCAATCCTGGAAGCGACAATGTGGCCATATGGGGTGCACCAACATCTCCCCAAGAGGAGAAGGGACTAGGATTTCCACAAAGGGGAATTCCTTGGTTGGTAGACTCCATTTTCTCAACCTAAGATCAACGTAGGAAAAGGGTATGAATATTTCATTTAAAATAAATTTTTAGACGCTTTGACACAACTTGTTTTTTCAGTTTTAAAGAGTCGAGAAAAAACAAAAGATGACTCTAGTCTCCTTCGATTTTTAATGAGCCTGAAGTGACAAGTGCTCAGATGGACCTTTTCCGTTAAGGAGTCTGAAAAGGAACGAAAGGGATTGCTCTGGAGATCTAGGTAGAGGGAGTACCAAACCAATCGCAAAACTGCAAAATACTTTTTACGGTACGGCAGTCAATCTTCCCGAATGTTGTGTTCGGTGCATTGCGATCAGTAGGGCGGCCGACACGGCTTCCTATGGATAAAAGGTTTTAAGCCTATAGGGGTCTCCCAATATATACTCGACGGTACGTGGGAGCACAAGTCCGTACTGGCAGTTATCGTCTCAAAGTGGAGGAATCACCCAACCATCAGTGAGGACAACAGTTACCAGGCTTTACGACGCCGGAATACGTCTCTAGCCTAGACCTCTAAATGTTGTGCGTTAAGTTCCAAAGCGTTGTTAGATTCATTCAATTTATTTTAAGTTGATCTTTCTTAGAAGTTTGCCTTTTGGGATCACCACGAGATGTAGATGTAATTCCTAAAATGCAACCTAAAGATGATAAGCAAACTTTTATCTCTTTTCAGCAATGAAAATCCTAGCTACAAGGGGAAAAGAAAGACACAATCTTTTCTCAAAGAGCAAAGAGCACACTGTAAATGCGCTTTTCCTAAATCAAGCCAAGCAGACTATCAATATGCAAATGCACATGTGCATGTATTTGTTTTCACTTTCTTAATATTGATGCTTAAAAAGAAAGTTGATGTACAAATCTGAATTTGCTTTCAAGTGACAAACACAAACAAGCTTCCTTTCGAAATCAAAAGGTAGAGATGATTACAACACTTCATGATTTTGAAATAAATACTCGTTTCGACACTAGAAAGTCACAAATTCAAACCAAAGGCAAAAGTAAAATCATAATCGATTGTCAACAGCAAATAAACTTTCTCCTAAGATCAAAATCGACACTTACGATAGATCTAAATCAAAGGACGACAGTATGACTATTCTACTTTTTCAATGGAAAACTATAAATGATGTAACAAACACACAAAGAACATCTACAGTCTTTTTGTACAAAGGAGGTGGAATTAAGGCAAAGAAAATGGGTTTTTAAACAGACACACACTGATCACAGGCTGCAAAAATCAGAGACAAAACTGAAAAAATGAAGCAAAGAACCTCAGCTGCACAGGGCTAGGCTGATCAGCGCACCTGTTAGACAGAGAAACTGGATTGCAGCGAAGGTAGCCCTCTCGGGAACTGTGTTGAAATGCAGAATCTCTTCACAGAGCCTGCGCTGGGGCAGAAACGAGAATTCTATCCAGGTTCTGGGTCACGGTTTGCAGTTTAATCTATGGTTTTTGGCCGAGTAAAAGCAATCAGTAATGCACAATCAAAGGGTGGATTTAAAGGAGGTCTAAGAGCTATCACAAAGGGCAATCAGATCATTTGTGAGTCAGCTGTTTAAATCATAAACAGATCCAGTGAATGGATCGAAGTAGCAGATGTCTACTTTGCATTTGTTAATGGCAAATGCAGTTCAATTGCTACTTCTATGTTTATGAAACAAACAACAAGAGAAACACAAACAAACTAATGAGACACGCTCCCCAGTGGAGTCGCCATTTTGTTAATGGGAAAAGTGTCTACTCAGAACGACCCTATCCCACTAAGGTGTGACAGTGACCTTAGAAACAAACAAGGAAAACTACTTTCGTATTCTTCTTTATGAACTATAAACGAAGAGGAATAGGATGAACCAACCTGTGTCTTGCGCTAGTCCTTTTGATCCAATCTCTCTCCTCTTTGACAGCTTCCAGCTACCTGCTCCCTTACTTGCCCAGCTTCACCAAGTTCCTGTAAGATCACAGAAGAAGAAAACTACACAAAGACATGGATTTATATTCATAAATAGCTTAGGATCAGATTTAAGCTAAACATGCAAATATAACAAACATCAATGATACACAAGCATGTAGGAGAAACTCAAATAGTTTTATTGATATAACAAGAAGGTCCAGGAGGAGTTACAACCGATGATTCCTGATCCAGCATCAACCTCCCAACAAAGGAATCCCCTCTTCACCTCCAACAAAGCATAAATCACCCAATACTCTGATATCTATCTTAAAACCAACAGCAATTCTCTGCAATGTACAAAATTCCAGCCTCTAGATCTCTGGGATGAGGGATCCATATATAGATGTATGTAAAGAGGATGAGTCAGCTTATGATTTGACTAGTGGCTTCTCTCTGTCAGTTCTTGCTTCCACTTGGAGACTGAGAGCCTCTTACTCATCCTTGGTCGAACTCAGTGAGGCAAGTGTCATTGGGGAAGATTCTGGAAGCTTCCATTGTCTGTCCACCTCGCGGAATGACACTGCCATTTGTCATTTCCCGCTCAACGCACCCTGGTAGTGCATTTAGGTGCGTTGCAACGCACCTAGCTAGTGTACTTGGGTGCTATGCAACGCAGTTAGCTAGTGGAGCAGCTGAAATGATCCTGATTTGACTGATTCTGAGTAGTTTCTGGTGGAGAACTTCTGGGAGAAGCTGTAATTTGTTGACCTTGTTCCATTAGGGGCCGGAAAAACACCTTTAGGGACTTAGGATCCCTTGGTTTATGGACATTTCATGCTTAGATATGTAAGGCACAAAAATGTCTATAACAGCTAGGGTTTAGTTTTTTGAGATATGAAAATCACCACAATTGATGAAAATCCCTTGCTAAACAAGGTAGGAAGCTTTACTTACTTGATGAGAGGCCAATTAAGGAATTTGAAGTGAATTAGGGTGACTTGAGTCATTTTGAAGCTCAATGAACAAGTGCACAGCGCTCTTTGTATGTGCAGCGCCCGTTCAATCTTCAACTATGAGAACTCCACAGGTGCACAGCGCTCTTTGTATGTGCAGCGCTAACTGCCAGGTGCACAGTGCCTTCGGTTTTTCCACAAACTGCTATAATTTCTTCCCTTGGCCCAATAACACTCAAAATCATGCTTTTTGCTCTCCTTAGCACTTACATATTCAACAATGAAGTGAGATAACACATGGTTGACCTTTTTATAGCTTTCACTTTTTTATTTTTCATTAATCAAAACCCACTTTATAAAGTTCTTGGGCTTTGTCAAATGCTCTGTTTTTTAGTTGTGGATGCTTGACCTTTTTCCCTAGAAATCTGATAGACGGATTTTTTGAATGCTTTGACTTTGCAGTGGCAAGAGTTGGCAATGTGACCAAGAGTGGCTTATGAACACTTATTACATATAGGAACCATAAAATTTACAAATAGTAAACCAATGCTCTGTTTTCACCTTAAAATAAGTTTGAGGTGAAAAACTTATTAAATTTACAAATTATGAAATTTAAAGCTTTTATGATAATTATTGTCTTCCTCAAGTGTCTGCTGACCATTATTCATCAATGATTTTTGGACATTTGACATGGTGAAACCCTAATACCTAATGAGACTGAAACCCTAAAACTTGATTTTTATTAATGAAATGAAATAGGATGACAGTAAATGACTAAAAAAAAGCAAGAAGACAGGTCAGCAGGTGAATGTCATGAGGGAAATTGACATGAGGCCACTACCATCAATTGATCCATGACCTAATGGAATGCAGATGATCGGATGAGACACCTAATATGCGTGCAAAAGAGCAATTTGATGACTGATGGAAGTGTGAAGATACTAACACTAACACGGACAATGTTTGTGCAATCAATGATTCATTTTAATATTTTTCACGTTTTTTGGTTAATTTGGAGTTTTTCTGTACTTCAGCAATATATGCATTATCAACTTTTATTTTGTTATCTTGGGTCTTCTTCAACTAAACTCTGAACTTTTCAATCTCCATACCTTTTAATGATAGGTCTCCCATAGCTTTTGATAATTTCTCTACTCGATTCTGACTAGTAGACTATGTTCTATTGTTGACACTGCTGATGTAGATGACCCTACTCCAATGTTGATTTGAATTTCTCTTTCCATGATTAAGTTTTCTATCTCTACCTCCATTTTCTGAATCTGCACATTTTGTTTCACAATCATTTCAAGCATGTTTTCATTTTCCTTCTCTAGTTGACCTACTTCTTGTGTCGTGAGATGTCCAGTTGTTAGTAATCTCAGTTGTTTCCTTAGAACCTGAATGTTTTCACTTATGCTTTTAATAATTTCCTCAAGTGTCTTTTCATCTTTAGGAGTCAATCCTAATTTTAAAACCAAATCTTCCAGTGCCTTAATTTTGGTATCCTTGGCTAGAGAATACATCTTTTATAGTTTCAATTAAGAGTGAACATTATTCAGAGATGCTTGTAGCTTAGACGCTTACATGGCAGAACTTGTCATGGATGTGTAGATCATTTCTCCTACTTGCTTGTGAAGATCAATTTGATCTATAAGATGTATTTATTTAGTATCAAATGAAAATACACAAGTTTTGTAATCTTCAGCACTCTTAGGCATAGGGACCTTTGGCTCAAAAATTGTTAATTTGAATTGTCCTCTTTCACTATCTAAGGAAGAAAGTAACCTAGTATGAGTTGTGGAAGATTGTTTCCAGAACTCTGCATATGTCAAAGTTTTTTTTGCCGAGTTTTTCTTCTTCATCTCTAATAATTTTTGCAAAATACTCTATTGCCTTGAAGAAGAAGGAGAAGAAGGAGAATCTATTGTGGTTTCTTCAATTTGTTGTAATGAAAAGGAAGATTCTCTTGAAAGTATGACTGTGGTAGGTTCTTCATAAGTTAGAACTTTTGAGGACTCTTCTTCAACATTTATGGTCTTTCTTCTCTTGATTATTTTGAATGTTTCCTTTTGTAACTCTGATCGTGTTGGAGATAAAATTTCTCTTGGTCTTTTCAACTCTTTTTCTATCATCCTTGGAGTTTCCAATGTTATTTGACTAGAAACTAGCTCCTACTCTTCCTGTAGTATGTTCTCTTCCCACTCTTCTTTCTTGGCATATTGTTCAATCTTATGTTTTTCAATGTGCACCTATTGTGCAAACCTCTGCCCAACTCTCATTGATCATATATTATTCCTAATGGATCATATGACCAACTCAAACTCAATCTAAATTTCATTTGACTTAACAAATCATTCACTTATTTTTTGCATCTCTATTGTTGACTATGAATGGGTCCACATGTGCCTTTAGTTTAAATTGAGCTTTTTGCTTCCTAGAAACAAAATTAACATCATCCATGTTAATCATTTGTATGACATATTCTAGTAGAAAAATCCTCATGGGGAGGAACACTGGTAGTTTGTAAGGTGGAAGCTCGCAACCATAGATTATAATCTCTATAAAATTCTAGTATAAATACCAGTCTCCAACTTTAGACTACTCACTCAAATGTAGAATATTTTTTATCTTTGTGGAAAATCTAGGGACTGCATCGCTACGTAACAAACAAATTTCCTTATATAAGGATTCATTGAAAAATTCACTGAAAGATAATTCTTGAGAAGTTTTCCTCACTAATGAGGTCTAATGAATCACTGGCTGTGGTTTGCATTTAGCATCCAATTTCTGTAGAGGAAACTTGAACCTTCATGATTGATGATATAAAAATAAGTAAACCAAAATTAACTGATGCTTGAATGACCCCTCAGCGCTGAACTTTGGGAACTGTTCATGAATTGCATCTGACATAAACTAGTTGTAATTGAACATGGTTGAAGGCTTTTTACCAGAAGAAAACACTGATAAAACCACCAAAATAACTTCATCTACCCACTGATCATTGGAATATCCAAACAGACAAGAAAATGCGCAAGCAGGCTCGACTGTTAAGGATGCGTAAGCAGGCTCGACTGTTAAGGAGAGGACCTTTAGGTACTCGACCATAAGGGAGAGGAGAGGACCATTTAGGGGGCTCGGTCATCCCTATCGCTTCTCTCTATAGAGGGGGATATGCCCTAGCGCTTATGGGCTGCTACCTCGTCCCGTACTGATATTTATGGGCTGATAAGACCTATCGCTTAAGCTACGAGATGATAAGAGAACTAAAACCGGGAAGATTCTGAGCTCTCCCTATTCCTCCTACACTCACTCTATCTATCTCCTTACCGATCCCCAAATGGGCAGGCAGAGCAGCCAGCCGACTTGTCTTTCTTTTCAGGCTCGCCTCTCATATTGTATCTATCCGACCGACCGAGAGATTAAGAATATGCATGCAGGGTCCTGACCCAAAAGTTATGCGCTCTCTCTAAAAAATAAAGTTTCTGATAAATCTCCATAAGGGCATCAGTGGAAAGAGGGTGAAGGGAGTCTTGAGGATTTAACTATAGGGCATAACAAATTAACTCAGAGGTTATGCAGAAAAGAGTCTCATTATTCTAAGCAATTATAGCTATCTGAGTGGGAAGGTATTGGGCTCCACCAAGTGACAAATTCTGGAAAATGGTATGTCTGAAGGAAACAAAACTGAGGAAGTAAGGATTCCCATAAATAAAATTCATCACTGGCATCTTCATATTTCTAGAACGTGTTATCACTTCTTTGGATCTCCAAGGCTGAGGAAGAGTCTAGCTGAGGTAAACCAATCTTTTGACTTGGTAGCTAGCCCTGCCAAGCTGGAGAGGGCTCTCTACAAAGGATCACAGGCAAGAAGGTTGGATGGATTGGGGTTTTAGGCTAGATATAGTAGCTCAGGGTTTTGATTTGACTAGATTGTGGTAGTCACTGTATGAGTCAATTAGGTCAGAGACTGAACAAGGTCAGGGAAAATTAGATATGATCGCAGACATTCAAAGGGGCAAGGTAGGTAGTAGGCTTAGCAAATAAAAGGTGATTTAATGACATGATTTAAGACTAATTAGGATTTAGGAAGAGCATATGAGATGTATTCTTACTAAACTGATAAAAAAAAAAACCATGTCAAACATGTATTATGCATATCAACTTGAAAATTACCATATAACAGACACGAAATGGTTTTATGAGCTTACAAAACATTCATACAAATGATAACAAAGAAGAACAATGATAAACATCCATACCACAGGTATCCCAAAGAAATTGTTGCAACTCATTTATTAATACTGGCCAAAATCTTATATAATAGTGTCTCTGATCCCTAGTACAACATCCAACTAAGTCCAACCTCTGAAAAGATTGAAGAAATGGAAGATATAGGCATCAAACCAAACTCCTCCCAACCTCAGGGGTCAAATCCATGAGAGGAGGAGCAGTTCCACAAAAATATGAACTAATAGCTAGAGTGTAGGGTGGTCAAAGTGACTCATCCCTAATTACATTAAAACTGATTCATTTGACCTGATGAAGTCTAATTACCTAATGTGCTTACCCCTTGGTAATAGTAAAAGACCATAATTACATTTAACATAGCAATTACATCAGTAAAAATTTGATTCGCAAGGATCAAAATCAAAACTGGAGAAGAACAGTGAAAAATCAGGCAAATTGTCAACTGCGCCCTCATAGTGTCAAGTACCCACTCCATCTTGCAGGCTGCTTTTAACTGCCTTCCGGTGTCCAAATTGAGCCCAGGATAGCTCATTGGAAATATTGTCCTGTATAGTTTCCAAATATACATTTAGTTTCCAAAATGGACCATATTTGGCCCTCCAAAACTTCATTCTCCCAAGAGTCATCAAACGTACAGCGCCTGGGCCAAAAATGAGGCAGAAACATGATTTTTTTGCTTTTTTTGCACTTTTCACCTGTCAGTTTTGCAAACTAGGGATGAAAACATGGTTTTATTAGATGTATTTGTCATTCTAAATTTAGTGGTGGTCTCCATTTCTTAAAAAAGTGCCCAAAAAAGTGTGCAGCGCCTAGGGCGTTGTGCGTTTGACCATGCAACTGATTTATGGGCAAGTGCGTAGCACTAGAATGAAGTGCGCAGCACCGTCTTCCAATCGAATTTTGAGTGCCTTCTCGAAGTCCAAATTGAGCCCATGATAGCTGGTTGGAAATACCTCTCTCTTGGCTACACAATGGACCTACCAAGTATTGAAAATGATCAACTATAGCCCCTCAAAAATCAATTATCCAAGACTAGTCAAAAAGTGCAGAATGAGGGTGAAAAAATAAAGTGTGATATTATAGGAAACGTTTGGAAATCTTCCTCAACTCAAAATTGAGTTCATGATAGCTCTTGGGAAATCTATTTCTGTCTAGTTAGCATTTGACTCATCAAGAAATTCATTGGGACAATCCAGCTAGGAGAAAAATGCATTTTTCCAAGGTCACTCAAGAAGTGCAACAACTCTCTTGTAGCAACTATATTTTTTATATTTCTCCAAAACCATAACACCTATGTAAACACTAAAGGAGTTTTTTCATCCTTGGATTATTATGGACAAAATCCTCTCTCACTTTTGTAAAATTCATTTCTGTTTGGTTGGAAACATACTTTGAAGCAAAACTGGCCCTATGTGTGGCAAATCATTTGTCCCTAGGAATGACTTCTTGAAAAATGATATAGACATGATGTTTATGAGTTGGAATGGACTCATACTTGCTGAAATGACCTCCCTTAGGTCTCCTCTCCTTAGATGTCTCTGATTCCATAGCCAAACCTAGATCAGTGGGAGAGGAAATTAGGGTTTAGTGCTTGTGGAAAATGATGATTTGGACACCCTTGGGAAAAGACAACTCCCTTTGGCATTCACTTAACTTTTTGAAACATTACCCTTTCATTTGACTATTTCCTTTAACAAATTTATATTTTGATGGTCTTTGAGAACTCTTTGAATTTCACTTTGGTTTAATGAAGTTGGCATATAAAGATTGAGTTAGTAGCTTAGGAATAGTACTTATTACATATAATGAACATAAAATTACATGATGAAATAATCATTTCTCTTTATAAAACATCTTAACATGGTGAAGAGATTTTATTTTATCACCCTTTACTTGTTGGTCTTATGCAATGGAATGGAATTTTATTGGAACCTTGGAAACCCTAATGACCTAATGAACCCTTGAAAAACCCTAAAAGACCTAATGAGACCTTGAAGGATTGAATTTCAAGATGACATGACTGATGTGATGGCATGATGTCATTAACTTTGTGGACAATGGATACTCAGCAAGGTTGAAATGAGCCAACAAGGCGTAAATTTCTAAAAGGAGTAAAGGAAACCCTAATTCAACCTTCAGTGACCAAATTTTTGCATGACGACCTTGTGGAATGACAAAAATTTCAAAATGGGACCCTAATATGATATGAAAAGAGGATTTTTATCATTGATGGTATTATGAAAATACTGACACTAGCATCGGCCTTATTAGGGATGGCAGCTCCTTGGAGGTGTCAAGAACACCGTAGACCAAGTGCCTAACCATGTGGGCCAATATGGTCAAAAACTTAAATAGAAATGCTTGACTAAACGCTGAAAACTAAAATAACACAAACTGACTTGTAACAAACTGATAATTGACTGAAAAATGACTCAATACTTGCTTACTTGACTGACACGAGTACTTACAAAACTTATTAATGGCAACAGACCATCAATATTTGAGTGCTTCAAATCCTGATGACAACCACCTGCCCATTGAAGAAATATGTACAATCATGTGAAGTGATCCTTCCAGTGTAACCATTCCAACAGATGGCTACTTACTGAAATTCTGCACCCACTTTCCTTGAGCAGGAAGAACAATGTACATGTAGGCAATTCACAATAACAACTAAAACCAAGGCTTATGCTAACAAACGAGACAACATTCATATTCTTCAATGCTTGCAAAAGACTGTCGAAGTGAACTTGATAATCCTGAAGCATTACCTTGTCCTGGGATCCAGCAGCAAAAATGCAAGTACTCCCTTCATTGTGATCTGAAAGAACAGTGGGTTGTTGATTTATAGGAAGGCATAGGGAAGTATAACCTTTTGTTATCTGAGCGTTGGTTGTAAATTCCTCGAGCAGACAAATTCTTACTCGATTTCTGGCATGTTGTCTCTCTCAGGCTCATACTCCTCAAATTCATAGTCTAAGTCATTCTTAAACAGAAAACATTCTTTAAGATTATCAAATATGACAGCCCTATCATCTTCATGAAAGAAAGAAATATCTATTAGCTTATTTATAAATCTGATTTCGAGACTGTCTTCATTTTCAAAAATGGAAGAAATTTCACTAACACCTTCTTGACTATGTGAACACTACAAACCTACATTAGCTTGGGTTGTAACATGACATTTCAGGAGTTGATCTATCTCATCTTCAGACATAGGAGATAGTACTTTTTGTTTTCTTTTACTAAAATAGTAATTTTCTTCTTTCCCTCCTAAAGTTTGACATGGATGTTGAATATCTTCATTAATTTCAAGCAAAGGAGTCTATAAATTTTCATCAGACTGTTGATTCATTTCATGTGATTCCTTTTGACTACCAAGATGTTGAATTCCTTCATCTTCAAGCAAAGAGGAACCTATTATATGTTGACTATGACCTTGTATATCAAAGTGACTAGCTTCTTCAGATTGTCCTAGAAACTCGAAACTGAAATTTCTATCTTTTACCACAAAGCCATCCAAAGAAGACTTTTCACTTACTTGAACAAAGATTTCGTCTTGTTTTTCTTAAAGGGACAGGATTACCTCCTTCTGAAAACTTTGTTCTGATGGGATGAGAACACTGGGGTCGATAACTTCTTTTTCTTCATTGAAGGTGATCTCAACAATAGAGCTCTCCTTCCTGGGATCCGGAACAACATACTCTTCATCATCACAACCTGAATCTAGATCTGGAATAGCCAGCTTGCATTATCAAAATCTGAAATTGGAACTTGATTTTCCTTCATACCATCTTCTGTTGCAAGAAGATCTAAAATAGGACCTTGTCTTCCATCATTTTCAATTGTACAAATATTTTCAGCCTACTACGAAATTTCCTGAGAATCTTGACAAGTATCCTCCAAGCTTTCTTTATACTGCTGAAATGGACTTTCATATGGGGCTTCTATGATCTCATCGTCCATGAATCCATCATCTACATAGAAATTCTCAAGATTTTCAATAAAAGTATCAACATGTTTACAGTAGTTCTGAACTAATATTAAGGATGGACAAGATTCTTTATACCTTTCAAAGAACATGGTATGAAAATCCTTTAAACAATAAATACAAGCAGGCGGCAAACTTTCATACCAAGATTGGGCTTCACCTTCCAGAGTGGCCATCAATATCTTCATCAAGCAATCTTTAGGAAAATCAATATTTAATCTACACACATGCATGTCAAATCTCACCAGATGAAGAGCAACATCATAACCTTTCACATCTTTGAACATAGGCAAATTGCTTTTCCAATTTACCTTAGGAATTTTACTTGGGAAACCTAGATTGTGATCTCTTTTCAATGGAGTGTACCTTCTTACAATAGATCCCATCTTGAAATTTCTTCAAGCTACTGATATTAATGCAATGGAGTCACCATGAAGTGTTGATTTCATGGATCTTTCAGTCAATGGAGTCGCCAAGTGAATGGTACAGCCTTCATATGTGTCCAACTATTGTTCACCATCAACAATTAGATCTAAATCATTATCGTTATTTCCCGGGGAGGATAGAGCTTTCACTCTCCAACAACGGCTCCAGTATGTTATCACTCCTCCTGATCTCCAAGGTTGAGGAAGAGTCCAGTTGAGGTAACCACAGACCAATATTTTGACTTGGTAGCTAGCCCTACCAAGCCAGAGAGGGCTCTCTCCAAAGGATCACAGCCAAGAAGGCTAGATGAATTAGGGTTTTAGGCTAGATATAGTAGCTTAGGGTTTTGATTTTATTGGATTGGGGTAGTCATTAGATGAGTGAATTAGGTCAAAGAGTGAACTAGGTCAGGCCAAATTAGATATGATCACAGACATTCAAAGGGGCAAGGTAGGCAGGAGGCTTAGCACATAAAAGGTGATTTGATGAGATGGTTTAAGACTGATGAGGAGTTAGGAAGAGCATATGAGATGTATTCTTCCTAAACTGAAGAAAAATTGACAAATTATGATAACTTTCCCAAAACAGAGCATGAGAAAACATGTATTATGCCTATCAACTTGAAAATTACCATATAACAGACATGAAATGGTTTTATGAGCTTACAAAACATTCATACAAATTATAACAAAGAAGAAACAGTGCTAAACATCCATACCACAGGTATCCCAAAGAAACAACTGCAAGTCATCTATTAATACTGGCCAAAATCTTATACAATAGTGTCTTTGATCACTAGTACAACATCCAACTGAGTCCAACCTCTGAAAAAAGTGAAGAAGGGGAAGATATAGGCATCAAAAAAAACTCCTCCTAACCTCATGGGTCAAATCCATGAGAGGAGGAACAGTTCCACCAAAATCTAAACTGATAGCTAGAGTGTAGAGGGGTCAAAGTGACTCATCCCTAATTACATTGAAACTGATTCATTTGACCTGATGAATTCTATTTACCTAATGTATTTACCCCTCGGTAATAGTAAAATACCATAATTACGTTTACCATAGCAATTACGTCAGTAAAAATTTGATCCCCAAGGATGAAAATCAAAATTGGAGAAGAATAGTGAAAAATCAAGCAAATTGTCAAGTGTGCCATCTTTCTATCAAGTACGCCCTCACAGTGTCAAGTGCGCCCTCCATCTTACAAGCTACTTTTGACTTCCTTCCCGGAGTCCAAATCAAGCCCAGGATAGCTCATTGGAAATATTGTCCTGACTAGTTTTAAAATTTTCGTTTACTTTCAAAAGTGGATCTGATTTGACCCTCCAAAGCTTCATTCTCCCAAGACTGGTCAAACACGTAGTGCCTGGGCCAAAAATGAGGCAAAAACATGATTTTTTTACTTTTTTTTGCCCTTTTCACCTGCCAGTTTTGCAAACTAGGGCTAGAAACATGGTTTTCTTAGATGTATTTGTCATTCTGAATTCAGTGGTGGTCTCAGTTTCTTCAAAAAGTTCCCCAAAAAAATGCTCAGCGCCTAGGGCACCACACGTTTGACCATGCAGCTAATTTGTGGGCAAGTGTGTAGCACCAAAAGGAAGTGCGCAACGCCGTCTTAAAATCAAATTTTGAGTGCCTTCAAGAACTCAAAATTGAGACAATGATATCTCATTGGAAATATCTCTCTCTTGGCTAGAAAATGGACCTATCAAGCACTTAAAATGATCAATTATATCCCCTCAAAAATCAATTCTCCCAAGAATCATCAAAAAGTGCAGAATGAGGGTGCAAAAATGAAGTGTGGTATTGAATGAAACTTTTTGAGGTCTTCCTCAACTCCAAATTGAGCTCATGATATCTCATTTGAAAGCTCTTTCTGTCTAGTTACCATTTGACACATCATGCAAGTCATTTGGACACTCCAGCTAGGAGAAATTTGATTTTTCAAAGGTCACTGAAGAAGTGCAACAACTCTCTTGTAGCATCTGTATTTTTGACATTTATCCAAAACCATAACACATGTTTAAACATTGAAAGAGGTTTTTCATCATTGGACTATTATGGACAAAAAACTCTCTCACTTTTGTAAAATTCATCTCCATTTGGTTGGAAACATACTTTGAAGCAAAATTGGCCCTGTGTGTGGAAAATGATTTGTCCCTTGGAATGACCTCCTGAAAAATGATGGAGACATAATGTTTATGAGTTGGAATGGACTCATACTTCCCGAAATGACCTCCCTTAGGTCTCCTCTACTCAGATGTCTCTAATTCCATAGCCAACCCTAGCTCAGTGGGAGAGGAAAATAGGGTTTAGTGCTTGTGGAAAATGATGATTTGGACACCCTTGGGAAAAGACAACTCCCTTTGGAATTCACTTAACTTTTCGAAACATTACCCTTTCACTTGAATATTTCCTTTGACAAATTGATATTTTGATGGTCTTTGAGAACTCTTTGAATTTGAGTGTGCTTTAATGAAGTTGCCATATAGAGATTGAGTTGGCAGCTTAGGAACAATACTTATTACATATATTGAACATAAAATTACACGACGAAATAAGAATTTCTCTTTACAATCATCTTCACATGGTGAAGATATTTTATTTGATCACCCTTTACTTGCTAGTCTTATGCAATGGAATGGAGTTTTATTGAAACCTTGGAAACCCTAATGACCTAATGAACCCTTGAAAAACCCTAAAAGACCTAATGAGACCTTGAGGGACTGAATTTCAAGATGACATGACTGATGTGATGGCATGATGTCATTAAATTTATGGACAATTGGTACTCAGAAAGGTTGAAATGAGTCAGCAAGGGGTAAATTTCTAAAAAGAGTAAAGGAAACCCTAATTCAACCTCCAGTGACCAAATTTTTGCATGATGACCTAGTGGAATGACAAAAATATCACAATGGGACCCTAATATGATATGAAAAGAGGATTTTTGATCATTGATGGTAGTATGCAAATATTGACACTAGCATCGGCCTTATTGGGGATGGAAGCTCCTTGGAGGTGTCAAGAACACCGAGGACCAAGTGCCTAACCATGTGGGCCAATACGGTCAAAATCTTAAACTGAAATGCATGACTAAACATTGACAACTCAAATAACACAAACTGACTTGTGACAAACTAATAACTGACTGAAAAATGACTCAATACTGACTTACTTAACTGACACGAGTACTTACAAAACTTATTAATGGAAGCATACCATCGATCTTTGAGGGCTTCAAATCTTGATGATAACCACCTTCCTACTAAAGAAATATGTACAATCATGTGAAGTGATCCTTCCAATGTAACCAATCTAGCAGATGGATACTTACTGAAATTCTGCTCTCACTTTCCACGAGCAGGCATAACAATGTACATGTAGGAAACTCACAGTAACAACTGAAACCAAGGCTTATGTTAATAAACCAGATAACATTCACCTTCTCCAATGCTTGCAAAGGACTGCAGAAGGGATCTTGAAAATCCTGAAGCATTACCTTGTCTTGAGATCCAACAGCAAAAATACAAGTACTCCCTTCATTGTGATCTGAAAGTGATCTAAAAATGGAATGTACTTGTTTAAGGGTGCAAGGTATCCATTTCCCATAATTTCAAATGTGAGCTATACACTCCAAGTGACCTCTGAAAATGTGAAAACTTATTATTTCTTATACAAAGATAGACTGTAGGGGCATTCACCGGACATTTCACCTCTAAAGAGAGGATGAGTTCCAGAGGGTACCTGGCCCTCTACAGGCTCTGCCTAAAGAAATAACGAAGTAAACACTTAGAAGTCTTTGACGTACACATACTTGAAGTTTGATGTCTTGCGGAATAAGACAAATAACTTTCTACAGCTGAATAGGTGATTATGTGTGTATGCAAGTTATGTATATTTGTTGTTTAACACTTTATATCAGTTTTGTTTAGAATATCATCTTCAGCAAATAAAGACATCAAAATGATAAAGCAGTTCACCCCCCCTCTAGGCTACATCTACTGGACCAAACCTCTCCAACTAGGCTTGTCCTCTTGTATTAAAAATTATACAAAGGCTAATACAAGAATATGAGTGTCTCGAAAGATAGATCTGACTGTAAATACAGAATCAGAAGATAGGAATTAGCTAAACATGCTCTTTCCCAAACACTAAACAGTGAAATTGTACCTTATACAGTACTTTCCCCAATTGGCCTTGGTGGCTCTTTAAACTTGCATGGAGAATTTCGAGGTGAAGATGACCTCAATTGGTTCTAAAACCTCTACCATTAGACTCATAAGGTCGAAAATAGCAGACATAGGCTTTTGAATCACCAAAAATGGATGAACATAGCCCCTAAACAGCTCAAGCACTGAAATGGCCCTAGTGGCCCTGAAAGCTTCCCTGAAGCTAAACAGTGAGAAGAATGCCTCAACAGGAAAAATGAGCTGTAGAAATGGATTTAGAATGCTGATAAACTTTAGGAATGACCTTCGTTCCACATTCACTGGCTGCACAATTCCCAATGCAGCTCCCAAACTAATTTGGCCCTAGTGGCTCATGGAACTTCCACGAAGCAAAATCACCTGCAAAGACCTCAGATGGCTGTGAAACCTATGCCAATGGCTTCGGAAGGTCAAAGAGACCCAAAATCAAAAAAAAAAATCGTCCAAAAAGGACTTTCCTAGCCAAAGTTATGGCTCATTGAAGATTTCCTCCAATTTGGCCTAAAATCACTCCAGCTAACTGTAGTTGGAGGCCAGATAGGCCCGCCAAATATGGCGGGACCGCCCAAATTTGGCACTCCGCCAAAATTTCCGCCAGTCTAACTACTTGTGATTAATGTGCATGTGACCAAAAATTCTGGGTTGGCTGTTTGCATGGGATTCCGCGCCGGCGGTTAAGGGTCTAGGCCCACGGTTTTATGGCGAAGGTCACATGTATGGGGGCTGGCCCTTAGGGGCCAGCCCCTTTCGGGCCCCGCCCAAAGTAAATTTAAACTTTATAAAACTTTTCCGCCACCCATATGACAAATGTAACCCCGGTGGTGCATTGGTAAGGCGTGGTTGTTGCAGACTGTAGGTCGCGGGTTCAAAACTCAAAACTCCCAAAAATTTTAACATGCGCTCCAACATACCTTTGCTGACGTCACCCAGGGCCATGTGGCGCCCTCGGGCCTGCCACGTGGTAGCTTCTGATTCGCTGCCCAAAAAGAATATTCCCTGAAATATTCCAAGGAATATTTTGTGGAATATTCTTTTTTTTATTTTTTTGAAAAATTCAAAAATTAAGGGTTATTGGGCGATTTTGTTTTTGGCATAACTTTCTCATACGGCGACCGTTTTTCAAACCGTTTGCGGCACCGGAATCAGGAAGATGAGCTCTATATGGTTTTTCAAGTTCAAACCAGTTCTGAGCACTTTCATTTTTGACCATTTTACGACACTTGGTCCTGAGCTCCTGATCAGAAAGAATAGTTGGTTGTTGATTGATAGGAAGGCATAGGGAAGTATAACCTTCTGCTATCTAAGTGTCGGTTGTAAATTACTAGAGCATGACAAATTCTAACTCGATTTCTGGCATATTGTCTCGCTTAGGCTCATACTCTTCAAATTCATAGTCTAAGTCATTCTTAAATAGAAAACATTCTTCAAGATTATCAAACATGACAACCCTATCATCTTCATGAAAGAAAGCAATATCTGTTAGCTGATCTATAAATCTAATTTTGAGACTGTCCTCATTTTCAAAAGTGGAAGAAATCTCACTAACACCTTCTTGACTATGTGAACACTACAAACTTGCATTAGGTTGGGTTAGAACATGACCTTTCAGGAGTTGACCTATCTCATCTTTAGACAGAGGAGATAGTACTTTTTGTTTTCTTTTTCTAAAACAATAATTGTCTTCTTTCTCTCCTAAAGTTTGACATGGATGTTGAATATCTTCATTAATTTCAAGCAAAGGAGTATATAAATTTTCATCAGGTTGTTGATTCATTTCATGTGATTCCTTTTGACTATCAAGATGTTGAATTCAATCATCTTCAAGCAAAGAGGAAGCTATTGTATGCTAACTATGACCTTGTGTATCAAAGTGACTAGCTTCTTAAGATTGTCCTTGAAACTCAAAACTGAAATTTCTATCTTTTACCACAGATTCATCCAAAGAATATTTTTCACTTACTTGAACAAAGATTTCATCTTTTTTTTCATAAAGGGACTGGATTACCTCCTTCTGAAAACTTTGTTTTGATGGGATGAGAACACTTGGGTCGATAGCTTCGTTTTCTTCATTGAAAATGATCTCAACAATAGAGCTCTCCTTCATGGGATTTGGAACAACATACTCTTCATCCTCACAATCTGGATCTAGATCTGGAATATCCAGCTTGACCTTATCATGATCTGAAATTGGAACTTGATTTTCCTTCATACCATCTTCTGCTGCAAGTAGATCTGAAATAAGACCTTATCTTCCATCATTTGCAATTGTACAAATATTTTCAGCCTGTTGCGAACTTTCCTAAGCATCTTGACAAGTATCCTCCAAGCTTTCTTTATGCTGTTGAAATGGACTTTCATATAGGGCTTCCATGATCTCATCGTCCATGAATTCATCATCTCCATAAACATTCTCAAGATTTTCAATAAAAGTATCAACATGTTTATAGCAGTTCTAAACTAATATTAAGGATGGATAATATTCTTTATACCTTTCAAAGAACATGGTATGAAAATCCTTTAAACAATAAATACAAGCAGGCGGCAAACTTTCATACCAAGATTGTGCTTCACCTTCCAGAGTGGTCATGAATATCTTCATCATGCAATCTTCAGGAAAATCAATCTTTAATCTACGCACATGCATGTGAAATCTCACCAGATGAAGAGCAGCATCATAACCTTTCACATCTTTGAACATAGGCAAATTGCTTTACCAATTTACCTTAGGAATTTATTTGGGAAACCTGGAATATGATCTCTTTTCAATGGAGCATACCTTCTTGCAATAGATCCCATCTTGAAATTTCTTCAAGCTACTGATATTAGTGCAGTGGAGTCACCATTATGTGTTGATTTTCTGGATCTTTCAGTCAATGGAGTCGCCAAGTGAATGGTGCAGCCTTCATATGTGTCCAACTGTTGTTCACCATCAAAAATTAGATCTAAATCATTGTTGTTATTTCTTGGGGAAGATAGAGCTTTCGCTTCCCGACAACAGCGTCGGTATGTTATCACTCCTCCGGATCTCTAAGGTTGAGGAAGAGTCCAGCTGAGGTAACCACAAAGCAATCTTTTGACTTGACTTGGTAGCTAGCCCTGCCAAGCTGGAGAGAGCTCTCTCCAAAGGATCACAGCTAAGAAAGCTGGATGGATTAGGCTTTTAGGATAGATATAGTATCTCAGGGTTTTGATTTGATTGGATTAGGGTAGTCACTGGATGAGTGAATTAGGTCAGAGAGTGAACTAGGTCAGGGAAAATTAGATATGATTGTAGACATTCAAAGGGGAAAGGTAGGAAAGAGGCTTAGCACTTAAAAGGTGATTTGATGAGATGGTTTAAGACTGATCAGGAGTTAGGAAGAGAATATGAGATGTATTCTTCCTAAACTAAATAAAAATGGACAAATTATGATAACTTTCCCAAAACAGAGCATGAGCAAACATGTATTCTGCCTATCAACTTGAAAATTACCATATAACAAACATGAAATGGTTTTATGAGATTAAAAAACATTCATATAAATGATAACAAAGAAGAAACAATGCTAAACATCCATACCACAGGTATCCCAAAGAAATAGTTGCAACTCATCTATTAATACTGGCCAAAATCTTATACAATAGTGTCTCTGATCACTAGTACAACATACAATTGAGTCCAGCCTTTGAAAAAAGTGAAGAAATGGAAGATATATGCATAAAAACAAACTCCTCCCAACCTCATGGGTCTAATCCACGAGAGGAGGAGCAGTTCCACCAAAATATGAACTAATAGCTAGAGTGTAGGGTGGTCAAAGTGACTCATCCCTAATTACATTGAAACTGATTCATTTGACCTGATGAATTCTATTTACCTAATGTATTTACCCCTTGGTAATATTAAAAGACCATAATTACATTTACCATAGCAATTACATTAACAAAAAGCTGATTCCCAAGGATGAAAATTAAAACTAGAGAAAAACAGTGAAAAATCAAGCAAATTGTCAAGTGTGCCATCTTTCGGTCAAGTGCGCCCTCCATCTTGCAGGCTACTTTTGACTGCCTTCCCAGTGTCCAACTTGAGCCCAGGATAGCTCAATTGAAATCTTGTCCTATATAGTTTCCAAATATGCCTTTAGTTTCAAAAATGGACTTAATTTGACCCTCCAAAACTTCATTCTCCCAAGACTGGTCAAACGTGCAGCGCCTGGGCCAAAAATGAGGCAGAAACATGATTTTTTTCCCTTTTCACCTGCCAATTTTGAAAACTAGAGCTAGAAACATGGTTAACTTAGATGTAATTTTCATTCTGCATCCAGTGGTGGTCTTCATTTCTTCAACAAGTACCCCAAAAAAGTGCGCAGTGCTTAGGGCACCGCGCGTTTAACCATGCTGCTGATTTCTGGGCAAGTGTGTACCACCAGAAGGAAGTGTGCAACGCCATCTTCAAATTGACTTTTGAGTGCCTTCCTAAAGTCAAAATTGATACCATGATAGCTCGTTGGAAATATATATCTCTTGGATACACAATGGATCTATCAACAACTGCAAATGATCAATTATAGCCCCTCAAAAATAAATTCTCCCAAGACTGGCGAAAAAGTGCAGAATGAGGGTGCAAAAATGAAGTGTGATCCTGCAGGAAACTTTTGGAGGTCTTCTGTAACTCCAAATTGAGCTCATGATAGTGCATTAGAAGTATCCTTCTGTCTAGTTATCATTTGACTCATCAAGAAATTCATTTGGACAAGACATCTAGGAGAACATTTGATTTTTCTAAGGTCACTCAAGAAGTGTAGCAACTCTCTTGTAGCAACTGTATTTTTGACATTTCTCCAAAACCATAACACCTGTGTAAACACTAAAGGAGATTTTTCATCCTTGGACTATTATGGACAAAAACCTCTCTCACCTTTGTAAAATTCATCTCTGTTTGGTTGGAAACATACTTTGAAGAAAAACTGGCCCTATGTGTGGCAAATGATTTGTTCCTTGGAATGACTTCTTGAAAAATTGTGGAGACCTTATGTTTATGAGTTGGAATGGACTCATACTTGCTGAAATGGCCTCCCTTAGGTCTCCTCTGCTCAGATGTCTCTGATTCCATAGCCAACCCTAGCTCAGTGAAAGAGGAAATTAGGGTTTAGTGCTTGTGGAAAATGATGATTTGGACACCCTTGGGAAAAGACAACTCCCTTTGGCATTCACTTAACTTTTTGAAACATTACCCTTTCACTTGATTATTTCCTTTGACAAATTGATCTTTTGATGGTCTTTGAGAACTCTTTGAATTTTACTTTGCTTTAATGAAGTTGGCATATAGAGATTGAGTTGGCAGCTTAGGAACAGTACTTATTACATATAGTGAACATAAAATTGCATGATGAAATAAAAATTTCTCTTTACAAATCATCTTCACATGGTGAAGAGATGTTATTTGATCACCCTTTACTTCCTGGTCTTATGCAATGGAATGGAGTTTTATTGGAACCTTGGAAACCCTAATGAACCCTTGAAAAACCCTAAAATTCCTAATGAGACCTTGAAGGACTGAATTTCAAGATGACATGACTGATGTGATGGCATGATGTCATTAACTTTATGGACAATGGATACTCAGCAAGGTTGAAATGAGCCAGTAAGGGGTAATTTTCTAAAATGAGTAAAGGAAACCCTAATTCAACCTTCAGCGACCAAATTTTTGCAAGACGACCTAGTGGAATGACAAAAATTTCAGAATGGGACCCTAATATGATATCAAAAGAGGATTTTTTTATCACTGATGGTAGTATGCAAATACTGACACTAACAGGACGCCTTATTGTGAAGCTTGTACAATTCGAATTCACAATTAGTTTCAATAATTTTGAAATGGGTGTTAATAAGGGGCAGTTCATCTAAATTGATCACAGGGGGCAACAGAGGATTGTCTAAAGATACTTTAGATTTTCCTTTATGGCTGGCCATTCGAGAAAAATAAAAGTACTAAGAACAATTAAAAAATTACTTGGAAGTAACAATGATTGGATGCTTCTATTCACTGGAATTCACTTGTGGTGTCGTTCTAGAAGCTCTGGTTGCAGGTAGAATGGAAAAAGAATCTGGTTTGGTGAGGATAACAACTTTTATCAAGGAAATCATAACAACTTTTTGTTGGATTAACCATTTATGGTGCGAAATATTTAATGCATTTTAACGTTGGCGGGAGAAATAAATGATATCATGGTCACTTGCTAAATTTAACGGGAGAAATAGTCATGGATAAACGTAGCAGAAGGTTGGCGAAAGGTGAAAATGGTGGGAATAGTGATGGAGTATTGGCGGAAGGAGATAAATGGTTTGCGGCGGCATGGGTGTGTTTGCAGTTTGTGCTTTCATGCGAGGGGGTTACCACAATACACAAATAGTGGACACATAGCAAAATTTGAGTCTAGTGAAGCTATTTTGCAGAGGCGCCCCCCACCACCCCCCCCCCCCCCCCCCCCCCCCCCCCCCCCCCCGCCTCCCCCATTAACTTTCGGGAATGCGAGGGGTCACACAATCCTTTGGATGTCGTTGATCTCAGCGCGTTTAATCATAGCTGTCAAAAGTTGCAATAAAGTTAATTTTTGGAGGGCGACAATCACATCAACTTTATTACAATAAAAACAAATATTTAAATTGCTAAATAAAATATAAATATAAAGAGCGGCATTTAAACGTGCTCACTTATTCGAGGGGAAAAATATTTTCTTTTTCTTTTCTTTATTTCCCCTTTTTATTTTTCATTTCTTTTTTTTATTTTTTTTTATTTTTCTAATTTTTCTTTTTCTCTTTTACTTTTTATTTTTATTTTTGAAAATAAAAGGAAATTTACAAATTATTGTAAGGTTAAAAATAAGTTACAACACATTTAATAACTTATCAAATCATGAGATAGATCCATAGCTAGAGTACATCATATTTACATGTATATAACCAGCATATAACCATAATAGAAACTATGACAAATCAGCCATAAGATCACCATAATAAATAGTACAAGTGCTCATAGATTGAAATAAGAAAATAGCTTATATTATCATATGCAAAATCCAACCAAGTCAATGACTTCCACGTACCACTGAACCATAGATTGGGCTTATCCAAATCTCTCTTTCAGCCAATCGCCCCATATCATATTCCAAGCATGAATATGGGAGCATAAGGGTTAAACCAACATAGAACCAATCAGGGGTTCCAGATTCCAAACCATCTCAACCCTCAAGCACAGTGATCTCACATATATGGTCCAGAAATCACTAACATCAACCAAACTGGTCTCTACCCAAGTTGTCCAGGGCTCTAGAAACTAGTAACTCAACCCATGGCCTCTAGGGAACCCAAGTTATTTAAGGGCTCTAGAGTGTTTGTCCCGACCCATAGGCTCCATGAACTAGTAACTCAACCCACAAGCTCCATGGAACTGAAGTTGTTTCAGGGCTCCATAGATTTTATTCCAACCCACACCTATAGGAAACCAGAGAACCAATCAGAAAAACCAAATGTGAAACCCACTACACCACAATTATCAAGGAAATGGAAAGGCAAGCTTGAAACCAGTGTCATTCCAAGAAAATCTCCATGCTAATGACATCACATAACCAAGGAATCACATGCATATACCATGCATCCAAAAACCAACAAGGAGATCACACATGCAACCTATTACCTGCAAAATAGGCCTATTGTAGTTGTTGATCCAACTATCTCCTTGCACTCCCTTCCTTTCCTTTGCTTTCTTTATCGAATCCAAGCGAATGCTAGAGTGCTCCAAGAATTCTTTAAGTGTGCAAGAGTGTATGATATAATGAGAGTGTGGAAGGAGAGAACCAAAATTGAACTAACAAAAGCTAAGAGAAAACTATGAATTGTTTCTATGGTGCCTTTTTATCATTGATGTCTCTTTTTCTTTCATTTTCCTTCAATTTTCATCTAATTTTCCTTGCATGCATTTTTTTTTCCACCTTCATTTTCTGCTATTTTCCTTTATTTTATGTCAATTATTGCCTCTTTGCATTTTCCAATGCCTTTTCCAGTTTCCATATCCATTAATAAACCACAAGTGATGCCCACTATAATGTTTTCCCCTCCATTTAGCTTGGAATATGTGTCACATCACCTTGGTATTATTTTATTTACATGGAAAAATCAAGCAAGGGTTGTTAAAAACCCATCCCCCTTGGGGGAACACTGTCCTTGGTGTTTAATGACGCTTATAACCAGCAAAATATGCTACCCATGGATCTTTATAGCACAACTCGATGCAACATTTACATCATACCAAACTACTGAAATCATGAACAGTATACTCCTTATTGGAGATTTATAACACAGCTCAATGCAGTGTTTACAACATACTACTTATTGAAGCTTTATTACAAAACTCATTGCAGTATTTACAATACACATATGCATATATAAATATAAACCAAAACACATCAGCCAAACACATCTGCTCAACCAGCAAATAAGGAAGGATACAAAGCCCACATTTGATCAACCATCTCCCATGTAGCTTCATCAGGCCCAAAGTGCTTCCACTACACTTTAACTTGCTCTATTGCTCGGTTTCATAGCATGAGTTGTTTCCACTACAAAATGCACTGAGGTTTTGGCTGGAACTCTCCCTCTAGTTCCACCTATAATACATACCAATCAATCACATGATCAGCATCCTAGACATATCTCTTAAGCAATGAAACATGGAAAACATCATGGACTTTCACTTTTGGCGGTAGAGCAAGTTTGTAGGCCACTGGTCCGATCCTCTGAAGTATCTCAAAAGGCCCACAATATCAAGGTGTCAGCTTGGCACATGACCCAATCCTCAAGGAGATCCTCTTGGGCTTCATGCACAAATACACATGCTCCCCAACCTGAAACTCCTTGAATGCTCTATGTTGATTTGCATAACTCTTACGCATGTCTTGTGTTCCCTTTAAATTCCTTTTGATAGCCTGCATCTCCTACTCAATCTCGACCAACATATCTGGTCTAATCAACACCCTGTTCATTGTACCACTCCAGCTAATAGGAGTATTACAACTTCGCCCGTAGAGAGCCTCAAATGGACTCATCCTCAATGATTCTTGATACCCATTGTTATAAGCAAACTCTACCACTGGAAGATATTCCTCCCACTTCCTTTGTTGATGCATGCCATACATCATTAACATATCCTCAAGAATCAGGTTAACCCTCTTTGTCTATCCATCTATCTGTGTGTGATAGGTTGTACTAAAATCTACGTTGGGTTGTGTTATATTCTTTCCACGACTACCCCACGCGCAGGGGAGTTAGTATACCCCCCTGTTGCACGGGGCATTGTTGGGAGGTCACATGGGGGGCAGCTACTGCCCCCTGTTGGGGGGTAAGCAAGGGGGCGGTGGGGAAATTTTTTTTGGACCCTATATTAGGTGGGTGGACCTCCCTATGGTTTTGTGCATGGATTTCACACATGGTTTTGGGCATGATGGTTTTCTATCCATGGTATTTTGTAGATCTGGTCAAGGGAACTATGGTTATGTTCTAATCCAGGGTTTATGGATGCTTCAGCATGTATATATATGTATTGTAACATTGAAAGGAAAATAATGAAAAAATCAATCTGGTAGTCCCGGTTTTTGGAACCAGGGAAAAATCTTTGTGTATATTTGTTTTATGTTTTAGGCTCTCGCCATTGCTTATTTTCTATTTTTAGAATTTATATGCAGGTAATTTCTGTACGAGGTTAAAACCTACAATCTAACTCTATCCCCAAGCCTATAAACAACTCCTTCCAAAAATTAGAAGTGAACTTAGCATCTCTGTAAGATATGTTCTTCTTGGGAACACCATGCGACCTCACTATCTTCTTGATGAATATCTGAGCTTCCTCACTTGTTAAATTAGTATACATCATTGTAATGAAGTGAGCTACCTTGATCAACCTATCAACCACAACCATAATGGAATCATGCTACTTTGATGTGCTAAACAAACCTGTAATGAAGTCCATGGAAATGACCTCCCATTTCCATTCTATAATTAGAATAGGTTGCAATAGACCAGTTGCATGCTTACATTCAACGTTCACCTGCTAATAGTCCAAACACTTTGCAACAAACTCAATCACCTCTTTCTTCAACTTTGATGAATAATAGAACTTCTTAACAACTGTCAAAGTCTTATTATATCCCGAGTAACCTGAATATAGCTTGACATGAAACTCCTTCAAGATAAGCTTCTTCAACTCACAGTTATCTGGCATATCTTGTTCCTAAATCTCACCAGGTCATTTGTCGTTAGGTGATATTCCTCATCCATATCCCCTTCACCTTGTTTCTGCAACATGTTCTTCAATTGTCGATACCTCTCATCATGTTGTCCTGCGTGCAAGATCCACTCTTGTAAATTTGTCCCATAAGAGCTCACAGTTGAAATGTGATTCACCTTCACTCTCCTACTAAGAGCATCCACAACCCTATTATCATTTCCCTGGGTGTACCTGATCTCAAAGTCAAACTCACTGAGGGTAGCGAACCATATAGCTTGTCTGACATTTAGATTGGGTTGGTAAAACAAGTGCCTAAGCCCACTATGATCACTCATCAGAACAAACCGCCTACCAAGGAGATAATATCTCCATATATTCAATGCATGAATAATAGTTGCCAACTCGAGATCATGAGTCACATAGTTCTTCTCATGCTCATTCAACTTCCTTGACTCGTATCATACCACCTGTCCTCCCTACATCAGGAATCCACCAATTCCTTCCTTGCAAGCATCTATACATACCATGAACTCCTTATCAGGATCTGAAATCTTAAATTGGTAAGCAAATGTTTCAATTGGTCAAATCTAGTTGCACACTTCTCAGTCCATTCAAACTTCTTTCCTTTCCTCTGCAAATATTTGATATGCAGCCAATCCTTGAGAAGTTCCTAATGAACCACACTTAATAGCCTACTAGTCGTATGAATAGTATGATGTCATCCACATTCCTAAGAGTTAGCCACTCCATGATAGCTTTAATATTTTACGGGTCCACTGTTATCCCTTGCTTGGAGACAACATGTCTCAAGTAGTGAATCTAAGACTAAAATAAATTGTGCTTGCTAATCTTGGCATACAACTGATGTTATCTCAGCAATCTCAACATTGTTTCTAAGTTCTTTGCATGTTCTTCCTCCTTCTTGGAATATATTAATATATCAGCAACAAAGACTATCACAAACTTGTTCAGGTAAGGATGCAATACATTGTTCATCAAACACATTAAGGTGGTTGGAGAATTGGTAAGACCAACAAGAACCACCACAAACTCATAATTTCCATACGTGGTACGTAATGTACTCTTGTAGATGTCTTCTTCTTTGGTGTGCACCTGATGATGTCCTAATCTCAGATCAATCTTTGAGAAAATTTTTGCTCCCTTCAACTAATCAAACAAATCATCAATCCATGACAAAGGATACATGTTCTTGATGGTCACTTTATTCAACTACCTGTAATCAATGCACAATATGAGAGTACCATCCTTATTCCTTACAAACAACACTAGTGCACCCCAAGGCGACACACTTGGACTTATGTATCCCTTATCAAGCATTTGCTAGAAAGCTGCAACTTCAGTTCCACAAAATCTAGAGTATTCATCATGTAATATGTCTTAGATGCTAGTGTTTCTCCTGCTATCAACTCAATAGATAAATCCACTTCCCTATGAGGTGGTAACTCTAGAGTCTATGCAGGAAACACATCTTCAAACTACTACAAAATAGGATACCTATTCAGAACTTCATCATCCTCAACATCCTTCCCTTTATCACTAGGACTATGCATTTCAAATAATAAGCATCCTTTATTGTGGTTGTGCTTTTCTTGCATAGTGGTAACCATTCTCTTTGATGTAGGATTCTTCTTTCAATGCAGTAATCTCTTTTCCACATCATCATCCAAGAACTCAATAGCCTTGTCATAGCAATCTACCTTGGTCCTGTGAAAGAACAGCTAGTCCATGCCCAAAAACATACTATAGGAACCCAAAGGAAGCACATTTAGATGTGTTGATGTAGGCATACCATTTAGCTCAAATGCAAAATATCTCACCCAATGATGAACTCTTCTCTTGGTCCTTGTAGCCAATTGCACCAACCAAGATTCTACATGCACTTATTTATTCAAGAAACACTTATCCATCAGGTCAGGACTGATATAATTGGAATTAGATCCATGATCAATCAAAAGGGAAATAACTTGATCATGGAGCTTACCTTCCAACTCAATAATGGATTCCTGATGATCATCCTTCCTATTATCCACTGTTGAATAAATCTGAGGAATACTCTGACCAACATCTCTAACTGTATGTGCCTCTTGAGCACTATAAATATGAGTTCTGCCACCCTAGTGCGATGGGCACTCACTCCTGCAATGATCTCCACCACATGTCCAACACCTCAAAAGCTTATTTTCATTACATGTATTCTGCTCCTCACGCTAATATCCATGTCCTATGTCATCTGCATTGAACTTCTTATAAGGTGATACATTATCCTTATCATCTACATCCTAAAGTCTTCCTCGCTTCTTAGCCCACTCTCCTCTAGTCTTCGCATTCCCTTTCCAATCCTACATAGGCTCATACTTTCGCTTAGACTGCACATAACAATTCTTCACCTTCCCGATGACTTCCTCTAATGACCGAGGCTCATCATACTCAATTTGATCTTTAAATGCTAAATAAAATCCATTGATAAACCTTTGGACCTTAGTCTTCTCTGTTGGAAATAATACTGAGAGGGGGGGGTGAATCGATATTAGTCAAATCGATAACTTTTTCTTTTCATTCTCAAATTTATATACGCTAATTCAATGAAGGTAACTCGCATGTACATGCAACTATCTTTAAAGAAACCAACGTATATCCATCAAACTTATGATTCAGTTAATTCATCATATGTTGATATTTAATCAATGCATCAGTACTTAATTAACCATATAAATAGTAACCATGTGCATTAATAACATAATAAACCATCACACATAAGAAACACACATGAACACCAAGATTTAAGGTGGAAACCCAATGCGAGACAAAAACCACCTAATGTTGTCTTCTTTTAATATAAGAAAAACCTGTTTATAATCTTGTACTGGTGCAGACTCATACTAGTACACAGGCACCCACCTGTAGAAGGCTACAACCTTCTCTCGTTCTCCAGCTTCTACTGGAAGGGAGTTACAACCCACTAGCTCTTGTACTAGCCAATCTGTTTTCTAATATGTAGGCACCGGCCTACAATAAGCTCCAACCTTCACTCGTTTTCCAACTACTACTGGAAGGGAGCTTCAACCCCCTGGCTCTTGTACTAGTCAATCCATTTACTAATACGTAGGCATCGACCTACAAAAGGATCCAACCTTCACTCATTTTTCAGCTGTTACTGGAAGGTAGATCCAACCCCCTGGCTCTTGTACTGGCTGATATGTTTACCAGTACATAGGCGTCGGCCTACAAAAGGATCCAACCTTCACTCATTTTCCAGCTGCTACTAGAAGGGAGATCCAACCCCCTGGCTCTTGTACTGGCCGATATGTTTACCAGTACGTAGGCACCGACCTACAGAAGGCTACAACCTTCTCTCTTCCTCCAGGGACCACATTTCATAAATTTTCAGACTAGATAATCCTCGAACACAGCACTACAATCTGAAGGTGACATTTCATCAAATTTTCATACTGGAACCATCAGTAACATTGAAGCTCAAAATCAATCACCACTGCAATACAACCATCAAATACATCTGCATCAACGAATCACTAAAACTCAATCATCAATCACTGAATCAATTAATCACTAAAAACCAATCATCACTGAAGAAAATCACAATAAATCAATCTGAACATTCAGAACACTGTCACCAGAACACAAAGCATAACACAGAACTCTGCATCAACAACTAGAACCAACTGCAACTTCAAACATCATATTTCATAATGTATATGCTACTTCGATGTGCTGAACCAACGTGTATACGTGCTTTTACCAAAGTGAACCAGCGTACAAATCTACAAATACTAACTTAAAACATCACAACTATTCCAGACTTTAGTCATACCTAGATCAAAACATTTACATTGTAAATCATGCGTTAGTATTCAAATCTAGATTATCCATGATCATACCACATAATGATAATTCATTTCAAATCTTATGATCTTGATCCATCATTAGATCTCATCCCTCATCAACCACTAAGGTTCATCCTTAGTTCAAATCAAGCAAAGCACCAGAAACCCAAAACAGGCATATTTGTTTTTCTTCATAAGATATTCATTACTTGCACTGCTATCCCTTTGATCTTCTCCTCCTTATATAGTTTTAGGCCTTTCTCAACACCTCGAACCAAAACCACTTAGGACCAATACCTCGGACCAAATACCTCGGGCCAATACCTCGGATCAAATACCTCGAACTAATACCTCGGACCAAAACCTTGATTTTCCATTCCATATGTGCTTTTCCTTCTATGAAAGTGCATGCATACGTATACGCTCCTTTTGTTCTATTAACCTGCGTGTATACGCTACTTGGACAAAATGAACCAGTGTATACCTCTCTTTCTTCAATCTATGGAGTCTAATCTGTAATCCTTTGTTGTTAACCTGTTGTACTGTGAATTGTCATCTATTTGAGTTGCCATCAAGGACAACATTTGTATCATAATGCCAACAATCTCCCCCTTTGGACTTGATGGCAACAACAACACCAAGACACTCTCCCCCTTTGACATCAAGGGCAAAGGGAGAACCAAGATATTCTCCCCCTTTGATATAAATTATGTTGTCCATGCTTCCCCCGAGTACATGCAGAGTCTGCATAGGTGTGATTCAAAATAATAACATGACTCCATAACTCAACTAAGTGAGTATGACCTCCCTAAGACCAATGACTCATACATACATCAATCTCCCAACCAAGTGGGGATACACCAAATTTGACTCATCCACCTAACCAAGTGGGGATATACCAAATGTTTATACATGACTGAAATAGCAATTATTACATCATCCTTCCCATGTATAGTGGGGTTACAAATTAGGTCTTTTCATGACCTTTACATCAAATGATATACATGACATTTATAACCAGGACCAACAATCTAAACAATACCATGATAGTCATTAGCAACTATCATACACCATGTATGATCTGCACCATCAGCATCTATCAGCAGCATTAAGATCAATAACCTATATATGTCCATTATCAAGAGAGTCATCTGAATCAAAGCAACTATGTGAATCAAGTAGTATAAGTATCATCATGTACTAAGGTCTTCTATTATAATTCCAACAATGCATTATTAGAAGCATATGCTCCCCCTGAACCTATGCCATCTGTTCACTGTCAGATCTGATCATTACATTCGTCAGTAAGAATCATCAAGGCATCATCATCAACCAATTATTCATCAAATTATCAACAACTTATGAGGGTCAAAAACACTTCCACATATCATCAACAAACTGTAATCATTATCAATCAAAAGAGAAAAGATAATTGATAATTGACTGAGCCATATCAAACCCCTTTTTATGAGTCTGTCCCACTGCTTTTTCCTCAAAACACCATATACGCGACTGTGCAACTTCTAACTCAAATATATACATAACTTGTCTTCATGATAACTGCATATGAGAATTGGAATACTGAAGTTTCACACTTTCATCTCCCCCTGAGTCTGTTATGTTTGTATGTTGTGCTATGCCACATCTTTCTGATTGTACTTCCTTCTTCTTTCATATCTTCGAGTGTGATGATGTTTTTTCCTTTTGGTCTAGTGGCTGAAATTTGCTCCTACATTCCTTTGCTATATGTCCAAACTTGTTACATGTATAACATCTTACATGTTTTATATTCCTTCTGTAGTAGTCAATGGCTTCGTGACCAAACATATTGCAAGAAAAACAATATCCCTTAAAGTACCTAGAAGCTGATGATCTTTCTGTGTGACGGCTATTAGCTTGAACCTTTCAACTTCTGCATCTGGCTGCAAAATCTCCAAAATTATGACATACAAAACATTCAGCATTATTCATCAAGGGAAATAACTGACTATCACTTCCATAGTTAGGAGTAAATGATTTTCTTTGAAGAATTTCTTTCCTTGGTTGTTGATGGGGTTGACTTCTCATCTCCTTGTTGAGCATTTCAAATTTTGCATTAGATTTACTTGTCACATCTTGAGAGCTAGATTCACCTTCAACAGATTCATGAAAACCAATACCAGTTTTGATGGTAGGAGACCTTTGACTACTAAGAATATTATCCATAATCTTAGTACTATCTTGAAATCGTAACAGTTTATCCGTTTCTTCTAATTTACCTTTTAAGATATTTATCTCAACTTGATATTGTTCTTCTTTTTCAAGATATTGTTTCTTCATGATTTCTTCAGCCTTTCTTCCTTCTTCCACTTGTTGCCTTAATTTGAGAATCTCATTTTCTTGTTCTTCATCTGCTTGAGGTAGTTCTTCATTCTGCTTATTTGATTTTTCAAGATCTTCTTTTAGAGAGAGGATCTTAGCTTCAAGACTTTCATAGTAACTAGATCTATCTTTAAGTCTCTTGATTGTTGTGCTCTTTTCATTTACTTCATTTCTTAATGATGTCACTTCATCCTGCAACTTTTGACATTGATCTCCCTTTTCCTTGTACTGCTTCCTTACTTTGTTTCCTTCCTCCAACTGAGCTTTTAATCTAGTAACTTCTTCTTTGAAGGCACACTCCCTTTTGTTAAATAGATCTTGTTGATCTCTAATTTTATCTGTGAGTCTTTTAACTTTTGCCTCTATATTTCTTTCACTATCACTTTCAATATCTTCAACATTGCATGAACAGAGAAAAGTATCACCAGAAGACCAAAAATTTGTACTTAATACTTATTTTGCTTGTTCATCTTCAATCTAAGGTGATTTTGAATTTAAATACTTTCTTCCACCTAATGACCCATTGTCTCTCCCGTTGTCACTGTTCCTTTGAGATGTCTTCCTTTTCTAAGGCGCTTTCTTCTTTAGCTTCTTTCCCATTGTTTCTATGGATCTCCTTCAAGCGATCAAGCTTCTGCCAAAGGACCTGCTTTGATACCAATTGTTGGAAATAATACTGAGAGGGGGGGTGAATCAGTATTATTCAAATCAATAACTTTTTCTTTTCATACTCAAATTTATATACGCTACTTCAATGAAGGTAACTCGCGTGTACACGCAACTGTCTTTAAAGCAACCAATGTATATCCAGCAAACTTATGATTCAGTTAATTCATCATATGTTGATCTTTAATCAGTGCATCAGTACTTCATTAACCATATAAATAGTAACCATGTGCAGTAATAATAGAATAAACCATCACACATAAGCAACACACATGAACACCAAGATTTAAGGTGGAAACCCAATGCGGGACAAAAACCACCTGTTGTTGTCTTCTTTTAATATAAGAAAAACATGTTTACAATCTTGTACTGGTGCAGACTCATACTATTACGCAAGCACCCACCTGTAGAAGGCTACAACCTTCTCTCATTCTCCAGTTTCTACTGGAAGGGAGCTACAACACCCTAGCTCTTGTACTAACCGATCTGTTTGCTAGTACGTAGGCTCCAATCTATAGAATGCTCCAACCTTCACTCGTTTTCCAGCTGCTACTGGAAGGGAGCTCCAACCCCCTGGCTCTTGTACTAGCCGATACATTTACTAGTACGTAGGTGTCGACCTACAGAAGGCTTCAACCTTCACTCATTTTCTGGTTGCTACTGGAAGGGAGCTCCAACCCCCTGGCTCTTGTACTAGCCGGTATGTTTACCAGTACGTAGGCGCCAGCCTACAAAAGGCTACGACCTTCTCTCTTCCTCTGGGGACCACGTTGCATAAATTTTCAGACTGGATACTCCTTGAACACAACACTACAATCTGAAGGCCACGTTTCATCAAAGTTTCATACTGGACCCATTAGTAACATTGAAGCTAAAAGTCAATCACCACTGCAATACAACCATTAAATACATCTGCATCAAGCAATCACTGAAACTCAACCATCAATCTCTGAATCAACCACACCTGAATCAATAATCACCGAAAACCCATCATCACTGAAGCAAATCACAATCAATCAATCTGAACACACAATCACCAGAACACAAAGCAGAACCCAGAACTCTGCATCAACAACCAGAACTAACTGCAACTTCAAACATCATATTTCATAACGTATAGGCTACTTAGATGTGTCGAACCAGTGTGTATACGCTCTTTTACCAAAGCGAGCCAGCGTATAGATCTGAAAATACTAACTTAAAACATCACAACTATTCTAGACCTCAGCCATATCCAGATCAGAACATTTACAGTGTAAATCATGTGTTAGTATTTAGATCTAGACTATCCATGATCAAACCACATAATGATAATTCATTTCAGGTCTTATGATCCTGATCCATCATTAGATCTCATCCCTCATCAACCACTAAGGTTCATCCTTAGTTCAAATCATGCAAAGCACTAGAAACCCAAAACATGCATATTTGCTTTTGATCTCACTCTTCATAATATATTAATTACCTGCACTGTTATCCCTTTGATCTTCTCCTCCTTATATAGTTTTAGGCCTTTCTCAATACCTCGGACCAATACCTCGGACCAAATACCTCGGACCAATACCTCGGACCAAATACCTCAAACTAATACCTCAGACAAAAACCTTGATTTTCCATTCCATACACAATTTTCCTTCTGTGAAAATGCGTGCATACGTATACGCTCTTTTTGTTCTGTTAACCTACGTGTATATGCTACTTGGACAAAATGAACTAGCGTATACCTTTCTTTCTTCAATCTCTGGAGTCTGATTTGCAATCCTTTGTTGTTAACATGTTGCACTGTGGACTGTCATCTATTTGAGTTTCCATCAAGGACAACAGTTGTATCATAATGCCAACATTATCATCCTTGAGGTAGGGCACATAACTCAACAACTCTAGAAACTTGGTCATGTGCTCTGCATCTATGATGGAACCCATATTAAGCTCATAGAATTCCTTAGCCTTCCTATCATTGTATCTCTCAGACAAGTACTTCTTCCTAAAGAGTATTTTAAACTCATTCCAACTCAACTCCTCTATTTTGATGCCTCTAACACACTTCACATCTTCCCACCAGATATTTTCTTTCCCTTTGATATTGAAGATCATTATCTTGGATTTTATATTCTCTAAATAATCATGAAATCTGATGAAATTCTTCATCCCAAATAACCATGCTTCTGCATCTTCTAGTTTCTTCACATCCCCATCAAAAGTAGGAGGCTTGGCTTTCTTGAACTCCTCTGGAAAATATTTCTTCTCACTCCTCCTATAAGGATGTTGGTGATAATGATGATGATGTCTCTCATAACTGGAGTAGGAATAAAATCCATGAGAACTTGTTTGTCTGTCAGGTGTATCTAAAGATACCTCTAACTACATCATCCATGTCCAACCTATGTCTTTTATGAGACATGCTACCATATGCCCCATTTGTTTTTCTTCCTTTCCATGACTGATCCCCATTTTCCCCTGTCTCTGCAAATCTGTAAGACTCTAAAGGATGATTGCATTAACCTTTGCTTGCTTTTCATGAGCTCTTGGAAGTATTTCTTGTGCCTCAATGAGCATGTTATAGTCTGCCTTGCAACTTCTAATGCTTGCCTTCAAATTTTTCATTGTATCTGCTACATTAGGAAAATACTCTTCTCCTTGTTTCTCAACTAATGTGTCCCATTCCATTGAATTCTTATCGATCTTGTAAGGGGATTCGTGTGAACTGTAGTCCACCATTTTTCTCTTCATATTTGATCTTCTATTTCTTCCAAACATGCCATGTTAGATAAAACCAATAGAGACATAATGAAAATCATACCTTAGTGTATTTCAAGGAAGGTTATCTTGTCTGCATAATCAATCCATATTAGTATGATAACACCCTATAAATCCTCCTCCCACATTTACCCACTTTGACAAGCTCTCTAGGGTAAACATGAGTTGAATGTCACTATGATATGACCCGACCTCCAAGTTCCAGTTATGGAAGTGGGGCCAACAAACTGGAAGTAAATTGACATCCCTCATAGACTACAAATCACTCAGGAGACTACCAACCACCCCTAGTGATCAATCCCTTAGTGGCAACTCTTTTTCACTAGGTTTACTCTCCAACCGCACCCATAAGCCTACCTACATGTAGTTATGACCCAAATTCCTCGGTTCAATGCATGCAGTCGTGAGATCTATGCGAAATTTTTAGGCTAGCCTTCAAACCACTACCCATAACTACCTGTAACTTTCCAAAATCGTGACAATGATGATAACAATGCTAAACCATCAAAACTTGAGCAAGATCTTGACTATTAAATGCCTAATACAAGGTAGACATTTTTTCAAACATATGGTAAACATAGAAGCTATAGGTCATGAATGCATATATGACCATAAACTTCTGAACTTCATTTGAAAACCACCAAGAAGGCTCTATGCCCTCTCTAGCTAGTTGCAACAATACTTGTTAGCCCATGCATTAATCAACCATTCAATAACTTATCAAATCATGAGAGAGATCCATAGTTAGAGCACATCATATAACTAGGTATATAACGAGCATATAACTAGAATAGAAACTATGACAAATCAGTCATAAGTTCACCATAATAACCAGTACAAGTGCTCATATATCACAATAGGGAAATAGCTTATATTATCATATGCAAAAGCCAAGCCAGTCAGGGACTTCCACATACCGCCTGACCATAGGTTGGGTTGAACCAAATCTCTCTTTCAGCCAATCACCCCCACGCCATATTCCAAGCATGAATGTGGGATCATAAAGGTTAAACCAACATACAACCACCTAGGGCTTCCAGATGCCAAACCACCTCAACCCTCAAGCATATTAATCTCACCTATATGGTCTGGAAATCATTAAGATAAACCAAATTGGTCTCTATCCAAGATGTCTAGGACTCTATGAACTAGTAAATCAACCCAAAACCTCCAAGGAACCCAAATTGTTTCGGGGCTTGTTGATGGTGCTTGACCCATCAACATGTCAAGGGATCTCCCCGGTAAGAAGTCACAACTAGACCTAAAACCATTTGGAGTAGGAGTCCCAGCAGTGGGTAGTAAAGTAATGCCTTGACTACGATAGCGCACAAAGGTAAGTGTGATATCTTTGTCGGAAGCAAGTGTGTGACCTTGTAGCGAGTCAAGTGAGATGCATGGAGGTTATAACACATGGAAGGGGAAAAGGAAGTCTGTCCCTTAGAATCCTGTAATAGTACGCGGCCTGAAAGGAGCATACGAGTTGAATGACATCACAAGATGGAAAGCGAAATAGTCCATAATCCAAAGTGATAGGTTAAACCAACAACATGATTTCAACAAGATTCATACAATCATATACAAAATAGTTCATACATGAATGCGTAAGTTAAATAACATACATTTTTAAAGCAACTAGAATAGTTCAACTACAATAACAACATATGCATGAAAACGTGTTGGTTTTATTATATATATAAAGTGAAAATTCCATCCATACATACACCATTGATAGCCACTAGCCCCAATAGTGGAACATTACAGTCAACACCACCTACTCCCTCAAAGAGATGTACTCGTTTTCTTCTTGTGTAGGTAAAGTGGGGATCCCTTGTACCTCATTGCCCATTATTGCATGTGTACAATAGCAGTGTGAATGACTTTGAGAGTTTGGGTTGTCTATGTGCACTGCTATTGAAATCCATATAAATCGAAAACTGCTTTGTGCATAGTGACAAATCTTCTATACATTTTCCACATGGTGGTCTCCAAAGTTAATATCTCTGCCACTATTGATTTGTTCATCTCTGTCATGGCAGATCCTGCGGACAACTCTGCTCTCTACCTAGCTTCTTGCAAGTCCTTCCTCATTCAATCTTTCTCTGCTATCAAGAACTTGACTGTCAAACTCGTGGCTTTGCATAAGCCTTAGAAGCCTCGGCCATGAAAAATGGATGTCTTATAGCATATGGTACAATTATCCTTTCCTCTGTGTGCGCAAGTGATGTATGATCATCCTAGAGTTTCTTTCTCCGCGCTTATACAATCCTCTAATGTGTCTCGTTAAATTCCAAATTGTACACATCCGTCTTCGGATCATCGTCAAGGACAACAACTTCCCCTTTCTCACTCAGGACTGGTTGTGCTTCTGGAGGTGGCAGAGATTGTGGTATGACCTTGTATGCGCTCGGAATGAGATCAATGTCTTGGTCCTCTAGCTCTTGTTTTGTCTCCATGTCTATTGCCTCAACCAACTGCTCAACCTACTAAGCAAGTTCCTGAATCTACACCTGCTCACCTTGTTCATCATATGCTGGCTACTCTACTATCTTAACCTGTATCTACGTAGTTTGCTCTGTCAGTGCACCTTGTCCTTCTTCCTGTTCCTTTTTATGCCTTCCTTCATTCTCTCTCCTCCTGAGTTCTTGTTCTGCTTTCAGCATCTTCTCTATCTTCTACAATATCCTTTCTATCTCTTCCAATATTTTATTTCCCCTCTTTCTCTACGCTACTGTCCTGTCACAATGTCACCTCTTTGCATCTATCTTTGAAGCTACTCCCTCAAAAAGTGGATCTTCTTTGAACTTGTAGCTTCCTCTTGCCTTTTTCTTGCATTGGTTTGCTGCTCACTATTATTGTTGTTGTTGCTTCCTATAGTGTTGCTACCTGCAACGCTGCTTTCCATTCTACATCCATGTTGACTGGTTCATTGAGAGTAGATGAGTTATAGCAATACCTCCAAGGATCTTCCTCTGGCCAATGACATGCCCCGTGGACCCATGCATATGCATTGTGGATCATACGGATTGAAACTCTTGGTGTTGAACCCGAACTTATTCAATTCCTCGGTCTCGTCATCTACAGCTTCCAAGGTACAGATCTCGTACAACCCAATCTACAAAGGAAGAGTAGGCCATGGTGCCTTCTTCCTCCTATGCAGTGTTGCTGACAACCCTATGGAGATGTGGTATGCAACCTCTTGCATGACGAGCTTGTCTGTGGCAAACCTTGGTAGCTCATGTGGAGGCTTCTTTGCCCCCAACATCCTGATGAAGGTGCCACCGGGTGAGGCATACCAATCTGCAATGTTAAGCAATGTTTGCATTGCTTCCTGGGACATGAAAGGCGGGTCTTGTTCAAATATCATCTTGTACAGCCAGGTGATGAAGTGGTCAGACATCCTTGTCATGACTCCTTGGTAGCTGCACTTAGAGAGAAACTTACAATAAGCATTCACGGCTTCCTCTGATGGTGTCCATGTCCAACCCATGTCAGGGAACTGTTGTTGGGCACAGATTGCATCAAGTAGATACACATACATATAAAATCTTTCTTGTCCATCCTTAGGTAGATTTTGGGCATTTGACACGTGCACTTTCAGCTAAAGAGATAACATGTCTGACCAGTTGAAATGCCTTCCTTCATTTGCCAACTAATCTAACATAAAAACCCAACTCTGCGGGAAGGTCTTTGTGCTCTTTTAGCCATACAAGCGAAATGAAAAGATGACCAGGAGTTGGTAAGCCTTCCTCGGTGACTTCGCCTTGTATACCTGGTTGGGTGTCATCATGAATTTCAATGGCTCTTTTACCCAATGCTTCAAGATATCTCTTGAGTTCACATTGTTTTTGGGAGTGAAGAAAAGTGCATCCATGTCAGATGCGACAAGTGGTACATCTGCTGATAGTTTTCCATATTGAAGGTGGGAAGGTTTGTTCCACTGGTGTTGCTCAATGTCATCATCTCGAGATCGATATATGAGGCAACCCAGTGAATGATAACCGTGCACGGGAAGGAGGGTACCTACATGCAACCTTGTACAATCCTGACTTGTAAATGTTGACATAGACTTGACAATCTTGCAAATATTCCTTGAAAGTGTCGATGAATATGTCCTTTATCTCTTTGCATGTGATCTTCATGTCCTTCTCTATGAACAACTGTGTTTCTGCATAGATGAAAAAGTTTATTGACACCTGTTCAACCACGTCTCTAGTACTAATCTCTATAGTATCCTTTGATCCGTCTCTCTTGCAAACCATGATACCTGTATTGATGAGAGACTACTCAACAACTAATGTACTTGTAGATAGAGTGGACACTCATGACAAGCAAATGTCCGTTTAAAAACACAATGCACTTCACAAATCGATCATGCAACAAATCGGGTGACTGCTAGGAAAGATTGTGTAGTAATGACTTTGGGAGGTCAGGGACTGTTAGTTGGAACTACGCATTGTGCAGTCCCAGCTGTGACTAAGACCTGTTGTTGATTGGAACTGTGCATAGCACAATCCAACTAGGCTAACTATGGACTGGAACTGCGGAATGTGCATTTCATTCTGCCTGACTGCTGGCAGGGATTGCGCATTACGCAATCCCATTGGGCAAGACTAGGCACTAACTCCTAGAATAGCACATAGCACAGTTGGAGGACAGTGAAAAATAGTATTTACGCAATTTTGGGGGCCAAGGCAGAGCCTCGAGTTCAAGAATGCGTAGACCATCCTAGTGAAAGAAGATCTGAGCCAAGGCAGTCAAGATCTGCACAAGGGTGACTTTAAAACAAGTAGATTCGAAAGCGAAAGCAAAGGATGGTGTAGACAGGAGTGAATGATCATGCATGCAATCAAAATCAAAGTAGGAATCAGTGAAATAGATGAACTACAAAGCTGGTGGAGAGGGTCGCCGCAACGGCAACCGTTAGTGCAAAAACAATGTTATGCATGTGACACTTAGGAAATACAATTCAAAACTTGAAACAACACTTCTATAAGTTAAAACAAACTAAAACGCCAGTGGTCATTCAATAAAACATTCAAAACAACGTGCACACAAGCCAAGGAAATAAAAGCGATAAAAAAAGAAACAAAAGACTTGAAAATAAAAACTTATCTGGAAAAGTTGGGCCAACTATGCCAAAGGTTCCTAAATGCATCGGGAATGCGAGAGCTCCAAGATAAAGTGTGTAGAATGTGCTCTGGGACATCGTTTAAATAGATTTGGAAGATTTAGTGTTTATGACGTGCATGCCACAAATCTAGGAAAAAGCGATACTTGGCAGGAATTTTCTAAAATCAACTTGCATGTAACTCCCAATGCTAAAAATAGATCCCTATTTTTAGGGATACTTTTTGCTTTTTGCTTTTTATTTTTCTTTTTTGGGAAAGTACTGTCATGCATGCATGGGAAGATTGTATAGTTTTGGAGGGAACCAGGAAACTTGTCGGCACATGCATCGGGCATCAGTTGAAGGAATTCTTCTGCATAATTCCTGGGTTGACTGGCTTTGGTTGCCTCTCATGCTCTATGCAATTTCCCAGCTGAAGACTAGTTGCCAGATGGGTCTGCACAATTCTTGAGCCGAAGCCCAATGTCTAGATGTTCTACACAATTTCTATGAGCAAGGTTGTCTGTTAGACTGCTCTATGCCTTTCTGGAGAGGAGGTTGATTTCCAGGCTACTCTGTGCAATTCCTAAGAGCAAGGCTGGTTTCCCTCTAGGATTTCACAATTTTCCAAGATAGTGCAAGAACTGGATGTGAACCAAGTCACGGGGCCTGCTTGTGGTTGGTCAGCAAACACAAGCTACAGAGTGAAAGATAGAATTGAATGGAACACAAGTACCTAAGCAGTGTAAGACATGCTTCTAATATTTTGAGGAGGAAGGCTCCAAAACAAAGTGAAGGAAAAATTTTGGAGGGTGGTTGTAGCCGCTACAATAGGGCTCCAGATCATTTGCCACAACCCACATGATCCAAGGACTAGTAACTCAACCCATAGCCTCTAGGGAACCCAAGTTGTTTCAAGGCTCCAGAGAATTTGTTCCAACCCACAGCCATAGGAAAATAGAGAACCAATCAAAAAAACTAAGTGGGGAACCCACTACACCATGGTTATCCAGGAAATGGCCAGGCAAGGCTAAAACCACTGTCATTCCAAGAAAATATCCATGCCAATGATAGTACAAAACCAAGGAATCATATGCATATACCATGCATCCAAAAACCAACAATGAGATCACACATGCAACCTGTTTCCTACAAAGTAAGCAAATTGTAGTTGTTGATCTAATTGTCTCCTTGTGCTTCCATTTTTTCCTTGGGCTCCAATCCAAGTGAATGCTAGAGTGCTCCAAGAATGCTCTAAGTGTCCAAGAGTTTATGAGAGAATGAGAGTGTGGAAGGAGAGAACCCAAAATGAACTAACAAAAGATGAGAGAAAACTATGAATTGTTTCTCTGATTCCTTTTTGTCGTTGATGTCTCTTTTTCTTTCATTTTCCTTCATTTTTCCTCAAATTTCCCTTATATGCATATGTGTGTCTCTTCACATTCCTTTTATCCTATTATCCTTTATTTTCATAATTAAATGCCAATTATTGCCTCTTTTCCTTTGCCAATTCCCATAGCCATTAATAAACCACAAGTGATGCCCACTATAATGTTTTCCCTTCCATTCATCTTGGAATACATGAACCATGACCTTGGCCTTATTTTATTTACATGGACAAATCAACCAAGGGTTGTTACAAATACAAGCTCCTTTGTGAGATGCCCATTTTTAGTTTTCATGTTTCCAGCCCTGCAACTAATGTAAGCATCAACAGTGGCCAGCCAAGGTATCCCTAAAATGAAAGGGTACCCATTAAACTTGGTTTTGGGTTGGAGGACAAGGAATTTTTTGGGGTACTCTCAGGAGTCAATGGAGACCATCACATCCTCAATAACTTCCTTGGGGGCTACTATGGATATGTACGCAAGTTGCAGCACTGTGGTGGTTTTTCTCAAGGCTCCTTGGAGGTTGAGTTTCAGCATAGTTTCCATTGTCATGACATTGATTGCATCCCCAAGGTCAATCCAGGTGTTGGGGACTACAATATTGTTAATGTGCACATCCACTACTAGGCTACCAAGATCCAAGTACTTTGGGGAGATAACCTCCCCAAGAATTAGATCAAACAGTTGCCCAACAACATTGAAAGTGGGGGCATCTCTTATTATTCTTCCAGGCCTCTTGAAACATTCTTCCCTGATAAGTTTGTTGTAGATTGAAACATATTTGATGGTCTGGAGAAGGGGCATTTTAACACAAATGTTCTTCATTCTCCCAAACATTCAACCTCTTCTTGGGTGTGGTGTCTAGGTTGTACCAACCTTTAAGGATAGGGAGGTTCATTGGCTTGAGGCACACTATCTTCCTTCTCTTCTTTAAGATCTTTAGGTGGAGAAGGTTGGTGAGAATTCGGAAGTACCTCCCCAAACCTAAGGTTGATATCCACAACATAAGTAGGATAGGTTGTTTCCCACTATAGACTTCTTGGACCTTCTTATTTCTTGGGTTCAGGTTGGGTTGAGCAGGAATCTGAGGTTGCTTAGGTGGATTATTATAGGGTAGTTGTGGTTGAGCTGGAGGAGGAGGCATTCTGGCACAAGGTTGGGTTGCCTAAGGCCTCTATCCTTATGAAGGGTTTCCCCATCGAGGAGGTTGACGTTGATATGGCTAGAAGGGTGTATTGATAGGATGAGAAGGATATTGAATAGAATAGTACCAAGGAGAGGGAATGGAACAAGGTGAGTGTGTTGGAGGATACCAAGGCTTAAAGGGTGAATTCTAATTTGGATTGAAAGGAGGATAGTGTGCACCTTGTTGATATGGCTGAGGGCCTTGTGACCTCCTTTGGTTAATGAATATAACTATATCTTTTTTGCTTGCCAACACAATATCTCCAACCCAACTTCTCACAAGAGAGGTGGTTGACAGACTTGCACAAGCAATTTTCTCATAAACAAATTCTTCTAGAAAGGAAAGGAAATATTGCTAGCTAGATATAGGAAAAAAATGCATGAATAAAATACACAAAGGAGAGAGATTAGAGCCTCTTGGTTGGGCCCTAACCCAAGGGGACTTTTCCCTCTAAAGCAAACTCAAATTTGAGATAATAGATGGCTTCTCGATAATATAAAATAATGCTCAAGTACATGATGAAAGGAATGAAATTGAAAAGTAAAAACTCCTAGCTCTTAGTAGTATTTATCTTCTCAAAAAGTTCAAATCCTATTGAGCCCTTGGGCGTCCTTATTTATAAAAAAAAATGACTAAGGGGCAACCTTCTTGGAAAGAGGGTTGCTTCCCTCCAAAATCCCTAAAATGGTGGATCTATCTCCCTAAGATCCTCACAATATTTAAGTGCATCAACTATTAGTATATCCTTTAACTGTGAGTGAGTAAATACATGGAGCAAGTCAAGTTGTAGGTGAGTAAATGTATGGGACAAGTTTCTTGCATCTTCTCTAGTTGCCTCCAACTTATTTCTATGTAGTAAACACACTCTTTTCTTGCACACTATTATCACCCCAAGAAACTCTCCTAGGTTGTATATCAGAGATGCTCGGGAATATTACAAACTCAACAAAATGTTGGATAAATGGTGGATGAATGAAAGAAATGTTGCATATTCAAGCCAGATAACAACCTCAACTATTCTTGACTCCAAACATGGGTGAACACCCCCAGACTACAAGGCTTTAGACCACCAATTACTCATAGTTTTAAGGAAAATGTGATGATAGAGAATACTAATCACACCAACAGATGCACAGGACCTTGTGATGGCCAGCTGCAACCAGGTAAAAGGTCTGCAAATCTATTTCCTAATACACAGATAGGATGACAGCTCTCTGGCATTAAAATAACAGAAACCTGCATACAAATTCAATGATACATGCTAGATCCAAACACAGAGGTGGGATGACAGCCCCTTTAATGCTAAACATCTACAGCACATGAATAAATTCATAACAAGCACAGCCTGGAACAAAGAAGAAGAAGTGGAAAGTGAGCAATTAACAGCAAAAGAAGCTTGCATTATCTAAAAATGAAGACCAGGCGTTGCAGGTATCACAGTAGTTACAGTCTCCAGAAGTTGAACCTTACATCAAAAATAACATTCATCCATCCTCAACAGATCTTGTTTTTGGGTTTATATAGAGTTTGTTTATAAAATTGCTCTGTTGCGCTATACAAGGAAGGATCATAATGACCAACAACCATATTAATTCTCTTAAATGGGCTTTTGTTGCAATCTCAGTGTATTAATGAACAAAATCGACCTTTTTTTATAGTCTGATGTTCTTCTTTGAGCAGGCGGAATTCTGACTGAAAGAAACCATAATTGATAAATGCTTTAACTACTCGAGGTTGTCATGTTTCCTTCTCGGCCATTCTATAATTTAAATGTGGTTTCTAAGGATTTACTGCATTGGGTACAGGTAGGTGACTGCCTTGATTCTTTGGCAGTAGAGAGTATTCAGGAGTATTACAGACAGTATGGCGAGGCAGACTTGAACGGAGGAACGAAGCTCCACCGTCGGATCGTGCAGATCGACGGTGGGGATCAGTTGATAAGGAGTATCGGGAGGTTATAAAATCGGGATAGACGAGAGCAGTGGATCTGACAGCCATCACACGAGGAAGATGTGTGGACGATAATGAGCGAGAGAACGGTGGTTTCATGACGGGCGGTATTCCCCGCACCGCCCACGGATCAACAGTGGTTTCCGTATGAGGGCGTGCGATCAAATAAAAACACGACGCGTGGCATATGAAAACCACCACCCCCATGAGTTAACGCGCGTGCAAGTTGCGTGAACGGGGAAAGCGCCCACCATTAATGACTCGATGGATGGTCAGATGGCGGGGATATACACGATGTTTAGTGTGTGGGGAAAAGACGAAGACCGTTAGATTAAAGTGCGGAAATCAACGGCTATGGTCACGGTGGAAGGTTATATGGGTGCCGGTCCATAGGTTCAACGCCTAGGAACTGAAGAAAAGGGTTATGTAGAGTTTAAACAGATAAAATAAAGGCAGTATGATCTTGGCGCCCGGGAGTTAAAGCAAACAGGTTTATGCGAGGTTTTAGAATAAATAGAGATAGCGAGGGGAAAGGGAATACAAGTTTATGAAGGATTTTGGAGGAAACTAAGAACAACGAAAGTGATGAGAATATGAGAAAATGAAGGGGGGGAAGGACAAGACTGCAGCAAGTTTTATTTTAGCATAATATAACATGGCAAAGCTGTCCTTGACCCTCAATTGTTCAAAATTGTAGCAGAGCTAACACTGGCTCCTTCTGGGGATGAGATCCTCCCTGTGAGGTCTCAAGAACCTGTAGACCAATGCCTTCATACAAAACCAGCTTAAAAACATTGCCTAGTATCCATTGGGCATGGAGTCAAACCAAGTCTACACTAAAACCTGAAAAAGAAATTGCTTACAATCATTAATGCCAAAGGACCTTAAACAACATAAACATTCAAAAATTGGCCAACTGATGGGCCATCAAAATTGTCTCTCTTGCTCTTGGCCCCTTCATCATAGAGCTGCAAAACAGGATTTATTTGATCCTCTACCTCAAAGAGTTTAGGAGATTTGACCTTGATAGGTAGATAGGGATCAAATTTCATTCCCCTTCTATGTGCTCTCCTCCTTGGATGTTCTTTATGTGAGCTTTTGTACACCTGCTGAATAATCATGACTATTGTGTACTTTTCTGTGTCATCTGTGGTCTGCACAACTAATATGAATGATGTAGCATTGTATTCTTGTGTAGGGGACACAAAGACATCATCTGCCCTTTATTTTTCTCATAACAGTCCACATCCAAGGAGAAGTTCCAAGACTGCGGAGTTATCTGATAAGCTGCCCTTTCAGTCTGTGTAGAGGTCACCTGAGCAGGCTTCAGAAAATCAAAACTGAGGTGATCAGTCTCAGCCTTGAGCATTGAGTTATTTCCTGCCTCAGTGTTTAAGGGGAAATTGTGAGGGATTTTCAATTGAGCAGACAGAGAGACATGGGGAGCTTTCCTCTCCCTTATTGATCACTGCAGGCTGCCTGATTTGCAGATCTGCATAATCATGGGAAGATGGGCAGGCTTCAAGCTCTGATTCTTCGAGGATGAAGGGATCTGCTGTTGGCTGCCACTGCTAGTCAACTTGTTGTTCTACAGCTACAACAAATTGTTGAGCAGTGCCTTTGGATAATGCTTCTTCATAGGCAGCTCTGGTTAGGAAAGGAGCACCTTCCAAACCATGGACCTCCTCCTCTTCTTCATAATGTTCCATGACTATATTCTGTGTCTTCACCCTTTATCTTCATTTGCATCTCTATTTCTCTGCAAAATCTACAAATGCTCATTTTCCCCACTGTATAGATTTGGAGTTGAAAAAGAAATGGAACAATGAGCTCCTGCTTCCTCAAAATACTGCTCAGCCTTTAGTTTGGAAACTTCAAAGGCCAAAAACTCAAACATAGCTAATTCATCTATCTCAGGCTCTGAGGATGATGAGGATTCACCTCCCTATCAGCATCACCTTCGAGTCTTTCTGCAGCAAAAATGTTTGCTTCTACTGTTGAGATTGCAACAAGATGATGGAGCTTAGTGAAAAGAGTCGCCTTCACTAAGTGAAAATTATGGCGCAAGTTCTATTTTTGGATCACAGCAGGATGATCACAGCAGGAGTGACCACAACAGGGATGATCACAATAGGAGTGATAGTGATCATAGCAGGAGTGATCACAGCAGGAGTGATCAAAGTCACTGTCTGTCAAAAATAGAAAAGTCAAATATTATTGTCTCATAATAATATTTGGACTATAAACTTGATTTTATTCTCTTGGAGCACTTCAGTTTGAGCTACAGATGTGGCACATGCAGCTGTCAGAAGGAAGTGCGCTTTCTTTGTGGGTCAGTTGAGTTGTTGCATGCATGACTTCAGTTAGAACTCAATCAGTTGAGTTTGTTGGAGTTGATTGTGGAGTTGATGGAGTTGTGTTCAGTTTGACTTGGTTAAACTAGTTGTAATTAGTCTAACTGCAAATAGACTAATGATGAGTTGTTAAACTAATTATTAACTCATAATCAAACTATAGAATACATCAGTTAACTCAGTTGCATGTCAGTGCATGTTTAGTTCAGCAGGGACAGGTGTTAGAGGATCAGATTTCTATCAGTTGTGACTATAGTTGTGCATGAGGATTTGCAAAATCAAGGGATTGAGTATGCCAATGAGTATTGCCTAGTGACTGCCCAGTATTATAGCCTCTGCTCACGTCTTTCCCAGTGTGAGTGATTCTTTGGAGGTAAATACGAGTTTGGTTAATCCATTCTCATTTATTCTTGAGCAGGTATTAAGCAGTGGAGGCAGGAAAGCAGTGGAATAGATTTGGAGATCAGATTTGAGTTGTATTGTGTGTAACAGGTGGAGCTGATACTGGATTGCTTGTGATAAGCATTGTACTTTGTAATGTTACATGTTCTCAATCATTAATATACAGATAGTGTGGGGTTTTCAGCTGTAAGCTTTCCCTGGGTTACATCTTGTGTCAATGTGTGAATGCTCTTGATGTTTTATTGTTATCGATGCTACTAAATTGATGATCAACATAGAGGAGCTTATGTATTTTGTATGTATTCCGCAATAGTACATGATAAGGATAATCTCCATTGAATATGTGTTAAATTATTCAAAATTTCTACATCTACCTCAAAGGCTGCATTTTGCATATCAGCCAAAGAAGCACATCTTCTTTCTCTTAACAACAGGCAGAACTCGGAATCGAAGGCATTGGCATAAGTAAGCATGACAGACGCAGGGGTGGGTCTTACTTCTGCTTGCATTCTGTTGTACATATGATTGAATCTGATGTTGAAATCAGACAGCAGCTCACCATCTTCCCTCTGCAAGTTACCAAATTCATAATGATAAAAGAGCAGATCTTTATTATTCCCCCAGTGCTTTAAAAATACATCATCTAGGGCCTCAATATCTGCAATAGACCTAGGGGGTAATTCTCTAAACCATTTTCTAGCTTCCCCATCTAGGCTTTGGACAAAAACCCTCATCCAGACATCCTCTTCATTGATATCCAGGTTATCAGCATAGCTATAAAAGGCCTCTAAATGCTCTTCAGCTGATATTCCTTCTGCACCAGTAAACTTTGGCATAAATTCTTGATAATCTCCTGTAGGCATGGCATTCAAAGGGGTAGGAAAGACTAAGGGTCCATACCTAGCAGCAACTATTCTTTCTATCTTTGTGAGGGCTTGCTGGCTTGCCATGACTGAGGTAAGGTAACAGGATACTAGTAAATTGAGTGGTATGAATCAATGAAAAAAATAGAGGAATATGATGGACAGCTTGGATGCTTCTTTCAACTGAGGTCTGAAAGGGAAATGATTAGCAAGGAGTTGTATGAATCTCTGAAGGTATTTCTACACTAGCAGAGATACATAAAAATTCCAAGGCTTACCTGATCCTGATGCTCCTTACTGCGATATTTTTTCTACTGAACGATCTTCTCAGGATCAGGCATTGGTTCAGCTGATGGTTTCTAAGTATTTTACCGAACATGCCTCACCAACTGCACCAGAACTGCAATGTGGAGTCGCCAAAGGATGGTTCTCCTCTAGTGGAGTCGCCAAATAGACGATTACAACCAAAATATGTGTCCAAACCTTGTCTATCATCAAAATTTGGAACTGTGTCGTTCTCCCAAGGAAGCTGAGCTTCAATTCTCCTTCCCCCGGCAATGGCGCCAATTAATGTTATCACCCCAAGAAACTCTCCTAGGTTGTATATCAGAGATGCTCAGGAACATTACAAACTCAACAAAATGTTGGATAAATGGTGGATGAATGAAAGAAATGTTGCATATTCAAGCCAGATAACCACTTCAACTATGCTTGACTCTACACATGGGTGAACACCCCCAGACTACAAGGCTTTAGACCACCAATTACTCACAGCTTTAAGTAAAATGTGATGATGGAGAATACTGATCACACCAGCAGATGCACAGGACCCTGTGATGGCCAGCTGCAACGAGTTAAAAGGTCTGCAAATCTGTTTCCTAATACACAAACAGGATGACAGCTCTCTGGCATTAAAATAACAGAAACCTGCATACAAATTCAATGATACATGCTAGATCCAAACACGAAGGTGGGATGACAGCCCCTCTAATGCTAAACATATACAACACATGAATAAATGCATAACAAGCATAGCCTAGAACAAAGAAGAAGAAGTGGAAAGTGAGCAATTAACAGCAAAAGAAGCTTGCATTAGCTAAAAATGAAGACCAGACGCTGCAGGTATCACAGTAGTTAAAGTCTCCAGAAGTTGAACCTTACATCAAAAATAACATTCATCCATCCTCAACAGATCTTGTTTTTGGGTTTATATAGAGTTTGTTTATAAAATTGCTCTGCTGCGCTATACAAGGAAGGATCATAATGACCAACAACCATATTAATTCTCTGAAATGGGCTTCTACTGCAATCTCAGTGTCTTAATGAACAAAATCGACCTTTTCTGATAGTCTGATGTCCTTCTCTGAGCAGGTGGAATGCTGACTGAAAGAAACCATAACTGATAAATGCTTTAACTACTTGAGGTTGTCATGTTTCCTTCTCGGCCATTCTGTCATTTAAATGCAGTTGTTGAGGATTTACTGCACCGGGTACAGGTAGGTGACCGCCTTGATTCTTTGGAAACAGAGAGAATTCAGGAGTATTACAAACAGTATGGCGAGGCAGACTTAAATGGCGAAACGAAGCTCCATTGTCGGATCTGGCAGATCGACGGTGGGGATCAGTTGATAAGGAGTATCGAGAGGTTATAAAATTGGAATAGACGAGAGCCATCAGAACGGATTGCGGTGGCTCCAACGGCCATCGCACGAGGAAGATGCACGAACGATAATGCACGGGAGAACGGCGATTTCAGGACCGGCGGTATTCCCCTCACCGCCCATGGATCAACGGTAGTTTCCGTATGAGGGCGTGCGATCAAATAAAAACACGACGCGTGGCATATGAAAACCACTACCCCCGCGGGTTAACGCGCGCGCAAGTCATACGATCGGGGAAAGCTCCCACCATTGATGACTCGATGGACGGTCGAATGGCGGGGACATACACGATGTTTAATGTGCGGGGAAAAGACGAAGACCGTTAGATTAAAGCGCTGCAATCAACGGCTATGGTTACGGCAGAAGGTTATATGGGCGCGGGTCCAGAGGTTAAACGCCCGGGAACTAAAGAAAAGGGTTATGCAGAGTTTAAACATATAAAACAGAGGTAGTATGATCTTAGTGCCCGAGAGTTAAAGCAAACAGGTTTATGCGAGGTTTTAGAATAAATAGAGATAGCGGGGGGAAAGGGAATACAGGTTTATGAAGGATTTGGAGGAAACTAAGAATAGCGGAAGTGATGAGAATATGAGAAAATGGAGGGGGAAGGACAAGACTGCAGTAAGTTTTCTTTTAGCATAATACAACATGGCAAAGCTATCCTTGACCCTTAACTGTTCAAAATTGTAGCAGAGCTAACACACACTAATCATGTTAGGCCACAAGATATGATAAACATCCTTTAGTCTTCCTAATAAACAAATTATAATAAAAAAGATGTTATCAAATGCGAGGAAAGAGGTAAATATATGTTGAAAAATGGCCAAATGGGCCTTTTTATCTACCTATTAATGAAGCCCATCAATTACTTCTCCCCTTGTATTCATACTTCTCATATACCTCTCCTGATTTGTCTTCCCCTTTGACATCAATGGCAAAGGGTGACTCCCCCTGATGAAGTAATTTCTTTTGTCCTCTTGTAATATTCCGTTCTCCATTTGACTGCTTCTCTCCCCCTGATATATTATTCCTTTTGTATCTTTCCACAATTGATTTCCTGTCATTATGCATTATTGAAAAGATTCACCTTTAATACAAAGGAAACAATTCGTTCTACAATTTTTCAACCTTGAAAATCATCCATGACCATATCTGCTACTCCACTCGCTAACTATTCTACTCGCAATGTTGACTTTTGCTCTTATGACTCCTTCACATCCGCCATCTACCATTCCAAATCAAATTGTCAAAGGATAGATCTTCAAATTTGAAACCACTGTGACTTAAACTCCCCCTCTTCAACATTCACAGAACATGGAGTCTCCAAGTTGGATTTCTCTAATACCACTTGTTGGGAATCATTTAAGGATCATCGGGAGGCTATTAAACCATGTCATGACACACACAGAGCTACTAACTTTTATTCATGCAACAATATTCCCCCAGCACGAGCCAGGTGTGTATCGAACCCGTGACGTGGGATTTGATCCCAATTATTGGAAATAATAAGAGGGGTTGACTTTGTATTTCACTTTAATTAGTTAATTTTAATCTTCAAAGCATTAAATAACGTTGGAATCATAACAAAAATGTAAATCAACATCTTATCACATGAATAATTAACAAAACCATTCAACAATGCACAACATCAAAGACAACACACAAGAAATTTTTAGGTGGAAACCCTTTCGGGAGAAAAACCACTGAATGTTTTTAATATAGGTCTTTAAAGATTACATCAATAGGAAGCTCCAACTTCTAAGATTTTCTAGTAACAACTAGAAGGAGGCTCCAACCCCCTGATTTATCATCTCCAATACCTTGGTTTACCAAATCCACCTGGAAGGATGCCCCAACGCCCTTGTTTTGTCAAATCCAACTGAAAGGACGCTCCAATTCCCTGCAAGCTCCAACTTGCCATAGTACCACCATGCCACCGCGAAGATATAAGATAAAAGAATAAGATATATTACATTGAATATGTTGCTCGACCACTGTTATCAACAACATTGTTGTTTTTCCTTTGCTCTTGTCAAATCACCGTCACAATACCAGGTAAATTCCATAGCTATCACTACTAACTCAAGCCCACATGCATAGTACAATATGCCAAAAGTTTGTCCTGTGCCTATCCTAAATTTGCGTAAACTTCTCCCTTAGGATACATACAATCATAAGATGTCAAGCCAATTATTTCTCTGCAGTATAACACTTGGCACATCAGCAAGCTCTTCTCAACAATATATAACCAAAGCTCGCTCAACTAACAAATAATTATACTCTCACACATAATCATTTCTAGGAGCATTCAATCAATATTTTGACCCATAATTAGAGCACACATGAACTCTACCATACCCTAATGGCATCTCAATCAACTCTATCAACATCAAACTATGAATCAATAACTCTCCTCAACATATATTTTATGAAGGTTCCAAAACCTTGATAACGCCATTACATCGGGATTCCAAACCCTAGGTAGTCAAAAACAACATATAAATTAAAAACCCTAATGGTTTCTTCAACCATATTACTCATCAAATACAAGTCAACAAACAACCTTTCTTACATTGCATTACAACAAGTGATGAACCCTCGTACATGTAATTACATCAACAACAAGGAAGAACAAAGTCATATGTTCCCGTCAAACCCTAGTTTATCTTCATAGTTACGCACGGATCAACAATTCACTAGGATTGTACAATACAAACCATTCTATTAGTTGAAGTCTTATGATTTTATTGGAAGATATTTAAAGATATGTAAGGCAGAGAAACCCTTGTTGTTGACTCTCATATTGTCAATATATGCAATGATGTGATGTCAAACTTTATCAATCTGTCAAGTTTCAAAATTACTTCTTATGTACAGGTTTAAGTATTCTATCTAAATCTTACCTCAACAACAACATAAGTATTTCCTGAATTATTTACATACCTTGGATATAACCTTTCAACCATTTGCATTTATGGCATAAAGAGTGAATCTAGAAAATTGTTCAATTGTTGATGAAACAACCCCTAAAGTTGCCTCTTCAAATCAAGATACAATAAAATGGCTTATCATACTTGTTAATTTGTTCAAATATTCCCTCACTTATTTCTTTTATCAGCCTCAAGATGTTGACCCATGTTAGCAATAAGACTACCCTTAAGAGAGGCTCAATACCTCTTCTTTCTTCTTCCAAAGTAGGCTCTAATTAATGGCCAAAACTCAAACACAAACCCAGTTCAACCTTCAATGCAAGTTTGAATATTCATAACCATTCACATGCATATCATGGCCCTTGAAACCATTTCAAAACTCAACCTTAACATGATCTATATCAACTTCCCACAAAACTAAATTGATGCTATAGGTATGCTCTCAAATTAGCCTCAAATAGCTAAAATGGTTTCAGGAAGACAAATTCAAGAATATGTCGAGGATTCAATCAACCAGTGAAATATGCCTCAGAAAATGGTGGCGAAGAAAACCTTAAACATGTCATTTGATTATGCTTTTTAGGCTTCCAATCTTGCTTCAATTCAACCTTGAACACTTGGACAAAACCTTCAAAAACTTGGTAGGAATGGATTTCAACTAGACTTTTGATTAGGCCTCCAAATATGATCTCGATACAACCTTTGAAAGAACCTACAATAGTGTGAAGATAACCTCAAATGATTTGTGTTTGAGGGCGAAGGAACATACTATACAGAGACACAAGACTTCCTCGGATTAGCCTCAGGTTGATGCAAATCGTAGCCTCATAAATTGAACCATTTTTACTAAAATATGACCTTGGGGGGGGGAGGGGGGGAATTCAGCCTTTGAGGCAGCCACAGAAAACCTTAGATCAATCCAAAATTCCACAGAGATTGGACTCAAAAAGGGGTCGAAATGCTATCCTCAAAAGATGTCAAAATCCTTCAACGAGGAGCCTCAGAACAAGCCTAAAAGTACCACAAGAGGAATCAGAAAATTAGACCACATAATAGGCCTAATTGTGTCATAGATGAGGGCCAAATTAGTGCTTAAGGAACTTGGCCAAATCTACAAAAAACAAAAAAACAAAACAAAAAAAATTGAAGAAACCCTAAATGAATCGCCATACATAAAACAATAAACCCTAATCAGAAACTCAATCTCTTTAGAATTTTTGTGTTGGACTGGCCTCATACGAAATTCATGAAATCTTGTGAGAGAATGTTGTCTCTTGCAGGGAGAAAAATGCACCAATATATATAGGAAAGAAGGGTTTAGAAGGGAGGGGGTTGACTTGGCCAATGCAAACTCCACATGAAATTTTAATGCCAAACTTGAACCAAGCATAGAGTTGTTATTTGGGGGACCTTGACCAAACTTCAGAACACAAGCTTTGATCAAGCATATCTCCTCAACTTTGAGGATTTATGAGCGTGCCACCTATAGTTGGAAACAACATGAAAATGAGAATCAAATGAAGATGTTCTTGAGAGAAAAAACATTGATTTTCCCATCCAAATTCTTCATCAAGGGCGAGGCATCATGAACACATTATCCTTCTAGGGCTTCTTGACTAATGGAGATTCCACTAAATGAAAATTATAGACAAATATCAAGAGAATTCAAAGACCAATGTTTGCATCAATGAAAACACCATTCAACAAAGACGTGACTGAACTGAGCACGAAAAATTTATGTTGTCTAAGACTAAGATCGACGCGTAACTGAGGCTGAGGTGTATATATATATCTATATATATATATATCTATATATATATATATACAATGATGAAGGCACAAAGAGATTAATTTGCCATACATTGGGCACATTTTTTGACAAACAGGTAAGGTTGATATACCATAAGTCAAGCTTTGCCACACAAACTTTGGTAAGCATTAAGTGACATAGTGGTTATTGTTGCATGAGTTGAGCTATGAATTGTGTTGTCTACATGGCAAGCTAGAAGAGTTGTGAATGATATGTTGTATTCATTACATTGACAATTGTGGTGTCGATTATAGAGTCAATCCCCTCATGCTCCCTTTGTAGTCTCGCTACTTACAATATAACAAAATTGGGTAGGCAATATTACAAGTCACATCTGATAGTAAAATTGGTGAGGTATGTACATTGTATATGCATGGTCACAGGTTTGATCTCCCAGCAGTTGAAAGATTAAATTGATCTTTTATTTTTTTCCATCATACCATTTTGTAGAACTGTTAGGATTCCAAGAAACTCTCCTAGGTTGTAGCTCGGAGATGCCTGGTAACATATAAATTCAACTATTGTTGCAGGTTTAATGCATGGAATGATGGTTTAATTCAAGCCGGATAACCACTTCTACTTTGTTTCACTCCAGACATGCATGAACACCCCCAGACTACAAGGCTTTAAACCACCAATTGCTCACAGTTTGAGGTATTAGGTGAATATGGAGAATACTAACCACACCAACAAATGCACAAGACCATGTGATGGTCGGCTTTAACTAGTAAAGAAGTCTATAAATCTAATCTACTAATGCAAAGACAGGATGACAGCTCTCCTACATTAGATAGAAAGAAACCTAGACAACCTATTCAATGATGCATACAGGATTCTAGCACAAAGATAAGATGACAGTTATCTAGTGCTAAACATCAAGAGATCAAGGACATAGCATATTAGGCACAGCTTAGAATAGAGGAAAATGGAAAGTGAGTAGTTAACAACAAAAGAATCTTGTATTAGCTGAAAATGAAGACGAGACGCTGCAAGTGACAAAATATCTACAGTCTCCAGAAGTTGAACCTTACATCAAATGCCAACCTTGATTACATCTTGTTTCTAGGTATTTATAGATTTCATTACAAGGGCACTTGGCCATTTTAGGTATGGAGGGGTCATAATTGACCACCAACTGCATTTAACTACCTGATGGAGTCTCTGAATGTGTTTGCTTGCTTCAGTGGATAAATCTGATTTGTTCAGGTGCTGTGTTGTCCCTTTAGACGGTTGGAATGCTCATACCAGTGGAGTCCATGACTAATAAATTCAGTTACAGGGTCGTGTTTGTCCTTTTCTCCCTTCGGCCATGCTTCTTGTTAAATATGGTGGTTGTGAAATTGACTCTGACTGGTACTGGCAAGTTGGTCATCTCCTTGCTTGGGCAAACAGAATGGTGAGATGGTGTAGAATGTATGGGCTAGTGGACGATTTGGATGAGCGAGAAGAATGGTTGTTGGATCAAGGGAATGGATGGTGGAGATGGCTCGGTGGAGGCTGTTGGCCGAGGTGAGAGCGGGGTGAGTCATAGCCGTTGGATCTTCTGCGAATAGATCGGACGGTGATCAGGCTATGGAGTTGCATGGTCATTATCAGGCAAGCAGATTCTTCGGGCGATAAATGGTATTCATTGCACTGCTTTCGGGCCCTAAGCGATAAGAGCTGGAGGTCGCGTGATCCCATTCAGTGATCGACACGTAGCAGCGGATGAGAGAGAAAAACCACTCTCATCGCGTGCTAACGTTCGATTATATTGTCGGTGCAATGAGAGCGAATGCTGTCGAATCTTTACGGAGATGATCCGACAGTGAGGAATGATCGAGCGGGTTACTTTATCGGGTGTGACGGGAGTCGTGGATCGGTAGGGTGATCAACGATAAGGATGAAGCACGATGAGTTGTGAAAGCATAGAGTCATATGGGTGAGGTTTTATGGCGGGTTTGTGGTTTTGCGCTCGGGGTTTAGGCCAAAAGGGGCTTTGTTGGGTTTCAGAAGGCTTATTCAGGGAATGAGGAGGGTTTAGAGAAGAATGAGATGAAGGAAGAAAGGAAACAACGACCAATGTGAGCCTCCCTTTGAATGTAACCTATCAGATCATGATCCTTTCTGTCTTTAGAGAATCAGCATTGCATAGAAGAGCTAAAACTGGCTCCTTCTGGGGATGAAATCCTCCCTGTGAGGTTTCAAGAACTGTAGACCACTGCCTTTCATGCAAAAACAAGATCAACAATACTTCCTAGTGTTCCATTAGGCATGGAGTCTAATTAAGCCTACACTAAAACTTGTAAAAGAATATATTTACAATGTTGAGGCCTAAAGGCCTTAAACAATATAAATTTTCAAAAACCGCCCATTAACTGGGCCATCAAAAACTGTTTCTCCTTCCATACTTCGCAGCATGAAAGTGTTGTTCCCTTGGATCTAAGTAATGACAAAAGGTCTAGTCCACAGAGCATCGAACTTCCCATGATTGCCTTTCTTTTCCTTCAGTGCATCCCATTTGAGCACCAAGTCTCCAACTTGAAAATTGTCCATCTTTGCCTTTCTGTCAAAGGCTTCCTTGACTCTCTTTTGATGTGCTGCAGACCTTTCAACCAGTTGGTCCCTGATCTGATGTACTTCTGCCAAGTTAGTAATCCTCTTTGTCATGTCATTTTCCTCATTCTGCTCTTCCTGCAAGAACTTAGCCACAGGGAGGGTCAACTGAATTGGGAATATGGCCTTAGTGCCATATACCAACTTGAATGGAGAATTCCCTGTGGATTTCTTGGTGGTCACCCTGTCAGCCCACAATGCATACTTCAACTTGGAATCCCAGTTCCTTTTGTCCTCCAGCAGCTTTTTGATTATCCTTATTAGGCTCTTATTGGATGATTCTGCTAGGCCATTACCTTGAGGGTAATATGAGGTGGAATGCACCAGCTTAATGCCCATTGAGTCACACATGTCCACCAACTCTTTTGCCCTGAAGGCTGCTGCATTGTCTGTAATCAATTTGTGGGGACAACCAAACTTGGTGAAAATGTTTTCTGTCAAGAACTTCATGACCACATGGTGATCAGCGTTCCTAGTAGGGATGGATTCAATCCATTTAGTGAAGTAGTCAGTGGCTACTAAGATCCATCTGTGTTGGCCACTGGAATGTGGATTAATTTCTCCTATGAAATCCAAGGCCCACTACTGGAAAGGGCCGTTGGCATATATTGGCTTCACGGGTAAGGACTTCAACTACTATTTTCCTTCAAACCTCTGGCACCTGTCACAAGGTTTTATGAATGAAAAGACATTAGAAAATAGAGTGGGCCAATAATACCCAGCCCTGAGGATCTTGTGGGTTGTGGTTTTCCAATAGCGATGTCCCCCAAATATGCTGGAATGAAACTGATGCATGACCTCCATGGATTTTTCTTTGTTCAAACATCTTAGAAGGATTCTAGACAGATCCCTCCAATACAGCAAGCTTTCATGGATACAAAACTTGGCTGCTCTGAGCTTAATAGTTCTAGCTTGGCTTGAACTAAGGTCTGGAGGAACTTCTAGCTTCAGCAAAAATTGAGCTATTGTAGAATACCATTCACAAGAAGCTAGCTTTTTAGCCAATGTCTGGTCATGTCCTATTATTGGTTCTTCTATCTATCCATCCTCTAAATCTGTATTTATCCATTTTATGTCCAGCATCCTACAATTTTCTTCAGCCATCAGCTTAGAAAGGCCCTGACCTCTGACAAGCTTGGTGGGCTTCAATTCTATATTGAATTCAATGAGCTTTGCAATCTATTTAGCCCTTCTTCCATCAACATCTGGTTGCATGAGGACATCCTTTACTGAAGAAAAGTGCACATATGCAATTACCTTGGAGTGCAGAATGTATATTCGGAAAGCTTTCAAAGACTTGATCAGAGCATAAGCTTGTTTTTCTATAATATCATACCTTAATTCAACATCCCGTAAGGTTTTGCTAAAAAATGCCACTGGATGCTCTGAACCTTCCTCATCTTTCTCCAATAAGACTGCTGTAAGGGTGTCACCTGAAGAAAAGGAGAAGATATGAAACTCTTTTCTATAGTCTGGGCTGATCAAAGAGGGGGCTTCCATGATAGATCTTTTGATGGCTTCAAAATATCTTCTTGCTGCATCAATCCACTTGATCTCTGATCCCTTTTTCAGCATGGAGGTGATGTGTTTTACTACTTCTGCAAAATTAGGAATAAGCCTCCTTACAAAATTTATTTTGCCCAGAAAGGATTGGATGTCCTTTTTTTATCTTGGGACAGACAAGGTCTATACTACTTTCACTCTCTCTGGGTCAATTTTGACACCTATAGCAGAAACGATGTGTCCTAGCAGCTTGCCCTCCTCTAAAGAAAATTGTGATTTTTTAGGATTGACTGATATCCCAAACCTCCTGCACTTCAAAAACACCTTCTTTAAATGCTGCAAATGATCTTGATGGCTGCTGGAGTATACTGTTATATCATCTAGGTAGACAAGGACAAACTTGTCCTTCTCTCCTACAAATGCTATATCCATAGCTCTCTGAAAGGTGGCTCCAGCATTCATCAGTCCAAAAGGCATCTTGGAGTACATAAAAGTGCCCCAAGGAGTGGTGAAAGCAGTCTTTTCTTGGTCATCTAGATGTACAGCAACTTGGTTATACCCTGAAAATCCATCCAGGAAAGACATGACTTTGGCTCCTGAGACTTTCTGCAGCAAATGCTCCATCTTGGGCAAAGGATAGTTGTCTTTCTTAGAGCATTTGTTCAGGTTCCTGAAATCAACGCACAGCCTGATTTCTCCATTTTTCTTCCTCACCACTACCAAGTTGGCTACCCATTTTGAATATCTCAGAGGAACTATGATTTTGGCAGCCAACAACTTCTTGATTTCTTTTTCAATCAGAGGGAGGAGCAAAGGATTTATGGGCATCAGCTTCTACTTGAAAGGGATGCTGTCTTTCTCCGAGGGGATCTTATGCTGGATGATATTTTTGTCATAAGTTTTAAGGTCATTGTATTCCCAGGCAAAGACATCAGCGAATTTCTTCATTAAGGTGCAGTACTCAAAACTCTAGGCACCAGAAAAATGGGTGGACAGATTTATATACTTTGGATGATTTGGACTCCCTATATTATGCTTATGGACTGCAGACTGATCTTCTTTTTGGGCAACCTTATGAGGCACATCATTCTAGTCAAACAGCTTCTCTAGAGGCACTAGCCCTTTAGGTATATGATTGCTAGGCAGTTGTATAATATTGTCTTGGCAAATTTTATCCCTTAGCTGGGACTGGGGACATTCCTCCAAGGTTTCATTCTCTTGATCAATTTACATTTCAAAGAATTCATCAATGACTTACAGGAACCTGTTTACTTCATCATCATCCTCAAAGACTTTCCAGTGCTGTACATTATTAGGCAAGGATGGCCTATATTTTATCTGGACTCCGTAAACCAATCTAGGGGGTAGAGGAGGGATGAACATGCTAGCAGACACAGAAAGGGAATCAGCAAGCTGATTTTTTACTCTAGGAATATATGAGATACAAAAACTATCAAAAGAATCTTTGAATCTCCATACCTCATCTCTGTATGCTTTCAGCCTTGGGTGCCTTGCTTATAATGTTTTGTTCACTTGCTGAATGATGAGATCAACATCTCCAAACACCTTTATGTCTCTGATCCCTTTGTCTTTAGCAACATTTAAGCCCAATATCAGAGCCTCATATTCTGCTATATTGTTGGTGACCTGAAAAGTCAGCTTGAAAGACAGATGTGTGCTTTCTTGCTTTGGAGATACCAGCACCACTCCTGCTCCTGCAGTTTCCCTTGAACATGCTCCATCAAAGAACATATCCCAAACCTGTGTCCCTTCTTCTTCCATGGCCTGACCTATTGGTTTCTTGAGCTGCACCAAGACCTTCTGGGATTCTTCAATTTGTAGATACATGCTCCAAAATCACTATCCACAGCGTAAATGGGATGATTAGTGGGATTCTTCTCATCGCTGATGATGTAGGCCAGCTGGGCTTCCCTGTATAGTCTTCTACTTTCTCCTCCAAAAACGGGGGCAGTGGCATAAGATAAATAATTTTTCAATGTCCCGCCCAACCTCTTAATCCACCCTCTAGAAAGTAGCATGCCAAACTTAGGGGTGACATCTGCTACCACAATATCCATCATCATGCTTTTCATGGGCAGCTGAGTTAGGGTGATCACCAAGTCTTTGATTAACCCTAGACATTTCAACTTGCTCGAATCAAAGGAGAACAGGTCATGAAAAGGTCTAGTAATATCAAGGCCTAACTCTTCCATGACAGCTTTGGCCATCAGATTATGGCTGGCACCTGTGTCCAGTGGGCAGTTGTGGAGGATTTTGTTATGAATGGTTAAGGAGACATAAAAGGATGGGGAATTGTTGTCAGCAGGTTCAGTCATGGGGCTAAGCACAACTGCATGTTTGTCATCTTGTAGATTGACATAGTCATTGGATGCTTGTGGGGCCTTTAGTTCAAGGGCATCAAGGATGGGCTTTCTAAAGACCTCACTCTTTGCAAGTTCTATCAGAGGTACATATATTTTCAACTTCTGGACTTCTGATTCAAGATTGAAAGGGGAAGGGGACTTGTCAGGGCCTCTTACCTCTTGAGCTGGTGCTCTAAGGATGACTGGATCAGCTGCTGGTCTTTTCGGTTTGCTGATTTGTTATTCTGTGGGGACAACAACTTTTTGAGCAGGATTCTCTTTGACATTACTCGTTCTTGACCTCAAGTTATATATTTTCTGGTCTTCAGTCTATAGAACAGCTTCTCTGTCCCACTCTTGACTAGTCTAGTCCTTGAGTAATTACTCTTCGTAGGCAGCTAATGTCAAAGAGGCAGCACTGCCCTTGTCTTCCATGTAGTGAATCTCATCCTTTTCATCAAACTGTTCCTCCTCCATGACTACGTTTTGGAAAGGTGTCTTAACCCTTTGTTCTTCACTGGATTCTTTACCCCTCTGAATGATCTGCAATTGTTCATTTGCTCTTCTGAATGGATTTGGATTTCTAGGAGAAAATGTATTAGGAAGCCTTGCTTTCCCAGAACTCTGTTCAACCTTCAGTTTGGATATTTCAGCAGCTAGTGACTCTATCATTTTAGTCACTTTGTCTATTTTAGGCTCTGAAGATGAAGAAGAGGAGGAAGCCTCACCTCTCTGCCTCCTCCTATCGGCATGCCCTTTGAGTTTGTCTGCAGCCATGATATTTGATTCCATCTCTAAGGCTGCATCTTTCATTTTAGCTATATTAGCACATCATCTTTCTCTTAATAACAGGCAAAAATCAGAATCAAAGGCATTAGCATATGTGAGTTTTGTAGAGGTGGGGGTAGGCTTCACTTCAGCTGGTATTTTGCTATACATCCAATTGAATCTCTTATTAAAATCATACAGTGATTCCCCATTTTCCCTTTTGAGTTTCCCAAACTCAGTATGGTAGTATAGCAAGTCTTTCTTATCTCCCCAATGCTTTAAAAACACATCATCCAATGCTTCAATGTCTGCTATAGACCTATGGGTCAACTCTCTGAACCGTTTTCTAGCCTCTCCATCAAGGCTTTGAACAAATACTCTCATCCACACATCATCTTCACTGATGTCTAGGTTATTAGCATAGCTATAAAAAGACTCTAGGTGTTCTTCAGTTGTCACTCCCTCTGTACCAATGAACTTAGGCATGTATCTCTGATATTCTCCTGCAGGCATGGCATTCAAAGGAACAGGTAGGACCAGAGGTCCATACCCAGCCGCTATGATTCTTTCCATTCTGGTAGGTGCTTGTGGGCCTGCCATGACTGGGGTGGATGGAAGGGTACTGGCAGTTTGGAAGGTATGGAGTTGAGGAATGAATGACATGGCTGAAGGAAACTGATGGACTGTAGGGGAGGTTTTCTTTGGGCTGAAATCCAAAGGGGGACTTATTGGACAAAGAGCTTTATGAATCTCTAAGAATATTTCTTCACTGATAATGCTAGGCTCTATATTTTCAACATGTGCATGCTCATTTACAAGCCTTTCTTGCAGAGATACATGAGATTGTTTAGGCCTACCTGATCTTGATGCTCCTTTTTGTGATGATTTTCTCAGCTTGACAATCCTCTTAGGGTCAGGCACTGGGTCAGCGGGTGATTTCTGAGGATTTCTCTGAGTGTGTCTCACAAACTGAGCCAAAACTGTGATGTGGAGTCGCTAAAAGGTTGGTCCTCCAGTAGAGTCGCCAGATAGATGATTACAACCAATAATGTGTCCAGACTTTGTCTATCATCAAATTAGGATCTATGTCATTCTCCCAAGGAAGTTGAGCTTCAATCTCGATCCCTGGTAACGGCGCCAATTATGTTAGGATTCCAAGAAACTCTCCTAGGTTGTAGCTCGAAGATGCCTGGTAACATATAAATTCAACTATTGTTGCAAGTTTAATGGAAGGAATGATGGTTTAGTTCGAGCAAGATAACCACTTCTACTTTGTTTCACTCCAGACATGCGTGAACACCCCCAAACTACAAGGCTTTAGACCATCAATTGCTCACAGTTTGAGGTATTAGGTGAATATGGAGAATACTAACCACACCAGCAGATGCACAAGACCATGTGATGGTTGACTATAACTAGTAAAGAAATTTGTAAATCTAATCTACTAATGCAAAGACAGGATGACAACTCTCCTACATTAGATAGAAAGAAACCTAGACAACCTATTCAATGATGCATACAGGATTCTAGCACAGAGATAAGATGACAGTTATCTAGTGCTAAACATCAAGAGATCAAGGACATAACATATCAGGCATAGCTTAGAACAGAGGAAAATGGAAAGTGAGCAGTTAACAGCAAAAGAAGCTTGTATTAGCTGAAATTGAAGATGAGATGCTGCAAGTGACAAAATATCTACAGTCCCCAGAAGTTGAACCTTACATCAAATGCCAACCTTGATTACATCTTGTTTCTAGGTATTTATAGATTTCATTACAAGGTAACTTGGCCATTTTAGGTATGAAGGGTTCATAATTGACCACCAACCACATTTAACTACCTAATGGAGTCTCTAAATGTGTTTGCTTGCTTCAATGGATAAATTTGATTTGTTCAGGTGCTATGTTGTCCCTTTAGACGGTTGGAATGCTCGTAGCAGTGGAGTCCATGACTGATAAATTCAGTTACAGGGTTGTGTTTGTCCTTTTCTCCCTTCGGCCATGCTTCTTGTTAAATATGGTGGTTGTGAACTTGACTGCGACTGGTACTGGCAAGTTGGTCATCTCCTTGCTTGGGCAAACAGAATGGTCAGAGGGCGTGGAATGTATGGGCGAGTGGACGATTTGGATGAGTGGGAATAATGGTCGTTGATTCAAGGGAATGGACGGTGGAGATGGCTCGGCGGAGGCTGTCGGTTGAGGTGAGAGCGGGGTGAGCCATATCCATTGGATCTTCGGCAGATAGATCGGACGGTGATCAGGCTATGGAGTTGCACGGTCATTATCGGGCAGGCGGATTCGTCAGGCAATAAATGGTATTCATCGCACCGCTTTCAGGCCCTAAGCGGTAAGAGTTGGAGGTCGTGTGATTCCATCCAGCAATCGACACGTAGCGGCAAATGAGAGAGAAAAATTGCTCTCATCGCATGCTAACATTCGATTATATTGCCAGCGCGATGAGAGCGAATGCTGTCGGATCTTTACGGAGATGATCTGACAGTGAGGAATGATCGAGCGGGTTACTTTAGCGGGTGTGACGGGAGCCGTGGATCGATGGGGTGATCAACGGTAAGGATGAAGCGTGAAGAGTTGTGAAAGCGCGGAGTTATATGAGAGAGGTTTTATGGCGGGTTTATGGTTTTGTGCTCGGGGTTTAGGCCAAAAGGGGATTTTTTGGGTTTTGGAAGGATTATTCAGGGAATGATGAGGGTCTAGAGAAGAATGAGATGAAGGAAGAAAGGAAACAGTGACCATTGTGAGCCTCCCTTTGAATGTAACCTGTCAGATCATGATCCTTTCTGTCTTTAGAGAATCAGCATTGCATAGCAGAGCTAACAAGAACCATTAGCAAGTATCGATTGCTAGCGCCAAAATCCAACAAGGCACCTGTGAAGAGCTTTTTTGTAGAGCATTTAATTAATTATATAGTTGAATTTGTTTATTTTGATTTATGGAGTCATTATTTGTCTAAATTGAGTTCTAGAAGAAGTTGGACGATCAGGGTTCAAAGATGGTTGCATCTATAAGGTAATGATGCTCTTTTAACCCATATTTTATGACCAGAAGCTATTGTTTGTGTTTGGAGGGTCTATGAGCATATTGCATGTGTTTTGGATACATGAAGTAAACACGTTCCATGAAGGGTTGACAATAGTATGGTAGTTGACAACATTGTTTGTGACAGTTTGTAGTTTGTTGAGACAATGATTGGGATAGTGGTAGTGTTTATGGTAGGGTAAATGTTTCCAGGTTATGTTTGCAAGTTGTGACAATCTCATTTTATGCAGATTTAGTTATATAGGATGACAATGGATCTAGTTTGAAAATGTGGTGAAATAAAGGTCCACAAGGAATTTAAAGAAGGAGGTTGGTGCCTCTACTGAGGTTGGAGCCTACTCATTCTTGAGTTTGTAGCCTAGAGCGGGTTGGAGCACTCATACTTGAGGTTGGAACCTTAATCAAGTTGCAACCTATCGTGAGTGATTTCTTGGATCTCCAAGGTTGGTGCCTCAATTAGGTTGCAGCCTACGGCAAGTGGCAGCTTGAATATTCTGGTGGTAGTTTCCTCCATCAAGTTGGATCCTACAAATTGATGTAAAGAATTGAAGAAAGAGTAGAAGAAGATTGGTGGTTTTCTCCCATTTGGGTTTCCACCTAAAATTTGTGTCTCCTTGTGATGTGATGCCTTCTTGTGTTGTTTCTAGTTATGTTTCTTATGTGATGACGTATTGTGATAATTGAAAATATAATGTTTATGCTCACTACTAAATGAATATATGTTTCATTGAGATTCTGAAACTAATTGACTGCTCATTGGTTCACACACCCCCCTCCCCCCACCCCCCCTCTTAGTGTGACCTTTGGGCCAATAGTTGTTTCAATTAATTAATTCACTTACATAAGAATAACCCATAAATTCATTAATTTTATGTCATTCTCGTAATTTTACCTACTAAAGTGAAAATAATTCAAAATATTATCACTCACATTTTCCATTTCCATAGGAATCATTCAAAAAATAATTTATTTAGTAATTATTCCTTAATCTTTTAAGTATCCTCTTAGAGATAATTTATTAAATCATTATTTATAAATTATTTCTAACTTATTTTACCATTTCACCTAGAAGTGATTTTTTTAAAAGTTAATTGTATTATCATAAAAAATTAGATTACATCATCGATGAGCCATTTGTCAAAAATATCGGCTTCACTCTGCCACATGGGAAACCAGTTTTGTTGGATGATATCTAAAAGTACTAAATGTCTACATAGAGAACCAAGAATAATGACCAAACAAAAGACTTGATAACATAGAAGAGACCATTGTAACATAGCCAAAACATAATATCCCAAGCATGTGTTTGATGATGATAGTGTATTCAAATCCTTCGCACTAAAACTAGGTTCCTTAAAGGGTTTAAACTCACATTGGATGTGTTTCTCAATGTGAGTTATGCGAGATTCCAACCTATCAAGAGATGCATGTTGTTTCCTTTGATTCTGATGAATATCATCGAGAAAGGAGATGATGTCATTCCTTCATGCTTTTCCTTTAAAACTTGTCCTAATAGAGTTTTTATCGACTAGTGGGGAGTAATTTAATGCACGTATTGATTCCTTCTTTCCATGGTATGACCAAGGTTAGAAAGCAAATGGGAAACCTCGTCTAAAAGTTCTAAGTCATAATAGGCTTGCTGATCATGGGGAACCTGCTTCTCAAGTCTTTGAATCGTTGTTCAAGTACTATGAGAGGTCATAGAGTGAAAATTAGGTGTCACTTCCTAAGCTTGCGACTGGGAACATGACCGATTTTTCTGGCCACATCCACCAGCGCCATGATGACCAACGTATGTTGACGGGGCATAATAATTACAACAAAAGATATACTAACACGGAACCAAACATTACGAACTCACTAATCCCAAACATGTGGCACAGGCAAGCACCCCTCAAGGAAAAATATCACTTCAAGAGATATGGGAGAATCTATTCCATACCTCCCCCCCCCCCCAACACTATAGCTTCCAAACAGAAGTCGTCAACCCTCTGAAAATAACTCCCAGACTAACCAAACAGTTATGGAAAATGACAATAAGAATACACTCTAAAACTAACCCTCCTTCCAAACATACCTATGACAGGAATTTTCCACAAACTACTATGTAGAGAAACAAAAAGGTCTAGGTTAGAGTCCCACTCCCTAGGTATAAAGGCCACCAAATCCAAAAGATCCAAAATAGCAATAGACCCTAGCAAAAACCCTTTAAAAAAACCAACAAAAAACAGAAGCTAAGGAAGTTAGCATACTGGGAAAAGGGAAAGATATTACCTACTTATATCCATCGATAAAATCCAAGGCTGAGCACCCTAGCAGTTCAGAATGTGGAGAATTTAAAAAATAATTATGCCAATAATACAAAACATCCACACAAATTCCCTCTTCTATCTTTGATACTATAGTTTTACTGACTTCTTTGTGCCCAACCTAGTAATCATCTCCCGCACCTATCCAGAAAATCAAGGACTTTCTGCCTTTAAGACCCAAAATCTACAAAATATTCACCATACCAATTCCAATCTATGCACTCCCACTAATAGACATAACAATGTCCTCTTTCCAAATTTTGAAGTGGGACAAAAAATCCCACCCTCACTAGGGAAATTATACACACATAACACATAAACTCACTTTGCTACACAAAACAAATATAGGATAGATGCAAAACAATCCTAGCCATGAAACAATGAAATAACCTTCACACACCTCACGCATGGGGGTCAGGCCACGCCAACCCCCTCTTAATGACATTCTGAGTTGCTTGGGTGGCAGGCACCCCCCACCCGATCTCATTTTCCACATGTTCAGCAACCACCATCGAATATTACTTGTTAGCATTCAAAATAAGTTGAAAGGATCCATGCTAGTTCACCACATTCTCATCAGACTGTTCTTCATTAAAAAATAGAGTATTATCTTGAGTCCCCTAATTAGCTAAGAAATTTTTTGCCTTATTTCGAGAGCATCTGATATGGGAAGTAAATTCATAACGCATATTATTGAGCAAGGCTTGAATATGAGACACAATACACTCCATTCTCCAACTCTTAGACAACTTTTCCATGGGATTCCAGACAAAATATTTTCAATAGTATAAATCACTTACCATGAATCCCCTTCAATGTGTAGCTTTGAATACCCAACTTCAGTGGCCATTATCAAGCCTCTTTCAAGAACCAAGAACTCTACCATGTTGTTGCTAGTATGACCACAATAAAACAAGAAGATCCTTAAATATCTACCTCCCCAATCCCTAAAAACACCTCCACATCCGACCTGGCCAGGGTTACCCTTGGAGGCACCATAAAAATTCGTTTTTAAAATCCCCTCAGGAGGAGGAGAGATGAAGGATGGAGATGAGACAATTGGATAAGAGTCTTAGAGAGTAGACTAACAATCAACGAGGGAGAAAGATCAAGATAAGAAATAATTATAACCTCTAGAGGGGAAGCCTTCCAATCATTCTGGGTCCAAGTTTCACTAAGCATTGTCTTCCATATATGTTTCTTGACTTCCAACCCTACAAAATATTCCTTCAATAATTTCTATTTGAATACTATTCTATTCCTTTCCTGCTAGAGATTCCAAAGAACAAAGCCTAGGGCCAAAGTCCAGACTTTATTTACTACATGAGTATTGAAGTTATTAAAGCATCAAGATGTTATAGATTTAACAACATTGATAATGTTACAATTGAAATACCCAAAGAGTGCCAACAACTTATCCCAGAGATGGGTTGCAAAGGGGCACAGGTTCAGTAGTTGCACCATGGATTCGTCATTGTTCTAACATAAAAGGAAATATGAAGGGCCCAAGAAACCCTTCCTTTTAATATGGTCCCAAGCGAGGATTCAATGACGATTTATCAGCCAAAGGAAGTGAGCTGCTTTGGACCAACGACTATTTTTTTAAAATTTTCCTCCATATAGGCTCTTAGGGAAGGTTTTTATAACCAACTAAAAGAGAATATCCTTCCTTTTTGGTGAACATACCTTTTTTCTAGTACCCCCATATGAGTTTGTCTTGGACATTAGAGAAATCTATCTTCCAATGTTGCAATTCATTGGCTAAAATAGGCTAAGAAGAAAGCATTGGATGGGATGGTCAATCTTCTAATGTTTTCCATTCCCTACAAGGTTGGGAGCCTTCAATTGGTTTCCAGAAATCTGTTACTACGAGACATTGTTGATTACTAGTGTAATTCTCTATATCTCTAAGCTCCCTTTTCTTCCCCAATCTAGGCATTTTCCACCAGGAATCCTTCCAAAAGACAGCACACCTGCCATCTCTGATTTCCCAAAAAGCATGATGTTGGATCAATCCCAAATTAGCTAAGGCCAAATTCCAGACGGATAAACCAAGGTGATAATACATTTCCCAAAGTCTCTTAACCAAAGAAGAAAAGTGACCATACTTCTGGTCCTAAATTTGTTTCTGCGGCTTTGAACCACCCTGCAATTAACACCACCACCATAATTTGGCCCCATAAACCTTATTTAAATATCTATATCTCTTAAGCCAAGTCCCACTACTAGATTAGGCCGAAATAATTAATTCCAAGATATTAATGACCACTTCTACTATTTCATTGCCCCACTCCATAGGAAATCTTTGAAAATGGAGGTGATAGATTTGAAAATAGTTTTAGGCAACGCCAGACCTAATAATTCGTAAAATGGTATGGCTTATAACATGGATTCGAAAAGGAAAAGTTGGCCTACTAAGTTCAGAGAATGAAACACCCAACCATCCAACTTATTGGTTACCTTATGAATGAGACTTTGTCAATACACCAAACATAGAGAGTTTGTAGTCAAGGGAGCACCCAAATATTTACACAGGAGGGACCCAATTTTGAAGTCCAACGGGTGAGCCAAATTATGTTGGACAAGTAGAACGGTATTAAAGTAAATATTGGAACTATCCCCATTTATTAGGGTACCAAAGGCTTCCATGAATATATTCAAGTTTCCCATGAGGCATATAATAAATGTTGACAAGGTGTTTTGTTAAGGCACTCTATGGTGGAAAGGTCGCCTGTTCAAAACCCTATGGGAAAATATCCAACCATGCTAAGGGTTGTTGTGGCCTAGTCGAGGTGTGATCCTCGGGTGACTTTGACGGCTTAGATGCCCCTGGGTCATGGCTACTTAAGCCACAGGTTAGGCATGTCAGTCATCTCAAGACTCACATTAACTAACAAAAAAAGATATTCATAATAGATTTCAAAGTATTAACTTTTGGGATCGTGGGAAGAGAAAAAATTATAATGTCATCCACAAGTTATTATTGGGTGATAGACAGATAATTGCTAAATAACCATAGCCCCTTAAGAGATGCCTACTAACCAACAACTTAAGAAACCTACCTAAACCCTTAATAACTAAAATAAGAAGAAAAAGAGATATAATATCACCATGACAAAGCCCCCTAAAGGGATTGAAGGGATAATATTGTGAACCATTCAAGAGGATGGAGTAGAAAGGAGGTAAAATTAAAGAATATATCCAAGAGATTCACAGGGAGGAAAAACCAAAGGCGCGGAGGACAAATACAACATAATGCCAGTTTAATCTATCATAAGACTTGAAAGGTCTATTTTAATCAACAATATTTCTCTCTTAAATTTTTTCGTGGCACTGATAACTTCGTGAGTAACAAAATTCCCATCAAGGATTTGGCAACCTTCCATAAACCCATTCTATTCAAGAGATATAATTTTGTTGAGGACGAGATTCATGTGATTCATAATTTCCAATGATACAATTTTATAAATCACATTACATAGGGCTATAGGCCAGCATCCACTAGGGTCCTTCGATCATCTACCCTTCGAGACTAAAGTAATAAAAGTGGCATTAAGACTAGAACATGCGTGCTGGAGACAGGGAGATCCTTCCACTAGCTCATGAACTTCCCAATAAAAGGCCAATATGACTGGAAGAAATTAGCAGTAAAACCATTAGATCTTGGGGCCTTGTTCTTAGGCATTTCCATTACTACCTCCTCCACTTCAACAAAATATACTTTTGTCATTAAAGCCTCATTTTGTTCTAGGAATATGAGATTCAAGATGTGTGTCGTAATTCAATGAATAGTTGCAGCCCTGTTGGGGGAGTATTAATAAGCAGATCTCTATAAAATGAAACCAATTAATGTTCCATCTCATCATGTTAAACCAACTTCTATCAATTCCAAGAATAGGGAAAAAAATATTATTATAATGGTGATGTTTGATCATAACCTTGTGAAAAGAAATAGTGTTTTGTTCTCTTCCTCCAACCATTGCACCCTAGATTTTTGTTTCCATAATATCTCCTCTTGCTTTCTTGTTCCAATTGGTTGAGTATGTTGTAGATCTAACCCAAGAATATTATAGATCTGATATGAAATATAAGACAATGCAAATAAACCCAAGAAATAACAAGATCTGAATATAGATAGAAATGATTCACTTTATTAATCAAAACCCTTAAGGTAGGGCAACACCATACATTCACTCCTTAAGGAAGGAGAACACTCGACAAGCCATATGCCTGTTCATACAAGAATACTTCTCTTCATCTTCATCCATGTGGAGTCTCTAGCCTTTATATAGGCCTCATACATACAATACCATGCATCATTACCATGGTTTCCTCATACCATCAACTAATACCATGGGCCCATTACATTATTATTAACTACTTGTGGTCCCTTACATGACATGGGTTAACCACCTTATTTATTACTATGGCCCATCCCATTATTACATTATTACCTTGGGTACCTCCCTTGGTACCCCATATTATCCCCCCTAGGTATATAACATTCCACCCCCCTAAGCATGTTTCGTCCCCGAAACATGGGAAGAACACAAATAATAAGATCTACTCAAAAGAGTAGTCCACTGGTACCATGCACGTGCATCTAGCCATCCAAGAGAAAGGTGAACCCTCGATCTCGCTGGTGCCTCGCTTGCTTGAGATGGAAGTTGACCGTGGCAGCTCTTCTGTGTTGATGTGTAGTGGGTGGATCTTCTCTCCTCGCTATCCATCATGTGACTACTTGGTTTCCATCTTGATTGTCTTGCGGGGTGATGTGGGTGATGATATGTTGAAGTTTTAACCCACGATGGCTTTTGCTTGACTTCACCCTACTGTGGTGCCTGTTGTGGTGTCTTCTTTTTCAATATGACTTCAACCACTGAGCCCTCCTCTGATGTATCATCACCTGTAACCTTTTCTTCTGCAGTCTCTATTTGTGTTTGATTGTCGATCATCAACGGCTCATCATCTGATATGTCAGTCCCTTGAACATCTTCTGCTTCAACCTCCCTATGCTCTACCTGTTTATGGATGGAAATATCCTGTAATGTAATTTTTTTCTTTTTATACCATAGCTTCAGGAATTTCTTCTGCACATTAATATTGATAGTACCCACGGATTCCATCCAAGGATATCCCAAAACAACATCCATATTATCCATTTCTGAAGCATAAAAATCACCATGAAACACATACTTATCCATAGAAAGCTTCAGATCCTTATAGATTTGAACATCCTTATCATCAACCTGTGTATGTTCAATTTGTTTTGCTAGAATTTGCAATCTTTTTGCCAAATTAACACTGATAAGATTTTGCTTGCAACTAGGATTTATAGACACAACGATTTTCTCCTTCTGAATCAATCCATGAATCTGTAGTAAGGATATACCAGTAGGAATTAACCCTTTATGTGTCTCATTCTCCTTTTTTCTAGCCCGAGACCATTTGTCCAAAAAGACTTTTTCAAATTCTGCATCTGAAATTTTGTTCAACCAATCGTAGTCAAGTAATAATTTCCATTTTTGAGCCTCACCTCTAAAGTTAGACAGCATTTGAAACTTCCAAAAACAACCTGTTGTCCCAAATTTGGACTTGTATCTTTGTATGAATTCTTCAATAGTAGGACCATCATCTTTTCCTGTAAAATATGGATCCTTGCTAGAAGCCATGAATGGTTTGGAAAAAAAATTCACTTACTTGGCAAAAATTTGAAAATGTCACAGTTTCATCAATATTGCTCAGAATCTCTATTGTAACCTGTTTTTGGAAATGGAACAACCATTATGCATCTGCCCATGTGATAGAAATCCTAATTCAGAGACTAGAATTTCATATCTGCGCTGCTACTCTCCCACCATCACCCAAAATTTCTGCAAAAAGAGCTGATTTTAAATCAGCGATATCTCCCTCATCCGGACTCCGATTCGACTGATTTTTTTTTTGAAATTAGGTGTTTTTTCACAAAGATTCCAGATCTACAATTAGATCTTGCAGATATTGCACCAGGACTTCTAGATCTGCGCCGCAAAACTCGCTGCCCTGAAAATTGTCTGCAACCCCACTGATTTTTAAATCAGTGATATCTCTTTCATCCGGACTCCGATTCAACTGATTTTTTTTTTTGAATTTGGGTATTTTTTCACAAAGAATACAGATATGCAATTAGATTCTGCAGATCTAGCACCAAAACGTATAGATCTGATCTGCAAATTCGCCACCCAAAAATCCCTGCAAAAAAAAAAAAAAAAAAAATCTCCACTTTTGTGCCCAAGAAAGTGCTCTGATACCACTTGTTGTCTTTCATTGTCCAAGTACATGCTTCCCACCATAAGCTGAGTCTCATTATCATAGACGTGATCCAAATATTTCCCCATTTTTGCTAGCCATCTAGCTGGATGAGAGTCATCAAATTTATACAAGTCCCTCAAAGCCCAATCTAGGCCCACATCACCAAAAAATATTGGCGAAAATTTGAAATGGTCACAATTCCATCAATATTGCTCAGAATCTTTATTATGACCTATTTTCAGAAATTGTACAATCATTCTACATCTGCCCATGTGATAGAAATTCTAATCCAAGCACTAGAATTCCAGATCTGCGCTGCTACTCTCCCGCCGTCACCCAAAATTTCTGAAAAAAAAGAGCTGATTTTAAATCAGCGATATCTCCCTCATCCGGACTCCGATTCGACTGATTTTTTTTTTGAAATTAGGTTTTTTTTCACAAATATTCCAGATCTTATACCAGGACATCCAGATCTGTGCCGCAAACTCGCTGCCCTGGAAAGTGCTCTGGGGGGGTGGAATGTTATATACCTAGGGGGGATAATATGGGGTACCAAGGGAGGTACCCAAGGTAATAATGTAATAATGGGATGGGCCATAGTAATAAATAAGGTGGTTAACCCATGTCATGTAAGGGACCACAAGTAGTTAATAATAATGTAATGGGCCCATCGTATTAGTTGATGGTATGAGGAAACCATGGTAATGATGCATGGTATTGTATGTATGAGGCCTATATAGAGGCTAGAGACTCCACATGGAGAGATATGAAGATGAAGAGAAGGATTATTGTATGAACAGGCATATGGCTTGTGGAGTGTTCTCCTTCCTTAAGGAGTGAATGTATGGTGTTGCCCTACCTTAAGGGTTTGATCAATAAAGAATCATTTCATATTATTTCTGGGTTTCTTTGCATTATCTTATATTTTCGTATCTGATCTATAGTATTTCTGGGTTAGATCTACAACAAGTGGTATCAGAGCACTTTCTTGGGCAAACCGTGGAGAATTTTTTTTTTTTTTTTTTTGGAAAACTCCTAACGGAGTTTTACTCCTTTCTGATCAATACTGCAGTCGCCAAATCCTCAAACTGTCAATGCCGCCAAAAGTCCTGCGAAAATCATATCCAGGTACAGGAACCCTTCGCAACTACTCTGATCTGGTGGATCTGAGATATCTGAATGGTGGAACAACTGCTGCTGCTGATCTGGTGGATCTGAGAGATCTGAATGGTGGAACAACTGCTGCTGCTGATCTGGAATATCCGATCTGGTGGATCTGAGAGATCTGAATGGTGGAACAACTGCTGCTGCTGATCTGGAATATCCGATCTGGTGGATCTGAGAGATCTGAATGGTGGAACAACTGCTGCTGCTGATCTGGAATAGATGATGTGTGATCCCCCGATAGAAAGGGAACTATGGTCTTGGGGAGTGTCAGGTGCTACAGATCGCAATATACATAAGGGTCTGACAGTAGTACTCGGCCCAATGTTTCAGGGCTCTAACTAAGGAGGATCGACCATACCCTTAGCCGTACCACCCGACTACCCTATCGTACGGGCGAATAATCTCTCCGAGTGTTGTTCTCGGTGTACTGTAGCAACAAGACGGCCAAAGGCTTATCTATGGCGAGGTTTCAAGGGAGCTAGGGGGCTTCCTATATACCCAGAGGGTACATGGAAGACAGTCCGTGCGCGGTTTTGTCTAATGCGCTACTACTCGAAGGGGTACCCACAGGGGTTACGAGGGAGTCCAACAGACGTGACCACCTCTTGTATTTCCTGCGTGCATGCCTCCCCAAATCCGCAGGTTTATGCGCTTAACGACAGATCCCGTGGTTTAAAGACGCTGGAACACGTCTCTAGCCAAAAAAAAAAAATTGCTAAAATTTGGAGATCCCACCGAGCCCTGGAAAGTGCTCTGATACCATTTGTTGTAGATCTGATCCAAAAATATAAGATAATGCAAATAAACCTAGAAATAATATGAAATGATCCTTTATTATCAAAACCCTTAAGGTAGGGCAACACCATACATTCACTCCTTAAGGAAGGATAGCAATCCACAAGCCATATGCCTGTTCATACAATAATCCTTCACTCTATCTCCATGTGGAGTCTCTAGCCTCTATATAGGCCTCATACATACAATACCATGGATCATTACCATGGTTCCCTCATACCATCAAACTAATACCATGGGCCCATTACATTATTATTAACTACTTGTGGTCCCTTACATGACATGGGTTAACCACCTTATTTATTACTATGGCCCATCCCATTATTACATTATTACCTTGGGTACCTCCCTTGGTACCCCATATTATCCCCCCTAGATATAACATTCCACCCCCCTACCCATGTTTCGTCCCCGAAACATGGGAAGAACATAAATAATAAGATCTACTCAAAAGAGTAGTCCACTGATACCATGCACGTGCATCTAGCCATCCAAGAGAAAGGTGAACCCTCGATCTCGATGGTGCCTCGCTCGCTTGAGATGGAAGTTGACTGTGGTAGCTCTTCTGTGTGGATGTGTAGTAGGTGGATCTTCGCTCCTCTCTATCTGTCCTACGGGGGTTGTTGTCCATGTGGCTAATTGGTTGCCATCTTGCTGGTTGTCTTGCGAGGTGATGTGGGTGATGATATGTTGAAGTTTTAACCCACGGTGTCTTTTTCTTTAATTCACCCTGCTGTGGTGTCTGTTGTGGTGTCTTCTTTTCCAATATGACTTCAACCACTGAACCCTCATCACATGTGTCAACACCTGTAACCTTTTCGGCTTCAACCTCTGTTTGTGTCTGATTGTCGACCATCAACTGCTCATCATCTGATATGTCAGTCCCTGGAACATCTTCTGCGTCAACTTCCGTGGATTCTACCTGTTTATTGATGGAAATATCCTGTAGGTTTATTTTCTTCTTTTTATACCAGAGCTTTAGGAATTTCTTCTGCACATTAATATTGATAGTACCCACTGATTCCATCCATAGATATCCCAAAAAAACATCCATATTATCCATATCTGAAGCATAAAAATCACCATGAAATACATACTTATCCATAGAAAGCTTCAAATCCTTATAAATTTGAACATCCTCATCATCAACCTGTGTATTTTCAATTTGTTTTGCTGGAACTTGCAATTTTTTTGCCAAGTTGACATTTATGAGATTTTGCTTGCAACTCGGATTTATAGACACAATGATTTTCTCCTTCTGAATCAATCCATGAACCTGCAATACAGAGATACCAGCAAAAAATAACATTTTTGGTTCCTTGGTTTCCTTCTTTCCTGTAAAAATAAAATCTTTGCTAGGACGTGTGTCTGTCTATGTGAGCTTATCCACAATATTAGATTTACGGTCAAAGTGCTCTATAAGAGCTTTTTTGAAGGCATCCAAAGTCAAAAACCTTCCATTGGAACGTTGATGCTCTGATACCACTTGTTGTAGCTCTGATACCATTTGTTGTAGATCTGATCCAAAAATATAAGATAATGCAAATAAACCTAGAAATAATATGAAATGATTCTTTATTATCAAAACCCTTAAGGTAGGGCAACACCATACATTCACTCCTTAAGGAAGGAGAGCAATCCACAAGCCATATGCCTGTTCATACAATAATCCTTCACTCTATCTCCATGTGGAGTCTCTAGCTTCTATATAGGCCTCATACATACAATACCATGGATCATTACCATGGTTCCCTCATACCATCAAACTAATACCATGGGCCCATTACATTATTATTAACTACTTGTGGTCCCTTACATGACATGGGTTAACCACCTTATTTATTACTATGGCCCATCCCATTATTACATTATTACCTTGGGTACCTCCCTTGGTACCCCATATTATCCCCCCTAGATATAACATTCCACCCCCCTAAGCATGTTTCCTCCCCGAAACATGGGAAGAACATAAATAATAAGATCTACTCAAAAGAGTAGTCCACTGATACCATGCAGTTTCCCCTAGGTTTATTTGCATTATCTTATATTTTTGGATCAGATCTACAACAGAGTAACCTCACCTCTGTGTGTATCATCTCATCTGAACGTCCATTCAGGATTCTCTATTATTAGACCTACTTCATTTGTCCCTCCAGCCTCTATTTCTCCTCTAAGATGTGTCTGAATTATTTCTTATTCCACTTCTTAATCTTTTGTTTTAATTTTTTAAGATTTATTTGGAAGGTATGCATAAAAATAACTCCCTGAATTTACATATCCTCCTGCCAACTCTTTGTTTTTGCCTAAGAATCTAGGATATTTTAACTGGAAACTTTCAAATCTAAAAGGGCAGTTATGTGGGGTAGCCTTAAGATATAGCTCCAACCGAGTTGGCCAATGATTAGAACCTAAGCTTATAAGAATAAAAACTTCAACATAAATATCCCTGCCAATTAGAGCTTCCAAATCATGAAAATGATCTAACCTATAGGAAATTTAATTGTCACCTCAACATTTATTATTCTAGGTATAGATCCCATTATTAGCAGGAAGATCCACTACCTACAAACATTGGATCAACTCCCTGAATTGTTGCTCTTTAGAATCAAGCATCCCAATGCCCCCTTTTTTTCCTCCAAGGATATAATTATATTAAAGTCACCTCATACGACCCACAACTCATCTTAATGGGTTGAGCAAATTGTTTTTAGTTTAGCCAAAAAACTCAATTTCTATGCAAGTATATGTAGTCCATAGGCAATTGTAAGGCCTTACATGTCTTTCGATCTAAGACAATGAAAATGACCTAATAAAATATAGGGCAAAGAAATCCAGTCTTGGAAATAAACTTCCTTGGGATTCCAAAGAATGGAAATGCCCCCTGCACTGCCTATAACATCTAAGGTTATCTCCTCACACTCGTTCCAACATCGTTAAACTATTATTCGGATCATTTCATTGGAGATTTTTTTTATTGAAGCATAAATATCGAAGGTTTTTCCTTACTAATAATCTCCCTAAGATATCTTTGTTTTCCCTGATTGTTTAGGCTCTGGATATTCTAAGAAATAATATTCATTGTAAAAGGTGCTTGAGGGAGGCAAACAACTCTGGAAATGTTGTTACCTACTTCAATTAACTATGTATTTTCCAAAAAATTGGATCAATGTTTGGCTTCAACATCTTCCCCTTTTCTTAAAATCCTTGTGCAGTTGTCATTTACCCATGCCATTGTGCATTTGAACACCCAATCCCTCGGTTGATGATGCATAATCACTATCCTTTTCTTATTTTGGATGCTTTAGATGGAGGTAGGTATTCTGGAAGTAGATTACCTTGTTGTTCAGGAATGGTGGTAGGATCTTTACTGTCCCATTTTTCAGCATACTAGCCAGTTATTTTTCATCATGGGTCAGAGACTTCGAGTCCTCATCGACCTCCAAATCTATCCCCCTCTCCTGGAGGGTGTCCTCTATAAATGGATGTTCCAAAGGTGTTTCACGAGTTTTCCATTTCACATTTACTTGAGACTGAGATTGAGTAACCTATTCATCCAGATTCATGATATCATCAAGGAATTCAATATCTCCCCTAGGGTTTAACAAGGTTGTGGAATGATTGAGATTTGGGTCCGAGTAATAAATTATATTCATGGCTTTGAAAGAGCCTTGTGAATTCCTAAGGTTTTGTTTCATGGCAGCCACTATTTGAAATCCATAAGATTTTAACCTTCACGTCATTAGCACACTATTCTACTTAAAAGAGTAATATAGTCTCTAAATAGATATCCGTACTCGTGGCATCACCACACTAGAATGGTACATGCTCATAGTCTAGGGGTTGCCTTTAGGTTTCATCATGAAAGGATAACTCAATAGAATCAGGGAGGGGCTAGGATATATTTACATATACATAGTTTTTGACCTATGAAATATGTTGGCCTCACCTGGTTAACTCATATTTTTTAGGAAAGAACCAATAACATTAACAACCCATTCTAAAATTGGAGGTTACCAGGATCCTCTAGGACGCCAAAATAATCTTACGCAAATTGGAGTTACCAAAAATTGTTATTTTTCTGGACTATAATGTTCCTTCCAGTAATGAATAAAGAGGCTCATATTGTTATAGAAATAGAGGTCATTTTCAAACACCTTGGATTGATCTTCTAGACTAGAGAAATAATTGTAAATAAGCCTTTGGCTCCCAGCTTCAAACAAATTTGACCTTTTAGTTGCCATTTGATATTGATCCACTTCACCAAATCTTTCTCTATGGGGAAAATTCCTACAAATTTACGAATGAAGGCATGGTCTTTCATAAAATGAATATGGTTTTCAATTGTTTCACACTAGAACTCATACTTAAGATTAATGTTTCCTGCAACACACAACTACTTGTGAATCGGGATTGTCATTGAATTCCCAAGACCGCATTCTCCTGAGAACCACCTTTTGTGTGAGTTTCTCCTGAACCGTTGGCTTTGGAATGATTTTTCCCAGTAACTAGTTATTTGTAGGAGGGACTCGCACCCCTCCCCACATGGTAGGACATGAAAAAATAGAATCAAAAGGATGGATAACCAAACAGATACATAAATGGAATCCTACTACAAAATTAGGGTTTGCATATCAATCTAAAGAAACAAAACTCTAACCCTAGCAGAGTCATTCACCCTAAAATAACAAAAGATCATAATAATTATCACCTATAAATAACTTAATAAACCTATTTTTTATTAACTATTTTAAATGATTTTACCAATTTTTATTCATTAACTTAGTAAATCAATATTTTTTGAGTTAGTTATCTAAATAAAAGTTTTTAACCAATTATTTGACCTTTTCTTCTCACAAACAATTATAAAATACCAAATTGATTAGATATTTATCTGGTCCAACAAAAGTTATATTATATTTGACCTCATCAAATAGAACTTGGAATTTTACCATAAAAAGATAGGTTTTCCTCATTGCACATGATCCATTTTCATCGTCCAACCTATGATCCTGAAACTCTAAAGCATTCTCCACTAAAGGCTCTCCATTTTTGTTTTTGTTTTTTTTTTTTTATCATATTCCCATTTTTGGAGAGAGGAAACCACACAAGCTGCAACACAATTACATATGAACTCTCCCAAGGAGGAGGCCCTTTTTGAGCCACTCTTAGAACAAAATTTCTCATCAGGTGAGAATATAATAGAATAAAAAGTCCTTCTTTTGGTAAATGGAAATTGTGTCTGTTATGTAGTGATTTAAATCTGTTTATTTTTTTACTTTCCTGGTTTCTTTTTTGGTTTATTATGTAGATCTAATGAACAACTACACTAAAACTTGCTACTCCTCGGGTTTACAATTATATCCTAATATTTTTGTTGTTAGAAAACATGCTACCCATAGGAAAAGTCCTTTTTCTAACCGTTGTGTAGGAACACATCTAACATTTATGAATTTCCATATTCAACTCATTGTCCAACTCTTTGAGACGGTCATGGTGATGCTTCAAAAGGACATCAATCTTTTGTTGACATTTTGATTCAATATGTGACTATCGCTTCTGTAGTTTGATTTTAAGTTCATCCATATTCTGTTGTTGTTGTTTTATAGTTTGCTTCATGTTGCTAACTAACCATTTGTTAGCACTTGCAAAAGCCCAATTGAGTCAGCAACTTCATCTGCAAATTCTTCCTATGTAAACTTTGAGGCATTCCATATCATAACTTGTTGAGTAGAGGGTTCTTCTTTCTATTCATATCTTTTTCTTTTATTCCTACCTCTCATTATGGCCTTCTTCTTTATACTAAAGAAATAATTATTGGGAGGATATCCTCCTCTTTAGTGGGTTCCAAGGAGTGAATAGAAATAACATTAGGGGAAGTGATAAAAAGAAACATGAGCCTTAGATATAACTCATGTGGTGATAATACATGTTTGTTGTTAAACCTGACCAATTTTGAGTATATTTTGAAACAAGAATAATGAACTCCTATATGGAATTTGCTTCATTCCCAGCCTGAATGTTATCTCCTTAAGGTTGAGCAATTTGTGTCATCTATGTTTCTACAGGCACAATAGATACTTGTGCCTCAACCTATATTTGAACAGTTTCAATTCTTTTTAGTTGTGTTTTCTTTTCAAATAGAGCTTGTTCTTAGTGTAGCGATTCTTCTTGAGATTCGTAAGTTATGGGTTGATCCCAATTGGATCATTATGTCTTGATGCATTTGGAGTGGAAAAAGTGGAGGAATCAACTCATGGGACCATTTTTACCGACAAGACCTAGTTTAGCGAAACAGGATCTAAAACCTTCCGGGAGTGTTTTGAGGCACCAAATGACATTTTTTGGGGGTAAAAATTTGTCGCTTTAGCACCACACATTTTCATGTTATTCTACATGCATAGAACTTTACAACAATGCAAGAATCGCGTCAATCGAATTCTGTATGCAAAAGTTATGCCACTCAAAAGTTGACCTTCTCGTTTTCACACCTATAGTTCGGGAGGATGCCATGTCAACCCCCATTATTTGTGGAAAAGGAGCTAGCCACGTGTTTGTGATGTAAAAGAATCTAGAAGAGTCTATATTATAACTCTAGTTAAGAGTTGATGTAGACAAACTTAACCACTAGTAGGTTACTGTGTTGTTTTATAACCGGGTCACTAGGAGGAAAAGTCATTCCATTCTTTCGAGAGAATTTTGTTTTATAGATGAGAAAAGATAGCCAGGAGAGATAGGAGGTAGAGCACATAGAGAGGATCTATGCACTATAGCATCCCATAGGCCACATGCATTACTTCTTTGTTCCTACATCCATATTTCCAGACAGAGAAAGAGAGAGGAATGACCTCGCCTTCCAGCTGGGTTTTCTCCTGAAAGGGTTCCCCAGAGAGCATATCTTGTGTCTTATATGCGTGTGAGATTATTTTTTCATTCTCTACTTTTCTACATAATTTACATTCACATGCATGCACTAATTACAGTTAAATCCACAGATCTTAAAGTTTAATCAACTGTAATAGTGTAAAATTTCAATATTTTAATATATTGTTAATAGATTTGTTGTGACGAACTATGTTGAAAAGTGTGCAACAAGAAATGCTTGTTTAGAATGCAACAAGATGATGGAGCTTAGTGGAAAGGAGTCGCCTTCACTAAGTGGGCCCGCAGGAAAATTATGGCGCAAAGACTATTTTTAGACTATGTCTATTTTTAGACATATGGATCATGGTCTATGAGTTGCAGGATGATGTTTATGGATGATTGGTCATGTTGGGAAAAAATAGATGGAATTCTATTTTTGGATCACAACAGGAGTGATCAGAGTCTATTTTTAGACTGCTAGTCAAAAATAGAAAAGTCAAATATTATTGTCTCATAATAATATTTAGACTATAAACTTTATCTTATCCTCTTGGAGCATTTCAGTTTGAGCTATAGATGTGGCACATGTAGTTGTCAGAAGGAAATACACTTTTCTTATGTGTTAGTTGAGCTATTTCATGGAGGACTTCAGTTAGAACTCATGAATGTGAGTTCTGTGGAGTTGGATATGGAGTTGATGGAGTTGTGTTCAGTTTGACTAAGTTGAACTAGTTGTATTTAGTCTAACTAAAGAATACACTAGTGATGAGTTGTGTGAATTGATTGTTAATTAATTCACTAATTATTAACTCATAAAGAAACTAAAGAATACATCAGTTAACTCAGTGCATGGACAGTTCAACAAAGACAGGTGTTAGAGGTAAGTGAAAGGGTGAGTTGTGACTATCAGTTGTGCATGAGATTTGCACATGCATGGATTGAGTAATGCCAATGAAGATTGCGCAGTGTGGGCCAATATCAAGGAAATTGTAGCTTGTGCTCACGTGATTCTCTTGCAGGGTTGTGCAGTGGAGGCAGGCAAACAGTGGAGGAGATTTGAGGCATCAGATCTGAGCTAGTTTGTGTGTAACAAGTGGAGATAGTGCTGGATACTTGTGAGGAGTATTGTACTATGTATTGTTACATGTTCTCAATCATTAATATACATATAGTGTGGGGTTTTTAGCTGTAAGCTTTCCCTGGGTTACATACTGTGTTAATGTGTGCATGTGATTGATGTTTCATTTTTTTTAATGCTGCTAAATTGATGATCAACGTAGAGGAGGTTATGTATTATGCATGTATTCCGCAATAGTGTATAATCGGGATAATCTCTGTGAATAAGTGTTTATTATTCAAAATTTCTACAAGGTATCAGAGCTGGTTGATTTGTAGAAAAAATTCTACAGGATATCAGAGCAGAGTTGATCATCAGAACTATTATTCAAAAAGTGTTTACATTTTATTTCTTCAGGTAGAGTCTGTAATCGGGCCAGGTAGCCTCTGGATTCATCCTTCTTTTGGAAGGTGAGATATCCGGTGAATGCCCATACAATCGATCTCTATACAAGAAATACTTTGTTCTCACTAATTTTAGATCAGAAGCGGTTGAGTTTTGAGCTGGTGGAATGGCGCTCAAGGATAAACTCAAAAACATCTAAGTGTGAGAATGGAGACAGTGTGCCCCAGTATCTCACGAAGTTCACCCAATGCCGGGATGAGCTGGGAAGTGTGGGGGTGACTGTCGATGATGAGGACTTGGTGAGCTTGTCTCTCCTTGGTCTTCCGATGAGTTGGCATTCCTATCAGGACTTTGTCAATGGTCGGGAGAAATTGCCAGGATGGGAGAGACTTTGGTTAGATCTTGTGCAAGAGGAGATCAGACGGAGAACCAGAGACAGTTCTTCATGCATGCATGATGAGGAGAACTGTGCCTTAGCGAGTAAGGCAAAGAAGGGGAAGGAGAAGGGTTCTCTTTCTAAATCCAGTTCTTCCAATGGTGGGAAGAAGTTTGACAAGTCGAAGGTGAGAGGCTTTCGTTGTCATGAGTTGGGCCATTATGCTACTAATTTCCCAAAGAAGAAATCCAAGAAGGGATCAAGGGAAGGATCTGAAGGTGAGGCACTTGCTTCACAGTTTGAGTTGGATTTCACACTCTTCGCATGCATGGTTTCATCCATGGTGGGAAGTGGTTGGTTTCTTGACAGTGGAGCTTCTTTCCACATGGCCGGTGACAAAAGTTTGTTCATTAATTTGGAGGAGAAAGATCTCCAGATACTCATAGCGATGGGTAATGATGAGAAGTATAGTGTCTTAGGTGTAGGCACGATTATTTTTCAAAGGGAGCATGGAGCTCGCATTACCTTGACCGATGTCAAGTATGTACCAGGACCAAAGAGAAACTTGGTGTCGATCGCGATGCTGGAAGACAGAGGCTATGGTGTAGTCTTCAGTGAGGGAAAGGTTTTCCTTAGACACATCATCACTAGACAGGTGAAGCAGATTGGTTCACGGGTCAAGAACCTATATGCTCTTGAGGTTAAAGATGCATGAAAAGCCTTGAGCAGCGAGGCAACTAATGGAGACTTGGTGGTTGAGAGGGAGCGTATATTACCTCTCAACATGCAGAGCCAGAAGAAGTCTCAGACGGAGGAGCCACGATTGGTGCAGCAGCTTGAGGAGGTTATGGAGCAGCCACAACAAGGGAAGTTGAGAGGAGATCGAGTAGAGACATCTACTCATGCAGAGACCTCCAGTAGGGGGAAACTTCGAGCCAGGTGGGCAGAGGGATCGCATGCAGCCATACCTCCAGGTAGGAGGTGGGGTGATGTGGATTGATCGTCCCAAGGAGGAGGGGCAGGATCCTTGAGGTACCCAACCTCTTGGATGAGACCTTGTTACGGGAGCCCCGATGTGGAGTAGCAGGAACTGACTGATTGGGTAGAGACAGATGCAGATGGAGCGGCAGAGAGAGCGACAGTGCAGGGAATCCCAGGACAACGCATAGCTAGCAGGATGCAGCAATGCGAGAGGCACAAGTGTTTTGCACAGTGCTAGGTGGCACAGAGAGGTGTGCAATGGTGCGAGATGCATGGAGATGTTGCAGTAGCTCAAATGTCAGAGAGGGAGCACTTGTCAGCAGCAGGTAGAGCTTCAGCATCAGAGTATGTTCCTAGCCCATCAAAGTGGTCAATTGGGAGTGTTTTTGTTCCAAGTGTTGTTGGAGCAAGTGGACCGGGCAAATGTGTTGCATGTAGAACATTCCAGAGTTACAGGATCGAGTTTGAGAGGAAGCCTTTCGTGTTGAGAGGGAGTGTTGAAAAGTGTGCAACAAGAAATGCTTGTTGATAATGCAACAAGAGGATGGAGCTTAGTAGAAAGGAGTCGCCTTCACTAAGTGGGCCCGCAGGAAAATTATGGCGCAAAGTCTATTTTTAGACTATGTCTATTTTTAGACATATGGATCATGGTCTATGAGTTGCAGGATGATGTTTATGGATGATTGGTCATGTTGGGAAAAAATAGATGGAATTCTATTTTTGGATCACAACAGGAGTGATCAGAGTCTATTTTTAGACTGCTAGTCAAAAATAGAAAAGTCAAATATTATTGTCTCATAATAATATTTAGACTATAAACTTTATCTTATCCTCTTAGAGCATTTCAGTTTGAGCTATAGATGTGGCACATGTAGTTTTCAGAAGGAAATACACTTTTCTTATGTGTTATTTGAGCTATTTCATGGAGGACTTCAGTTAGAACTCATGCATGTGAGTTCTGTGGAGTTGGATGTGGAGTTGATGGAGTTGTGTTCAGTTTGACTAAGTTGAACTAGTTGTATTTAGTCTAACTAAAGAATACACTAGTGATGAGTTGTGTGAATTGATTGTTAATTAATTCACTAATTATTAACTCATAAAGAAACTAAAGAATACATCAGTTAACTCAGTGCATGGATAGTTCAATAGAGACAGGTGTTAGAGGTAAGTGAAAGGGTGAGTTGTGACTATCAATTGTGCATGAGATTTGCACATGCATGGATTGAGTAATGCCAATGAGGATTGCGCAGTGTGGGCCAATATCAAGGAAATTGTAGCTTGTGCTCACGTGATTCTCTTGCAAGGTTGTGCAGTGGAGGCAGGCAAACAGTGGAGGAGATTTGAGGCATCAGATCTGAGCTAGTTTGTGTGTAACAGGTGGAGATAGTGTTGGATACTTGTGAGGAGTATTGTACTATGTATTGTTACATGTTCTCAATCATTAATATACAGATAGTGTGGGGTTTTCAGCTGTAAGCTTTCCCTGGGTTACATATTGTGTTAATGTGTGCATGCGATTGATGTTTCATTTTTCTTAATGCTGCTAAATTGATGATCAACGTAGAGGAGGTTATGTATTATGCATGTATTCCGTAATAGTGTATAATCGGGATAATCTCTGTGAATAAGTGTTTATTATTCAAAATTTCTACAAACTATTCAGTGGAATATCCACGACAGTTTACGGATCATGGGTTGTTCTACATATATGCTACTTGTAGGTACATTCTTTGTCTATTCTTCACCTATTTGAGACTTCGGTACCTCTGCTTTTCCATCAAGCATAATATCTTTCTCCTTTTTCATTGCTTATGTTTTCATGAATGGTGTGTTACTTGGTAATGAAGGATATGAGCTTGAACTTCCTACTTGTTCTTGTTGTGTTTTTCCATTTTTCATGAAATGTGCTCCTATGGACATCTTTCTTCTTCTTTTAAAAGCATTAAATTTAGTCTTCATATTTTGAGGAATTTCTTGAATCCTCTTAAGAACTTCTTCAAAGGATCTACCTCTAATGAAAATCTCATCAAAGGGAATTTCTTCATCATGATAACTTTTAAAACCTGCTTTAGTTTTACAATGATTAGATATTATTTTCATAGGATCATGCTTCTTGAAACCTATGTTAGAAAGACTAATATCTTGCAAGGTGAAAGTCTCCAACTTAGCATGTTTTACATTGGCCATGGAGTATCACTCTTGTGTTAATTGGGAATGAGGGCCATATTTTTTTTGAAATTGATGTTAAGTCTTTGGTTATTCCAATACCAATAGTTTGGCATGTTATTTCTCTGATGGCCAACTTATCAGGTACATACCTCGATAAGGCATAGGAAGAGGTCTAATAACCAAATATCTTGATATATGAGAAGCTATCATCTATATACCAATATCCAATATGATTAATCCCTCTCATGGCTCCTTCTATGAACCTAGGTGGTGGGAAGCTAAAGTAGGTTTGATAAAGAGGGATGATGACATTGTGACAAATTTCATAAACATGTTCTTTTGTATTAGTATCCCATTATTTGAAACAATAAACATGATGTAGGCTTTAACCCTATACAAAAATTACTTGCAAATGAATTCTTAAACCATAAAATATATAATGGCGAGAACATGAAACAAATATACATAGATATTTCCCCTAGATCCCAAAACTGGGACTATCAGATAGATTTTTCATTATCTTCCTTTCAATGTTACAATACATATATACATGTTGAAGCATTCATAAAACCCAATCCATTAGCCCTATATTAGAACATAATCATAGTTCCCTTGACCAGATCTACAAAATACCATGGGCAAAAAACCAACATGCCCAAAACCATGCACAAAACCATGGGTAGTTATGCCCACCATCTTTGGGTTTGCTCCCCATCCTTGGGTATGCCCCCCATCTTTGGGTTTTCTCCCCATCCTTTGGTATGCCCCCCATCTTTGTGTTCACCCAACTATTATTGGTTCTGTGAGTGGGGCTAGTCATGGAAAGAACATAAAACTTACCCAAAACATGAATCGACCCAAAATTAGGTTTCCAATTTCATTTCATTAATGGAAATGGGGTTTTGTTACATATGGCATCCATGAGATAAGAAAACATAAAAGATTGAGTGAAACCATAGGGTGCATTTTCAAATCGCTCAAATTTTGTTTTGAGGTTATTTGAAAGAATAACATACCAATTAAATATAGACTTCTTAACTGAAACCTTGCACATAATAGGAACCCACACAGTTCTAAAGTGAGTTTGGTTTCTCTCACCAAATAATATACAGAGCATGGTAGCCACCATGGTTGTATAGATTTAATTGAGTGGGTGGGGCGCATGTCAGTTTATTTTGCCTGAAATTTGTTTTCATCCGAACACCAATATTTGATAAATTTAGGCAATTCTAGCTCATTTTGCATGCATTCATTTGCTATAATTTAGCAACAAAGTTATTATCAAAGATTTTCTCTAAAGTTTAGTACCTGGTGAAGAAGATTATGGTCATGAAGTTTGAAAGAGCCAACCACTCGTTTCTCCTTGTCTAGAATGGTGTGCAACATTATGTTTGTATGATTGGTTGCCTACTAGACCATATCTATATATGGGATGAGAGTTGGTCTTGTTGTTATTTTACGGAGGTAAGAGTGCTTGACATCCACAAAAGAATCATAATCTTCCAAATATACCTTTTTAAGATCTCTTTTCTCTAATAATTCATGAATTTCAGTCTAGCATATGCTTGACCCTACAACTTTGGGATTTTTTGCTTCTTCATCCTCATGTTTTATAGCCTTTTGTTGTTTTTCCTATTTTGAAGCTCTTTTAGGTGCCAAATTGTAGAAATATTTAGCATTTGGAAAGTAAAGAGTTATAAGCATAATCCTTTTTATTGAGAAAAGAGTTAAAATTTTAAAAATACTTTTAAACTTACCTCAACATCAACTCACTGTGTAGAAAAAGCTCTGTAACTTTTCACAATAGTTAAACTATAACTCAAATCGTGTAAACAATGGGAAGATTATACCACGATTATACCACCTATCCTTCCTGCATGAGAACTCCACCAAGTCCTCTCTTGCAAGCATCTGTACATACCACGAATTCTTTATCAGGATATGCAATCTTCAAGGTTGGAGCATTTGTAAGCAAATGGTTCAAATGCTCAAAACTAGTTGCACACTCAGTCCATTCAAACTTGTTTCCTTTTCTCTGCAATGATGTAATAGGATAGGCAATCTGCGAGAAATTCTTAGTGAACCACTTATAATAACCAACTAATCCCATGAATGATAGGACCTCATCCACATTCCTAGGAGTTGGCCACTCCATGATAGCTCTAATCTTTTCTAGGTCCACAATTATACCTTCCTTAGAAATAACATGTCTCACGTAATGAACTTCAGTATGAAAGAAATTGCACTTTCTAAGATTGGCATACAACCGATGCTCTCTCTGCAATATTAATATGGTTTCCAAGTGCTCTGCATGCTCTTCCTCATTCTTAGAATATATAAATATGTCATCAATGAACATTATCACAAACTTGTCCAGATTGTTGAAAATGCAACAAGAAAATCATAATTTAATTTTGTCCTTGAATTAAATTAGGAATTAAATTGTAATTCAACATCTCATGACAACTTGTAATAGTTAACTAAGTTAATTTGACTTAGTTGGTTCAGTTAATTCAAGTTGAGGGTCTAACTTGAATCATGTAGAGTGTTTCCTACTTTTTAGTAGCCCTGGTTGAGTTTATTTTGAGTTGTAATTATTTAATTTAGTTTGACTGAGTTAAAGTCAGTTAAACTAGTTCCAACTGATGGAGGAATTATTGAGACATCCAGCAGTGGGGTGTAACCTGCAGTAGTGAGGTGTAATTAATAGTGATCAACCAGTAAATTGAATATTCACTCATAATTAACTCATGCATGTTAGATCAGAGAAAGACACAGTTGAGATTGGAGTTCAAGGATAGTGTACTATTCGTTGTATAATCATCTGAATTGTATGAGTGGTGCATGCAATCAAAGGAAGGCCTATGAGGATTGCGCAATTCATAATTGTGGAATTTCCAAATTAAATATAGTCTAATTCCCAAGGAAACTGCACAAAGAAATAGGAGCTTGGCAGGCAGCAAAATTAGCTAAGCATTGACATGAGCTTATATGGGAAGTAGTGAGACAGATAGAGATAGTGCAGAGGTTTCTCGGGCTTGAGAACAACATTGTAATCTTCTCATATTTTTTGATTAATGCAGTATATAGATAACATGGGTTTTTAGTTGTGTCTTGTTGAGAATGCAACAAGATGATGGAGCTTAGTGGAAGGAAGTCGCCTTCACTGAGTGGGCCCGCAGGCTATTTTTGGCGCAAAGTCTATTTTTAGACTATGTCTATTTTTAGACATATGGATCATGGTCTATGAGTTGCAGTATGTTATTTGTGGATGATTGGTCATGTCGTTAAACATAGATGGACTTATATTTTTAGACATATGTGCAAGTTTCTATTTTTAGACTACCAGGCTAAAAATAGAACAATCGAATATTATTGTCTCATAATAATATTTGGACTATAAACATTATCTTATCCTCTTGGAGCACTTCAGTTTGAGCTACAGATGTGGCACATGCAGCTGTCAGAAGGAAATACGTTTTCTCTGTGGGTCAGTTGAGCTATTGTATGTAGGACTTCAATTAGAACTCATGTGGTTGAGTTTGGTGGAGTTGATTGTGGAGTTGATGGAGTTGTGTTCAGTTTGACTTGGTTGAACTAGTTGTATTTCAGTCTAACTAAAGAATACACTAGTGATGAGTTGAGTGAATTAAATATTAATTAATTCACTAATTATTAACTCATAAAGCAACTGAAGAATACATCAGTTAACTCAGTGCATGGACAGTTCAGTGGAGACAGGTGTTAGAGGTTGAGATTGTTATCAGTTGTGACTATAGTTGTGCATGAGATCTTGCACAATCAGTGGGATTGAGTAATGCCAATGAGGACTGCACAGTGTGGGCCAATACCAAGGCAATTGTAGCTTGTGCTCACGTGATTTTCACTTTGGATTGTGCAGTGGAGGTAGGCAAAGCAACATAGGAGATTTGAACCTGTGACTTGTTCGAATCTGAGCTAGTTTTGTGTGTAACAGGTGGAGATAGTACTGAGTACTTGTGAGGAGTATTGTACTATGTATTGTTACATGTTCTCAATCATTATAATATATAGATAGTGTGGGGTTTTTAGCTGTATGATTTCCCCGGGTTACATACTGTGTTAATGTGTGCATGCGGTTGATGTTTCATTGTTTTTAATGCTGCTAAATTGATGATCAACGTAGAGGAGATTATGTATTATGCATGTATTCCTCTATAGTGTATAATCGGATAATCTCTGTGAATAAGTGTTTATTATTCAAAATTTCTACATGGTATCAGAGCTGTTGATCATCAGATCTATTATTCAGAAAGTCTTTACGTTTTATTTCTTCAGGCAGAGTCTGTAATCGGACCAGGTAGCTCTGGATTCATCCTTCCTTTGGAAGGTGAGATATCCGGTAAAAGCCCATACATTCAATCTCTGTACGAGAAATACTTTGTTCTCACAAATTTTAGATCAGAAGCGGTTGAGTATTTGAGCTGGTGGAATTCGAATTTGCAGCAGTGTTTTCTTGGTGTCAAAGTTGAAATGTCTTTCAACGGATTGCGATTGGAGTATGCTCTTGAGGGCAACTCGAATTATATTACATGGAAAGACAGGATGGAGGAAGTGTTAGATGATAATGGGCTGAAGGAGTTCATAGAGGCTGAGGTCCCAAAGCGTACTGATGATGCTCACGTTGAGGCTTGGCAAAAGAAGACAGCAAAGTGTCGAAGGATTCTGTTGGAGGGTGTGAAGGATCACATTGTATCCAGCCTGCATGGAAAGGCTTCTCCATACTTGATGTGGAAAGCATTGACAGATCTATTCCAAAGCAAGAGTGATCAGAGGAAGCTGGCGCTCAAAGATAAACTCAGAAACATTAAATGCGAGAAGGGAGACAGTATGCCCAAGTATCTCACGAAGTTCACTCAGTGCAGGGATGAGCTGGGAAGTGTGGGGGTGACTGTTGATGATGAGGACTTGCTGAGCTTGGCTCTCCTTGGTCTTCCGAAGAGTTGGCATTCCTATCAGGACTCTGTCAATGGTCAGGAGAAATTGCCAGGATGGGAGAGACTTTGGTCGGATCTTCTGCAAGAGGAGATCAGACAGAGCACTAGAGATAGTTCTTCATGCATGCATGATGAGGAGAACTGTGCCTTAGAGAGTAAGGCGAATAAGGGGAAGGAGAAGGTTTCTCTTTCCAAATCCAGTTCTTCCAATCATGGGAAGAAAGTTGACAAGTCGAAGGTGAGATGCTTTCGTTGTCATGAGTTGGGCCATTATGCTACTAATTGCCCAAAGAAGAAATCCAAGAAGGGATCAAGGGAAGGATCTGAAGGTGAGGCACTTGCTTCACAATTTGAGTTAGATTTCACACTCTTTGCATGCATGGTTTCATCCATGGTGGGAAGTGGTTGGTTTCTTGACAGTGGAGCTTCTTTCCACATGACCGGTGACAAAAGTTTTTTCAGTACTTTGGAGGAGAAAGATCTCCAGATACTCATAGCAATGGGTAATGATGAGAAGTATAGTGTCTCAGGTGTAGGCATGGTTATTTTTCAGAGGGAGCATGGAGCTTGCCTTACCTTGACTGATGTCAAGTATGTACCAGGACTGAAGAGAAACTTGGTGCCGATCGCGACGCTGGAAGACAGAGGCTGTGATGTAGTCTTCAGTAAGGGAAAGGTTTTCCTTAGACACATCTTCACTAGACAGGTGAAGCAGATTGGTTCACGGGTCAAGAACTTGTATGCTCTTGAGGTTCAAGATGCATGCAAAGCCTTGAGCAGTGAGGCAATTGATGGAGACTTGGTGGTTGAGAGGGAGCGTATATTACCTCTCAACATGCAGATCCAGAAGAAGTCTCAAACGATTGTGGAGGAGCCACGATTGGTGCAGCAACTTAAGGAGGTTGTGGAGTAGCCACAATAAGGGAAGCTGAGAGGAGATCGATTAGAGACATCTACTCATGCAGAGACCTCCAGTAGGGGGAAACTTCGAGCCAGGTGGGTAGAGGGATCGCATGCAGCCATACCTCCAGGTAGGAGGTGGGGTGATGTGGATTGATCGTCCCAAGGAGGAGGGGCAGGATCCTTGAGGTACCCAACCTCTTGGATGAGACCTTGTTACGGGAGCCCCGATGTGGAGTAGCAGGAACTGACTGATTGGGTAGAGACAGATGTGGATGGAGTGGCAGAGAGAGCGACAGTGCAGGGAATCCCAGGACAGCGCATAGCTAGCAGGCTGCAGTAATGCGAGAGGCACAAGTGTTTTGCACAGTGCTAGGTGGCACAGAGAGGTGTGCAATGGTGCGAGATGCATGGAGATGTTGCAGTAGCGTAGATGTTAGAGAGGGAGCACTTGTCAGCAGCAGGTAGAGCTTCAGCATTAGAGTATGTTCTTAGCCCAACAGAGTGGTCAGTTGGGAGTGTTTTTATTCCAAGTGTTGTTGGAGCAAGTGGACCGGGCAAATGTGTTGCATGCAGTACATTCCAAAGTTGTAGGATAGGGGTTGCTGATAATCCATATCTTGTTGAGAGGGAGTGTTGAGAATGCAACAAGATGATGGAGCTTAGTGGAAAGAAGTCGCCTTCACTGAGTGGGCCCGCAGGCTATTTTTGGTGCAAAGTCTATTTTAGACTATGTCTATTTTTAGACATATGGATCATGGTCTATGAGTTGCAGTATGTTATTTGTGGATGATTGGTCATGTCGGTAAAAATAGATGGACTTCTATTTTTAGACATATGGCAACAACCATGATGTAATCATGTTGTCTCATTTCCCTCGGCAAGCCTATGATGAAATCCATCGAAATTAATTTCCATTATGGAATCACAATCGGCTATAGAAGTCCACCTAAGTGATTACAATTTTCCTTCAAAAGATGACAATCAAAACACCTCGCCACAAACTATGCTACATCCCTCTTCAGGTTCAGCCAATAATAATATATCTTCATTGTTTTCAGTAGCTTTTGAGAACCTGGGTGACCTGAATATGGTTTCACATGAAACTCCCTCAAGATCACCTTCATGAGCTCACTATAGTTTGGCACATATATCATGTCTTCGAATCTAACTAATCCATCTTTTGTAAGGCAATAGTCCACATCCTGTGCACCTGACCTGTACTTATACCTGTACCGACACTATCACCTGTACCTGTACCAGTACTCTACTGCAACCTGTGCATAATCTCCATATATTTGACATCCTGTTGACTTGCCTGCAAGATCCCATCCTGTAAGTCTATCCCATAGGAGCTCATAGTTGCTAAGTGATTTACTTGTATCCACCTTTTAAGAGCATTTGCCACTCTGTTCTATTTATCTTTGATATATTTGATCTCAAAATTGAACTCATTGATCGTATCCAACTACTAAGCCTGCCTACCATTCAGATTCAGTTGGTTAAATAGATACTGCAAACCACTGTGATCACTCATCAATGTAAACCTCCTGCCTAGAAGATAATGTCTCCACATCTTCAATGCATGTATAATTGTTGCCAACTCAAGATCATGTGTGGGGTAGTTATGTTTGTGCTCATTCAGTTTTCGTGACTCATAACATACCACCTATCCATCCTGCATAAGGACTCCACTAAGTCCTTTCTTGCAAGAATTTGTGCATACTGCAGTGGAGCTTCTTTCCACATGACCGGTGACAAAAGTTTGTTCAGTACTTTGGAGGAGAAAGATCTCTAGATACTCATAGCGATGGCTAATGATGAGAAGTATAGTGTCTCGGGTGTAGGCACAGTTATTTTTCAGAGGGAGCATGGAGCTCGCCTTACCTTGACTGATGTCAAGTATGTACTAGGACTGAAGAGAAACTTGGTGTCGATCGCGATGCTGGAAGACAGAGGCTGTGATGTAGTCTTCAGTAAGGGAAAGGTTTTCCTTAGACACATCTTCACTAGACAGGTGAATCAGATTGGTTCACGGGTCAAGAACCTGTATGCTCTTGAGGTTCAAGATGCATGCAAAGCCTTGAGTAGTGGGGCAATTGATGGAGACTTGGTGGTTGAGAGGGAGCGTATATTACCGCTCAACATGCAGAGCCAGAAGAAGTCTCAGACGATTGTGGAGGAGCCACGATTGGTGCTCAGCTTCAGGAGGTTGTGGAGCAGCCACAACAAGGGAAGCTGAGAGGAGATCGAGTAGAGATGTCTACTCATGCAGAGACCTCTAGTAGGGCGAAACTTCGAGCCAGGTGGGCTGAGGGATCACATGCAGCCATACCTCCAGGTAGGAGGTGGGGCAATATAGAGTGATCGTCCCAAGGAGGAGGGGCAGGATCCTTAAGGTACCCAACCTCTTGGATGAGACCTTGCTACAGGAGCCCTGATGTGGAGTAGCAGGAACTGATTGATTGGGTAGAGACAGATGCAGATGGAGCGGCAGAGAGAGCGAAAGTGCAGGGAATCCCAGGATAGTGCATAGCTAGCAGGCTGCAGCAATGTGAGAGGCACAAGTGTTTTGCATAGTGCTAAGTGGCACAGAGAGGTGTGCAATGGTGCGAGATGCATGGAGATGTTGCAGTAGCGCAGATGTCAGAGAGGGAGCACTTGTCAGCAGCAGGTAGAGCTTCAACACCAGAGTATGTTCCTAGCCCAACAGAGTGGTCAGTTGGGAGTGTTTTTATTCCAAGTGTTGTTGGAGCAAGTTGACCGGGCAAATGTGTTGCATGCAGTACATTCCAGAGTTGCGAGATAGGGGTTTCTGATAATCCATATCTTGTTGAGAGGGAGTGTTGAGAATGCAACAAGATGATGGAGCTTAGTGGAAAGAAGTCGCCTTCACTGAGTGGGCCTGCAGGCTATTTTGGCGCAAAGTCTATTTTTAGACATATGGATCATGGTCTATGAGTTGCAGTATGTTATTTGTGGATGATTGGTCATGTCGATAAGAATAGATGGACTTCTATTTTTAGACATATGGGCAGGTTTCTATTTTTAGACTGCCAGGCTAAAAATAGAACAATCGAATATTATTGTCTCATAATAACGTTTGGACTATAAACATTATCTTATCCTCTTGGAGCACTTCAGTTTGAGCTACAGATGTGGCACATGCAGCTGTTAGAAGGAAATACGCTTTCTTTGTGGGTCAGTTGAACTATTGCATGCAGGACTTCAGTTAGAACTCATGTGGTTGAGTTTGGTGGAGTTGATTGTGGAGTTGATGGAGTTGTGTTCAGTTTGACTTGGTTGAACTAGTTGTCTTTCAGTCTAACTAAAGAATACACTAGTGATGAGTTGTGCGAATTAAATATTAATTAATTCACTAATTATTAACTCATAAAGCAACTGAAGAATACATCAGTTAACTCAGTGCATGGACAGTTCAATGGAGACAGGCGTTAGAGGTTGAGATTGCTATCAGTTGTGACTATACTTGTGCATGAGATCTTGCACAATAAGTGGGATTGAGTAATGCAAATGAGGACTGCGCAGTGTGGGCCAATACCAAGGAAATTGTAGCTTGTGCTCACGTGATTTTCACTTTGGATTGTGCAGTGGAGGCAGGCAAAGCAGCGAAGGAGATTTGAACCTGTGACTTGTTCGGATCTGAGCTAGTTTTGTGTGTAACATGTGGAGATAGTACTGAGTACTTGTGAGGAGTATTGTACTATGTATTGTTACATGTTCTCAATCATTATAATATACAGACATGACCAGGGCCTACCATTGCACTTGTGGGCTAAAGCATGCAACACAGTTGTTTATTTGCAGAACAAAAGAACTCGTCAAATTCTCGGGATGAGTACACTAGAAGAATATTTTTCAGTTAAGAAACCAGATGTGGCACACTTCAGGATCTTCGGTTCATCAGTCTACTATCATGTTACCAAGGATGCACGAAAAAGCTAGAGCTAACAACCAAGGTTGGTATATTTGTGGGGTACACTGATACACCTCACAACTATCGGGTGTACCTGCCATCCAACAGGATGACAATGGTTTGTAGATATGTGAAGTTCAATGAAGAGAAGGCCATGAGATGTTCCCTTGAGAGGGAGCTTTAATTACATGCAGATGAGGAGCTTTTAGCTCCAAAGGAGGAACCTCGGGATGACGTGGAGCAACCACATGCAAAGGAGCAGAGATTGGAAGCACACACTCATGCAGAGACTTCCAGAGATGGAAAGAATTCCACCAGAGAGGCTGACGGATTGATGCATGATGTTAGAGATAATGTGGGAGAACCCCCCTCACAATGCAGGTAAAGGAGGTTACCAGATCAGTACACTAGCTACATGGCTCTAATGAGTGAGAGTGTAGAGGTTGAACCATCCTAATTCGAGCAAGAAATGTAGCAACCTGTATGTGTTGATGCCATGGTTGAGGAGTATGACTTCATTATCAGAAACAATGTTTGGGAAGTAGTCCCAAGACTAACAGATACATCAGTGGTGATTTCTAGATGGATTTACAAGGTAAAGCAAGCAGCAAATGGGAGTGTGGAGAAACACAAGGATAGATTTGTGGCCAGAGGATTCTCTCAGGTGGAGGGAATTTATTACGAGGAGACCTTTGCTCCAGTAGCAAGGTACTCTTCAATCATATCTATTCTAGCACTGTCAGTGCAGATGGGATGGAAGATACATCAAATGGATGTGAAGAAAGTCATCAATGATATGATTGAGGATGTTATGAAACCAGCTCACAAAAAGAAAGAAAAGATAGATGAACGACTTATAAATAAGCCTCTTTAAGGGGGCAACCTCCTTTACATTACACAAATGAACAATTCTTGGATGATCCAAATGACAAGACCTCCTTTCTATATATAGGAGTCTAAGGGGTCATAATATAATCAGAGCCGACATAACAATAATAATGTAAGGGCACAATAATAACAATAATGGGCTTCCATGGGGCACAATAATAACAATATGGGTACAATGATATAATAAGGGGGTTGTACTAATAACAATAAGGGGTTACACTAGTAGTATAGGGGCCTAACATGCCCCTCTCCTTCAAAAAGTGTTGTCCTCAACGCTTGAGTAGTTCTGGATGCTTCCGTATAAAATTCTTGTCCTCCCATGTGGAATATTCAGTGGGTAAGTTCTTCCACTTAATGAGATACTCTGAAATTGATCGATTTCGTAGTTGTCGGGTTCTTGTTTTTGTGACTGATCCAAGTTCCAATATGATTTTTCCTTCCTCTTCAAGTTCTAGCAATATTGTTTGAATTGGGATCTTCTACAACTTTTGAATGAGTGGCCACACTTCTTCTTCCTTCTTCCAATCATCCCTTGCTTTGTTTATCCAATCTAGTTGGATAATAGAAATAGCACAAAACAATGCTTCAACATCCTCATCCTTTCTTGAGAATGCATCTGGAACAAAATTTTTCTTCCCTTTTCTGTAGATGATGTCAAAGTCATAACACAACATATTTGTGACCCATTTTTTTTGTTCTTCTAAAGATAATATTTGTTCTAAAAACTATTTAAGACTATCATGATCCTTTTTTACCTTGAAGTGTCTTCCCATTGGGTAAGGTCGCCATTTCTTAAGTGCGTGTAGTATTGCCAACATTTCCTTATCATAAATAACTTGCTTGAGATGTAGCCATAAAAATACCCAATCACATACATCAAAACTTTTTCCACTGCGATGTTGATCTACCTGTTGTTCAATTGATTCTACACCAAAGTGGCATTATCCTTTAAAAGTTGGAGAACTTGTTGTTGATGCTCGATGTGATCTTTCACTGCTTGAACCTTTTCTTCTTGATATGTCCTTCTATCTTCAGAGTTTGAGGAGAGTTAATTTCTTCCAATGCTTTACAAGATATGGTCGGATTCATTTCTTGATGCTCAATGTGCTCTTTTACTTCTTAAACATTTTTCTTCTTGATATGTCCTTCTATCTTGATAGTTTGAGGAGTGGTAATTCCGGCCAATGAATTACAAGATATGGTTGGATTCATTTCTTCTTTCTCGATGTGATATTTCACTTCTTGAACCTTTTTCTTCTTGATATGTCTTTCTATCTTGAGAGTTTGAGGAGTGGTATTACAAGATATGGTTGGATTCATTTATTCTTTCTCTGGGGTTGGTTCCTGGTGTATATCCTCCTTTTTTTATGTTTCTTGATCCTTTTCTTCCTCCTCTTCATAATCTATGTAAAATAATTTCTTCTTAGCACAATTATGACCTTTAGTGCATTTGCTATCACAATTGTAACAAAGCCCTTTTTCTCTTTTTCATTCCAATTGTTGTGGTGTAAACCTTGTAGGTTGTGGAAGGCTAGGAGAAAAAACACTTCCATAATTATAGGTGTGAGTGGTGGGATTCCTTGTTTCCATAATTTCGCTTTCAATTTTTCTTGCCTACCTGAATGCCTTCTCCAATGAATCATGTTCCCAAAGACGAACCTCATGTTGAATGTTATCCTTTAAAGTACCTAAGAAAACATCAATCCTTTGCTTCTCTAGAATATCATTTACCCTTATATTCAATTTTTGAAAGTCCTCAATGTACTTTGCCATTGAACCCTTTTGTTTGAGATTTATCAATTGGCTAAAGAAGGTGTTTCTCTTTGTATCCTCATAATGTGCTACCAATTCCTTCGTGAAAATTGACCACGTGACAAGTGGTTTACGAGAACAAAGCCCTTTAAACCATAAAAATTGATTTGGTTCTAAATAATTAAATGAAATACGTACCTTTTGTAACAATGGTACACCATGTAGATCAAAATATTTCTCCATCTATAGTATCCAATTTACTGGATCCTTGCCATCAAACTTCCTCATCTCATTTTTTCTTGATTTTAGGAGCTCGATATTGAAGTGACTGTAACTCTATACTTTCAGATCTTTAAGTTCTGAAATTTTAGTCTGTAATAGCCCTCTGAGTCCTCTTTCTAACTCTGCAACTCTGAGTGCAATTGGATTCCTAAAGAAATATCTATTCCCAATCTCCCGCGATGACCTAATTATAGACTGGTTCAGTAGAGTGAACTTGTACGACGTGCTACGAGTCACTGTTTCAACCTTTGGTTCTGAAAATGATACCCAAAAAACTACAGTCTGTCCTCTTTCTGTAACTTCTTACGAAAATTCAATCAGATGCTCAGAGCGAAAGTTATGACGATTTTCCCAAGGTGACCTGTTTGGAATGTAATTCAGGGGTCTACAAAAACTCTAACTTCCTCAAATTATATCTCTGAAAATATAGCGGGACAAAATCTGAAATTCGGAGCCGCGATTCAGAAATATTTCATCTCAAATGGGTTTTTTTTTCGCTTCTAAAACGTCTCAGAAACAAAGTTATAGTGAAAATTCCACGATGACCTGTTTGGAATGTAATTCGGAGGTCTGCACAAACCCTAACTTCCTCAGATCATATCTCCAAAAATATAGTGAGACAAGATCTAAAATTCAAAACCGAGGTTCAGCACGATTTCTTCTCAAATGGGTTTTTTTTCGCTTCTAAAAAGTCGCAGAAAAATAGTTATATCGAAAATGCCACAATGACCTGTTTGGAGCAACGAAACCCTAGAATTCAAAGCTCTGATACCAAATGTTATAAAACCAACTCACAAGAAGATAGAAAAGATAGGTGAACACCTTATAAATAAGCCTCTTCGAGGGGAAACCTCCTTTACATTACATAAATGAACAATTCTTGGATGATCTAAATGACAATACCTTCTTTCTATATATAGGAGTATAAGGGGTCATAATATAATCAGAGTTGACATAACAATAATAATGTAAGGGCACAATAATAACAATCATGGGCTTCCATGGGGCACAATAATAACAATATGGGTACAACAATATAATAAGGGGGTTGTACTAATAACAATAAGGGGTTACACTAGTAGTATAGGGGCCTAACAGAGGAAGGGGTGTATATTGAGCAGCCACAAGGATTTGAGACCTTCAACAGAGAGTCACATATGTGCAGACTCAAGTGAGAATTGTATGGAATAAAACAAGCACCCCTTGCTTGGTACACCAAGATTGACAGCTATTTCACTAGGTTGGGCTTCACCAAAAGTGAATAGATGTGAACATTTACCATATTGTGGTTGAAAGTAAATTGTTCATTATAGTATTATATGTCAATGATTTTATTCTAACAAGTGATGAGAAGCTGATAAAATCTTGTAAAGAGGATCTTGCGAGAGAATTAGAGATGAAGAACCTAGGGCTCATGCATTACTTTCTTGGTATGGAAGTATGGAAAGGAGATGAGGAATTGTTTTTCTCTCAAGGAAAGTATGGCAACGAGATACTGAAGCACATCATGGGGAATCTTCAGTATTGCGTCGGTAGTAGTTTCTTGGTACAGCAAGAAGCATAGATCAGTTGCACTCAGTTCAGTAGAAGCAGAGTACATGACTACTAGTCAAGCAGCTTTTGAGGCTATATGGATGAGGAAGATCCTTGTTGGGTTATTTTTTCAGAAAATGGATCCTAAAGTGATTTACTGTGACAATCATAGTTGTTTCAAACACTCTGAGAATCTAGTTTTTCATGATCGGTCCAAGCATATCGACATCCAATGTCACCATATACTAGATTGTGTGCAGAGGAGAATCATGTTGCTGGAGTACATTCCTACAGAGAAGTAGGATGCAGATATTTTGACAAAGGCATAATCAAGATGAAAATTAGAGTTTCACGGGGGCAGGATCGGGGTAACAAATAATCCCTTTCTTGTTGAGAGGGAATGTTGAAAATGCAACAAGAAAATCCTAATTTAATTTTGTCCTTGAATTAAATTAGGAATTAAATTGTAATTCCACATCTCATAACAACTTGTAATACTTAACTAAGTTAATTTGACTTAGTTGGCTCAGTTAATTCGAGTTGAGGATCTAACTTGAGTCATGTAGAGTGTCTCCTACTTTTTAGGATCCCTGGTTGAGTTTATTTTGAGTTGTAATTATTTAATTCAATTTAACTGAGTTAAAGTCAGTTAAACTAGTTCCAACTGATGGAGGAATTAGTGGGAGATACAACAGTGGGGTGTAACCTATAGTAGTGGGGTGTAACCAACAATGATCAACCAATAAACTGAAGATTCACTCATAATTAACTCATGCATGTCATATCAGAGAAAGACTCAGTTGAGATTGGAGTTCAGGGACAATGTACTATTAGTTGTATAATCATCTGAATTGTATAGGTGGTGCATGCAATCAGAGGAAGGCATATGAGGATTGCGCAATTCATAATTGTGGAATTTCCCAATTAAATATGGGTTAATTCCAAAGGAAACTGCACAAGGAAATAAGAGCTTGGCAGGCAGCAGAATTGGCTAAGTATTGGCTTAAGCTTGTCTAGGAAGCAGTGAGACAGATAGAGATGGTGCAAAGGTTGCTCGGGATTGAGCAAAGCATTTCAATATTATCATATTTTCTTATTAATTCAATATACATATAGCGGGGGTTTTTAGCTGTGGCTTTCCCCAAAAAATTATTGTGTTACGGTGTGATTGAATTCTTTCTCTTTTATGCTTCGTGATTTCATCGATCATTTATTGTTTCCGCAGATGATTAAAGTAGATTCAAGTAAATTGTTTTAGCATATTAAAATCTACAGTTTGAATTTACAAGGAATTTATACATAGATAATAATGCAACACACTTTTCATCAAACAAATGAAAGTAGTTGGATCATTAGTAACACCAAACATAACCACTACAAACTCATAATGCCCATACCTAGTATGAAATGTTGTATTGTAGACGTCCTTTCCTTTGATGTGTACCTAATGATTTCCTGATCTCGGGTCAATCTTCGAAAACAATGTTGCTCCATTCAACTGATCAATCAAGTCATCAATTTGCGGAAAAGGATACCTATTCTTGATCGTCACCTTGTTCAACTACCTGTAATCAATGCACAACCTGAGAGTACCATCCTTCTTCTTCACAAACAACACTGGTGCACCTTAAGACCACACATTTGGCCTTATGTATCCTTTATCAATCATTTCCTTAAGTTGTAACTTCAATTCCACTAACTCTGGAGTGCTCATCCTGTACGGTGCCTTTGATGTCAGTGCTCCCAATTTTAACTCAATAGAAAATTCCACTTCCCTATGAGGAGGAAACTCTGAAATCTCTGCTGGAAATGCATCTTGAAACTACTGCAAAACAAGATACCTATTCAAGAGTTCATCATCCTCAATATCCTTCCCTTTGTCATTGGAAACATGCACTGCAAACAATATACACCCTTTCCTGCAATTGTGCTTTTCCTGCATAGTTGTAACCATTCTTACTAATGTAGGCTTCTTCTTTCCCTGCAAGATTCTCTTCTCTTCATCATCATCCAAGCACTCAATAGCCTTCTTGTAACAATCTACCTTAGCCTTGTGAAGGTACAACCAATTGATACCTAAAAGCATGTTGTACGAACCCAAGAGAAGCACATTTAGATGTGTTGATGTAGGCATACCATTCAACTCAAATGCACAAGCTGTTACTAAATAATGAACTCTTTTCTTGGTCCCTGCAACTAACTACACCGACCAACATTTTGCATGCACTTCTTTAATCAAGCCACACATATCCACCAGGTCAGGATTAACATAACTATAATTAGATCCAGGATTAATCAAAATGGAAACAACTCAATCACAGAGCTTACCTTTCATCTTAATAATGGATGCCTAGTGATCTGTCTTCTTGTTATAAAATGTTTCATAGGTCTGAGAAATGATTTGTCCAACATCCCCAACTATTTCCGCCTCCTGAGCACTATAAATCTAAGGTACCCTAACACAATGGACAATCCTTCTTGCAATGATCCTTGCCACAAATCCAACACTGCAATGGTTCTCTACCACTACCCTTATTCTGTTGCTCTCCAGGATGAGGTCCATGTCCCTTATTTGTTGTATTGAACTTCTTGTAAGGGGCCACATTTTATTTCTCACCTGCATCTTGAAGTCTTTCCTGCTTCAGAAGCTAATTTCCCTTGGTCTTATCATTACGTTTCCAATAATGCTTATGCTCATTCTTGCGCTTCGACTACTCATAACAGTGCTTCAACTTCCTGATGACTTCCTCCAATGACCAAGGCTCACTATACTAAATTCAATTCTTGAATGATAATGGTAGTCCACTGATGAATCTTTGAACCATTATCTTCTCATCCTTGAGGTAAGGCACATGCCTCAATAGATCCATAAATTTCGTTGTGTAAACTTGATTTGTCGTAGAATTCCTTAACCTTTCCCTCGTAGTATCTCTCGGACAAGTACTTCTTCCTGAAGAGTCTCTTAAACTCATGCCAACTCAACTCCTTTGTCTTGATGCCTCTGACACGCTTTACATCTTCCCACCAAATACCCACCTTTCCTTTGAGACTAAAAAGAACTATCATATTCTTTGTATAATCATGCAACTCAAAGAACTTGTTCATCCCAAGAAACCATGCTTCTACATCTTACAGCTTCTTCAACTCTCCATCAAATGTATGAGGCTTGGCTTACTTGAACTCATCTGGAAAGTACCCCTCTCACTCTTGTAAGGATGATAGTGATGATGACCATGATATCTATCTAAACCAGAACGAGAAGGTCTAATGCCCCCCCAGATTAGTTGCAACAACACTAGTTATTCCATGCTTTCATCAACCATTCAATAACTTATCAAAGTATAACAAGAGCCATAATTAGAGCACATCGTAGAACCATGCTTATAACCAACATATAGCTAGAATATTAACCACGACAAAACAATCATCAAATCAACATAATAACAAGTATAAGTACTCATAAATCACCATAGGAAAATAAATCTTATTAACATATGCAAAAACCAACCAAGTCAACGACTTCCATGTACCACCCGACCATAGATTGAGTTGAATCAAATCTTTCTTTCAACCAATCACCCATGTGTCATATTCCAATCATGAATGTGGCATCTCATGGGATAAACCAAGACATAAACAAACAAGGGAATCTAGAGGTTAAACCACCTCCACCCTCAAACTACCATGATCTCATCTAAATCGGTCCCACGATCACAAAACCAAACTAAGCTTGCATGCTTCAGAATTTCTTCACCATACATTAAGGAATTTTCCTGAATCCACCCACTCGTTGAGGGCCTCCCCAAGAAAACCATGTACATCCCCAACCCTCAGGAATTTTCTTGAGACCACCTCACTCGGTTCCAAAGCCTTCTGGCAATCCAAAGCTCAACCAAGAAATGGATCCCATCACACCATTTCTATAAAGGAAAATGGCAGGGAAGGGTTGAAACCACTATCAAACCAGGCAAAACCCATGCCAATGGCAATAAATGAACCAAATAAACAAATGCATGTACCATGCATTCACACCTCAACTAGGAAATCACACATGCCATCTGCTACCTGCAAAATCTTCCTGCTAAAGCTCTTGATCCAACCTTCTCCTTGCTTTCATTTTCCTTCCTTTGCTTGCTTGCTTTCTCTCTCTCTCTCTCTCTCTCTCTCTCTCTCTCTCTACCCAAGCTAAAACTAATTAAAATCCATGAATTGATCCTCTTATGGAGTTTTATTATTGATGTCTCATTTTTCTTCATTTTCCTTTTTTCCTTCATTTTCCTTCATTTTTCCTCTAATTTCTTTAGCATGCAAATATGTGTCTGTCCAATTTCATTTTCTCTTATTTTCCTTTATTTCTCATAAATAAATGCCAATTAATGTCTCTTTGCCTTTGTCAATTTCTATGGTCATTAATAAACCAAAAGTGATGCCCACTATAGTGTTTTCCCAACATTCAGCGTGAAATATGTGTCATGTGACCATGGTCTTATTTTGCCTTCATTAACTTATTGGTCAAAGTTGTCATTGATGTCAGTTAAATAGCAACTTAGGTGCATTGTTGAAAATAATGCAAACCCTAACCTTAACATTTTTTATGCTTAACGATGAAAACCCTAAAACAAAACCTTAACCCTAATTAATACCCTAACCCTAATTCTAATTAAAACAAAAATAACCTCAAAACATTTTTTAACTCTCCATCCCTTAACATTCCACCAAAACTAATTTATTAATTTAAAGTTATAACCATAAAATCTATTCATGAAAAAATATTATTTAAAACGGGACCTCAAAACATATTTTTTAACTCCATTCCTTAACGTTCTAACATACCAATTTTATTAATTTATATATACATTAATAAAACTTTTATAGTGCTGCGTCCACGACATACATACTGAAAAATGACGTTATTCTCAGCTCCATGTTGAATCCATTACACGGCTCCACCAACAGAAGTCGGCTACACATACGTGACATGAAAATGAATATAACTAGCAATTGCACTGAGGGGTGCAAAGGAACGTTGAAAGCTCAAAAAGCCAAGAATTTTGTTTTCTACTATCCTTTTTTTTGTTTCTCTTCCATTTCGTCCTAACTTTATTGTTTTTGTCTCTCATCCCTTTGTGGCTCTGGCCCATTTCGTCTCAACTTCATTGTCTCTATCTTTCTTTGCGTGGAGGGTGAGGAAGAAGTAAAGCGCAAACTCAAAGATATTATGTAGAAAATAAAGATATTATACAGAAAAAAAAGTAGAGGTGTAAGGATTGATCCCTGACGTGCAAGCTTCAGATGATCTTAAATTTGACCCACTCGATTGGTTTTTCTGGGGGATATTGCAGGGTTTTGTCACCGGTGAAAATTCGTTGGATTTTGGGTGTTTATTCATGGTATATCGTTCAGTTCCCTAAAATTGGTTGAAAATTTTCCAATTGGGAAGGATTTTGTGACCCATACGCCGAGGGGGATCTGATCTACATACATCTAATTGGGCCTCGAAAGGATATGAAGAGGGGAACAATGTAGTGACCATGGATATTCTTGTCTCTCTATTTATTTTGACTTGGTCGTTTCCATTTATTTTGTATGCGCAAACATACACCAAAAAAAAAAATGGAAGAGCAAGGGGACTAACTCAACCATTAAAACAAATTCAAACATCTAACTTAAGAGATGCTCTCGATTTTCTCAATGCAGTTCCTGAAGCACATCCATATTCGGGCAACTTGTCGTTTTAGCATGCCTTATGCAGGTATATTTCATACAAATTAAACTTACGCTAAGTGACACCCTTGGCTTATGCCATAAAATCTTTATTTGCTCCCAACTGACATAGAGCTACATTGTCCAAGTGCAATTTATCTATATTCCAGTGGTGCAACACACTAGGCTCAATCCATAAAATCTTTGTTTGTTCCCAATTAACATAGGGTACATTATGCCACTATAATTTATCTGTAATTTAGTGATGATTATCAGAAAAGCTTATGACTTCGATCATAAAAAGTGAAATTATCTTTTTCTGAGAAGGAAAAGATAACCAAACTCTTTCTCCTCGATCTATTCCTTGACCATGGTAAGCATTTCCATGTCATTTTGGTCATCGCCTATGTCTCCCTCTATGCACTCTTCATGACATCCTACTCCTTCACTAGCTTCATTTCCTTGGCTCTGCTTACCAAAGACTACATTATTTCTGGTTAATTCATCATGGTTTCTATTATCCTTTCCCTCACTATTTTTTGTTTCATCCATTACAATATGATTTCCTTTTTCTCCAAGTCTATTCCCTTTATGCTCTCCTTGCTACCTTATATAGAGGGCTTATTAGTATCCTTAGTGGATTCTAAAACCCCATGACATAAATCACAATAAATATTGCTTCAAACAAACATAAACATCTACAACCCATTTTCATATAGTGAGTCGGGACTTGTATCTAATTGGAACCACCTCACAGAACGCATTATACCATAGAAAAAATCCAACAGTAAATATAGAAACAAAGACTACAAGAAAATTGAACAAGATCAATGAGCTAAAAAGGCATTCACTAGAGTTTCATGCTCTCTGTGGTTTGCTTGAACCAAATGATAAATTTCAAAGGGTATAGGGTAGTTTGCAACTATGGAAGAATAGTGGTTTCCTTGACCCAAATGATAAATTTCAAGATTGAGCAGGGTGCAATGGTGGCAGAAAAGTTAACCCTAAAAGAAGTCCATGTTATGCAGTGCAACCTCGAGCTTGCTATGTGGTTCCCAAGAAAACCTCATATTGAAATGTTACTAAAAAAAACAACAAAATGATAACCCTACCTTTCTCCTCCTCATTGGCATCTTCTATGGGAATTAATTTTTCTGCTTTGGGCTTGACATTTGGCTCGTTCAAATCTTGAAATGGCTCTACAGCTTTCTCTTTGGCTTTCGGAATTTCAATGATGGGTGATGGCTTTGACTCTTCTTTCTCAAGAGGACCGGGCTCTGCCTTTGGTGAGGTAGAGCTCATTGACTTGGCTAGGCTCTTGGGAGATTATTGGGAGCCTTGGACATTGTTTTTTTTTGGATTTTGTCCCGACATTCTTCTTCACAATCCTGGGAGGAATTGTTGCAAGAAAATGATGCAGTGGAGATCGAAACTCAGACATCCTGGAGCTTAAAAGAAAATTTTGAAAAAAGCCAATATGAAGAAAGGAAGGGGCATGATTTTGTATATCAATAGTGGTATAAAGGGAGAAGTCAACGAAATGGATCGATGCATATGGAGATCTCTAAGGGAGAAGCTGAGGTTGTGCAACATCTCTTGTTGCGGAAGTCTGTGGAGGTTAGCATATCCTTCGAACCTAAACTTGATGCAAGTCATCATTCCAACAAGAAAAGAAGATGAACATGAATCTTCGCCCCAACCCAACCCCGCAAAAGAACGTCTATCAATGTAAACATCAAGCAATGAGAAACTATCAAGCAATGAGACAAACAAAAATAAGCCTTTGTGATTAAATTGATTTGCCCAACCCAGCCTTGCAAAAGAACATATATGGATGTAACAATAAGAAAATATGTTTTTTAAATTATAAAAATTAAAATAACAAATCAAAATTTCCACAGATTTTATAAAATCAAATATGGGATGGAAAATTAATTGTTATTTCAAGGCATAGAAACCTTTTGCATTTGTTTTACAAGTGCAACAGTCTCTGTGTTCCCATGGAACCTTCATGCAATTTGATTTTGTTGATTATAGGCAATTTAACAGATATGTGACATATTTTCCGAGAGGGCCAAATGGATTTTGTTGGACTTTATTTTATTATTTGTTTATTAATATTTAACCCATGGAAGTAGTCCACAAAAATCATTGATCGTGATACAGCTAAATTAGTATAAATTTGTATGAAATCCACCTTTTTTAGCTTTAGGGATGATATATATGAACAGACTTGTGGTGTGGCCATGGGATCACCTCTATCCCCCATTATTGCCAATTTGTTCATGGAACATTTTGAAGCCAAAGCCATTGAGTCTTCCCCTTTAAAACCTAAACTTTGGAAAAGGTATGTTGATGACACTTACGTCATTTGGCCTCATGGAAAAGAAAAATTGGACAAATTCCTAGAGCACCTTAATAGTCAATCAAATTCGATCAAGTTTACAATGGAAGTGGAAGAGAATGGCAATCTTCCCTTTCTTGATATCCTAATCAAGAGAAACCAAGATGGATCAATATCTCACCAGGTCTATCGCAAGAAAACCCACACAGAACATTATGTGCATGCCAACTCTCACCATCATCCTGCTCAGAAACTTGGAGTGCTCAGCACTCTAGCTACCAGGGCGGTACATATTTCAGATCATGATCATTTTGATCAAGAAAAGAACCACCTCTTGGATGTTTTTGAAAATAATGGATGTAGAAGATACCAAGGAATCAAAGCTTTTTAAAAAGCGGGGAATCCTAAAAACAAACAACCAATGGGTGATAGTGCAGGGAAGGTTCACCTATCCTACATTCTAGGCACCACTGATAAGATTGCACACATTTTGAAAAAGAATAATATAAAAACCACTTTCAAACCCTTGAATACGATTAACAGATGCCTGAAATCGGTAAAAGATCCCATTGATCCTAAACACCACAAAGGGGTTTATTTAGTTCCGTGTTCGTGTGGTAAATCCTACATTGGTGAAACAGGTCGTTCTATATTGACTAGGATTCAAGAACATGCCACTGACATCAAACATAACCGTTCCAAAACCTCAGCTCTGGCCGAACACTCTAGTAAAACTAATCATCACATTTGCATAGAAAACTCCTATGTTGTGGCCAAAATCGACCATTATCACCATAGAAAATTTAGAGAAGCTATCAAAATAGGAAAACACCCCAATAACCTCAACCGCGATGACGGTTGGAAAATAAGTGATAATTGGATTCCTACACTAACTGGGGTCTCTACCATCTCCTAGGTCTCTCGACCCCACTATCTCGTGACCTCCTCATCATTTAACCTATCGCTAATATCATTTTATTAACATTTGAATAAATAACATTAATCAAGAACCCCACCTTACCTTTGATCCCTAAAAGAACTTTTAGTAAGGTTAAATTCCAATAATTTTATTCCTCATTTAACATTAATTTTAGGAAAATCCTCAACAATTTATCTTAAAAATTATTGATTAATAAAAATTCAATTAGTAATATTTAGAAGACCCATTTAGTTTTATTATTATATTACATGTTTTAATTATTTTGCATTATTTATAACATTAATGTTAATTCATAATATATTTAACATTAATAATCTTAATGTTCGCAAAATTAATCAATACAAAAACTTCTACTAATGGACAAATAACATTATATCATTTGAAACATTATAATACTATAATGATATATTTAACATTAATAATCTTAATGTTGGCAAAATTAATTAATACAAAAACTTTTACTAAAGGAGAAATAACATTAAATCATTTGAAACATTATAATACTATAATGTCACATAAAATCATATTAGAATAATAACATTATTTGTTAATTAATGCTATTAAAAATAACTAATACAAAACTTTTAATTAATGACATATTAATATTATAATATTACATGGTATTTGATAAAATATAAAAATAAATTAAATTAAATTATTATTATTATTATTATTTTCTTTTCTTTTTTGTAAACAAGGTAGTACTTTCTATATTTACTTTTTCAAAATTTACATTCAAGAGCTTCGATCAGCCACCTGCTGGAGGGAAACCAGGTGACCATCGATTAGAATTGTATCCACTTCAAAATTTAAATAAGTGCATCATTATCATCCATATCTCCCAAGGTCCTATCTTTGGCTTTTTAGACATAAACATTCAAAAACTAAAAATAAAAAACACTGAAGATAAAGAAACTACTACTCATCTGAGGAGGCTATCTGAAATGGTTCCTTCTCTTCTGAGCTTAGCATCTTCTTTCCAATATTCTGCGGCTTCACCCCTGGGCCTAGGAGCTTTCGTCCCTACTGGAACAATTTCCACTTTAACTCTGACAAAGTCTGTTCAATTTGGCCCAAGGCAAGATTGTTCCTATATGTTTGTATCTGGATGGTCGCCAGTGCCTTCATAATTTCCCCTCGGCCAAGTTTCGGCTCCTTGTTTCTCTCTTGCCTATTCAACACTTCCCCTTCCATATGTTCTTGATGGAGGGTCATGGCTCGTGCAACAATGTGTTTCATTATCCAGTATTGTTGCAAAGTCCTGGTATAGAGAGATTGTCGTCCATTTGTTATTCCTAGATCTTGTACCATTTCTTCCCACTCATGTAGGGGAAGGTCTCTACCTCGTATATTTTGTCTGAGGTCTCGTTCCCAACTCCAAATCTGGTCCCGGATTTCCTGTGGATTTTCCTTCATGTAGGCGTCCACTAGATTCTTAATCTGTTCACCTGTCAGTTTCCTTCCTTTTTTCTGGCCTGTGCTGCTTGTTCCTGCCTCTTGCTTAACATTTCTCTTACTTTTCCTGGGTGCCATATTTTTGCTATTCAACTTTCTGATGCTCTTATCCTTCAAATATTCTTGCTGGGTTGCAGTTGCCCCCTTACTATTTGTTAGACCTATCACATTGTGAGCACAGTTGTCAGTTTTAACCTTTGGGGAGGTATAATTGAAAAGGGTAGTGTTACCAACCCTCGGCATAGGTCCTCTCAAGTTATGGTTGTCTCAATTATGCAAATCTAAGGCCTCGCTAGAACTTTCCAGTTCTGAGCTTCCCCCTCTGCAAGTTACGCTATGATAGTTAGCGTGTTTTTTCTGGGATGAATAGTCCGCCTCGCATTCAAGGCCCCTCCTAGCTCTCCTAGGCTTAACTATCCCCATCCCCGATTTGGGCTCCTCTAGTTCAGAGTGCCCCTCTCGATTTCCTTAAGATTCTCTGGCTCCTATGGGGTGCTCCTGATTCCACTCACAAATTCTCCATGTTTTCCTTTCCAAAGGCATAGTCTCAGGGATTAAAATTCTCGGGTCTCCACATCTGATGCTGGGGACATGGGTGGATGGGTCCTTCAATTCATGTCCGCCCTTCTCCTTACTATTATACTCACCCTTCCTGGCCATGGATTCTCGGGGTTCTCCCCTGTCCCAAACTACCTTAATTCTAAAACTGAATCTAAGGCGATGCAGATTATCCCTATCTAACTCCATGCCTACGCTATGCTTCATGAAAAATCTTTTTCCCAAGGGAGGGGGAGGAAATTTAACATACCCGTTGACCTAGTTGCACTGTTCTATCTTCTGTAGTTGTCGTTTGCCATTGATGTGTTCTCGCTCGCCACCTTCCTTCTTCCGCGTCCACATGCAAAATGCATGGTTTCCCTCATACTCTATTCTTTTAATATTCCTCTGTCTTAACCTTACCTCCAGCTGTCTCCATTTCCGTCCATCCTTGGCTCGCTTTCCGGCCCACTTTCCTTGGGATGCTGCCCAAATGTCTTGTCCTCTGTGCTTCATTAATGTTTATCTTCTCCCGGCTGCTCTTGCCATCCATTTGCTGACTCTGCATTGCCATCTGGCTTTCCTTTGCTGTCCCTTCTCGGTCCTGCTGTCCTGTTCTCCCTTCGCCCACCTCTTTCCATTTCTGCCCCCACACTTCTCGGGTCAGTCCTTTCTCTTTCCTCTTCCGTCATCCATGTCCTCTCTGTCCGTTCTTCCGTCCTGTGTTGTTCCGTGGGTGATCTGTGCTGCTTTGCCTGCACTTACCTTCGTCCTTCTACCCTCCCATCTACGTCACCCGAATTCTCTTGTTGTCGTTTGCCTGCTTCGACTGCCTGTTTTATTTGGTTCATTTCCTCATTCTGGTTGAGCTCTGCTTCTCCCGCGTCTAACTGTTGCTCTCTATTTCGACATCCCTAGTTCGCGAGGACATTTCCTTTCCTTTTCACATGGGACGAGATGGTATATGCCAGTTGCTGAAGTTGTTTTTCAACGTCTGTTATTACCCACGCCGTCCTCCAACTTTTGCTTAGTTTTTCCGCAAGTGCTCCTTGTTGTAGTTGTTTTATGGTTTCTATGACCAGCATGGAGTCCCCTTCTATCTGCAATCTTTGGTACCCTTCTCGTATCGCTATCTCCAGTCCCCTGTTTAGTGCATGATATTCGGCTTCATTGTTTGTGGCGATGCCGCAATCCATTGCATATGCCCTTATGATCTTTCCTTCCTCATATCTGAATATCCCTCCAATACTCGCCTCCCCTGGGTTGCCTTTGGCTGCCCCGTTGAAGTTTAGTTTTATGAATCCTTGGGGGGGGATTCCTATAGCTTTCTTCTGCTCTTACCTTTTCTGCATCATGTACCTTCCTTATGCAACTTGAGTTTTTTTCTTTAATTTCCAGTCGGTTCATAATACTGGTTTCCATGCCTTCCGTCTTCCAATCTTCCTCTGTCTAGTTTCCCAGAGTGATTGTTTCCCTTATGTTTCTCATAATTTGGTTCCAGATTTCCCCTGTGTCATTTTTTTCTATTATGAATATTACCCTATTTCGAGCTTTCCAAAGGTTCCACAGGAAGAACCCAATTGACAGGTTCCAAGCATGGTTGAGGATTATGTTGCGGTATGGCTTGCTGCTCCATAGCTCTATTGTTGTTTTAATGCTCTCTAACTTTCTTTTTGTAATCCCAAAAAGTTGTTGGTGATTTTGCCACAGGATGTTACTTACATTGCAGGAATTTGCAACATGCTCCATGGTTTCTTCTTGCTTTTGGCATAGCGCACAACGCGAGGGCTCGTGCGTCCCTTTCCGTCTTAATTGATCCCAAGTCAAGGCTCACCCATATAGCACTGTCCAGGTGAAAAACACCACTTTTGTCCAGGTTTTTAACTACCATATTCACTTCCATTTTTTGGTGTTTGCATTTCCAACCCCTCCTGTTTTCATATGGTAGCCTTCTGATATTGTGAACATGCCTTTAATGTGTTTGCCCCATCTTATTATATTTGTTCCTTCTTTAATAACTATTTTCCTGGTTGCTAGTTCTTTGTGATAAGTAGTCCATTGATCAGTTTCTGGGGCTTCAGGCCAGTGACCCTTCATCTTCCATTTTCACCAATAACTGTTTTGGTCACCTACCTAATAGTTTCTTACTGCGTCTTCCACTACTTGGGTTGTGTACTGTTGTATTTCATTTAGTTGGGGTTCTTGATTCAAGGTACCTCTTTGTTGCCACCCTTCCTGCCAAAAATTTGCTTTGTCTCCCTCACAAATTCCCCAGAAGTTGTTGTCTCTTAACAGGGCTCTGCTCGTATTGGCCAGGTTCCAAATCGCTGAGCCTTTCTTTCTGTCAAGGTTCGGATTTTACCTTCCAGTGTCCGTGCTATCTCACATTTTTGTTCCCACAGCATTTTCCATTGGTCATTCCCTCCTTGAATCCATCTCCACCATAATTTTTCCCCCGTGACTTGGTTTAAAATATAAGGGTCTCTGAGTCCCAGACCTCCCTCTGATACTGACCTGCTTAACCATGTCCATGAAAGTAATGCCCATTTTTTTGATTTGTTTGCCCCTTGCCATAGAAAATTTTTAAATATTTGCACCGTTTTTTGACATATCGTCTCAGGGATTGCTTGAATTGCCATCTGATAGACTGGCATAGCTTGGAGGACTAATTTTAGGAGTATGAGACAGCTCGGTGTATTGAGTGTTCTGAACGTCCAATTGTCCATTCTTTTTTTAATTTTCCTTATCAAACCGTGCCAATTTGCTACTCTGTATTGCTAATCACTCAGTTGTGCTCCTAAGTATTTTGTTGGGAACTGCCCAATTTGGAACCCTAATGTTCTTGCTAGGAAGGCTTGGCTCACTCTTGGCGTATTGAAGAAGAAGATTTCGGTTTTCTCTTTATTCACCTCTGTTCCTGAAGCTTTTGTAAATTCTGTTAAGATCTCCCCTATTTTTGTTTCTTCCTTGAGGTTTGCTTGGTTGTACATCATCACATCATCCACAAATTGTTGATGTGTGACAGTTAAGTCTTCCCCCCATAGTCTTAGGCCTTTGAATTCTCCTCTGCTTACTCTGGCGTTGATTAAGTGACCTAAACCATCCACTGTTAAGATGAACAGGAACGATGAGAGAGGGTCTCCCTGTCTTAGGCCACGGGAAGGCTTGAAGGTGTGAGTAGGGGTTCCATTAAGCAGGATTGACATACTTGGTGTGGATATCATGGACATTATCCATGTTATCCATCTATCATCAAATTCGTACGCTTTAAGGATTTCTTGTAGATATTGCCAGCTGAGTTTATCATATGCCTTTGCTAAGTCAAGTTTGACCAACATTCCTTTATTTCTGGTTTTCTTTAGGGAGTGGATCACTGCTTGCACAACTACAATCCCATCCACAACCTGTCTTCCTTTCACAAATCCTGTTTGTTCTTTTGCTATCAATTCTGGGAGTAAGGGTTGTAATCTTTTTACCATTATGGTGACCATAATTTTATAGATTACATTGCAAAGAGCTATTGGTCTGAAGCTATGGGGTTCTTCAGCCTGATCTACTTTTGGTATTAAGGCCAGAAAGGTAGCATTCCATCTTGGATGCATTCTTTTATGGCTTCTTAATTCTTCTACTGCATTAACAATGTATGTTTTTATGAACCACCACGTTGCTTGAAAGAATTCTGCTGTAAAGCCAACCGGGCTAGGGGCTTTATTTTTAGCCATTGACTTGACTACTCCCTCAACCTCCTTTTCCATAATTACCCGTAGAAGCGCTAGGTTTTGGTCCTTGCTTACCTTTTTTGGGATATATTGTTTTATCTTTGCTATCTCCTCTTCTCTGTTGCTTTGCAGATCTGTCAATATGTCCTTGAAATGTTGGATTAGGAGGTTTTCTATTTCCTCTTTTTGGATTACCCTGTTACCTTGTTTATTTTTTAGGGAGAAAATTCGGTTCTGTTGCCTGTGTTGCTGCATTGCTCAGTGAAAGAATTTTGTAATTCGTTCTCCCTCTTTTAACCATTGAACTCTTGACTTTTGGTGCCAAAGGATTTCCTCCTGCTTTCTTCTTTCCTCCAATCTGATTAGCACCTCTCCTTCCTTCGCATTCTCTTCGGTTCTTCCTTCTTCTATGATTTTTTGTTGTATCATTTTCATGGCTATTTGGAGTTGTTCCTTGTCTTTATGGATGTTGCTGAATTCTTCCTTGTTCCAGGTCTTAATTTTGCTTTTCAGCTCCTTGAGTCTCAATTGGAGAGTTTGCATCTTATTCTTACCTTGTATTTCTCCTTCACTATTCTGCCACCAGGTTTCCATCTTGTCTATGAGTGTTGGATCTCTTAGCCAAAAGGCTTTAAACCTGAAAGGTTTGTGCTGGTTTTGATTGTTCATGGCAATTTCAAGTTTTATTGGCCAGTGATCTGATCCTTGGCATGGTAAGATCATTGCTTCGTAGAATATATCTTTCCCTAGAAAGTGTTCTATGGCTAAGAACCTGTCCAATCTGGAGGCTATCTGCCTGCTGCCTCCTCTTCTATTATTCCAGGTGTATCTTCCATTGATAATATTGATATCAATCAATTGGAGGGCTGTCTGGGTGTCCCTAAATCTCTCCATATCTGCATCCTCCCGTTGCAGTCCTCCTTTCTTTTCCGTTGTAGTTGTTATCATATTAAAATCCCCTGCTATCACCCATAGTTTTTCTGTGTGTAGGTTGCCCATTCGACGCAGCTGTGTTAGGAAGGCCTCTCTCTCAAGCGGCATATGAGACCCATACACCGCTGATACAAGAAACCAATCTTTATGTCCAACCATTCTGAATCTCCCTGATAGAATCCTTCACATTCCTGTCCATAGGTCAGCCATTACTTCTGTTGGATTCCAAAGTATTGCTATACCCCCTGCACTCCCTTTTGCATCTATTGTCATACTTTCATAATGAGGTTTTTCTTTTTTGATACTCTCAGCCAGATATCTTTGCTTACCCTTGCTGTTAAGCCCTCTTATATTCCATGATGTAATAATCATTGAGACGGTTCGGTTGTTTGGTGGAAGACCACAGAGAGCAGCACTACTCTTCCTGTGTTAACTAACATTTCACCCATGATTTGAATGGATTCTTGTAGGTTCTTTCGTCCTCTTTTTTTCCCCCCTTTCCCTTTATATTGATTTTCCTGGCTATTATCCTGTTATGTTCCCAGCTATTCGTTCATCCCTGTTTTTCCACTCTCTTGCTTTTCTTTGTATTTTTGGAAGATGTCTTTGTATAGTTTTTTATCTTCCTCTGGGATAAACCATTCGTCTAGGTTCTTCCACTTATCCAGTAAAATTTTTAAAATTTCCTCTTCTGCGGTTGGGTCATCCCCTTTATTTATATCTACTTCCATTACTTCATACTCCTCGTATACTTCTTTTTCTTAGTTCCCCTTTTCTTCGGGTTCTTCTTGAGCTTTCTGCTTATTGTTGTTGATGTCCTGCTTTTTCCCCCCGCCGTCCTGATCTGTCCCTTCTTGGTAGTCCATCTTTCGGGTTTCTCCATCCCCTTCTTCTGTTTGCAATATTTCATACCTATTTGTCTCTTGACTTGTGGTTTGTTGTTCTTTCCTGCCTTTCTGTTGGAATTCTTTAGTTGGTCGTTTTTTGAGTTTTACTTCTTGAAACCCCTCATCATCTTCAATGGTTTTCCTCTGTTGCTTGGTCTTTCTCTCCTCTTCCTCTGCATTTAAGGGACATTCCTTAAAAAGGTGTCCATATTCATGGCACTTTCTACATCTAAATGGTATATGTTCGTAGTCCAGAGCCTGCTACCAGACCTCCTCATGATACTCTAGTTCGACTACACCTGGTATAGGGTTTGCAATGTTCATGTATACGCATATTCTTGCATACGAGGTATATCTCCCTCTTTTAGTTGATTCCGCTATCTTTACGAAACTACCTATGGTGTTCCCTATTCCTTCAAGAATCTCTAGGTCCCAGAAATCCATAGGTAGTCCAAACAGTCTAACCCATACAGGTGCTGCTAGGAATTTTTCTTGGTCCGGGTTATAACATTCCTCCCAATACCTCATAAATAAACCTGCATTGTTATGGAAATATGGTCTGTTTTCAAAAACTTTCTCTTTGTCTTGTAGGTTTGAGAAGATTACCGTAAAGAAACCGCGTGCTCCCAGCTTCAGTTCAATGTGGCCGCGTGGCTGCCATTTCTATTGGATCCATCTTGTCAGATCTTTTTCTGAGGGCCAAACTCCGATGAACTTGCAGATCAATGCAAGATCCTTCATATAGCTTTTGTACCTTTTCAGTTTGTTCATCGGAATGACAAACCTCGGTTTCTCCACTGCGTAGGGCATACATCTTCCTTTGCTTCCTGCTTGCTAGCATGCTCCCAGGACTGGTCCCGGTGTCCTTTCTGTAGCCTCCTCTTTGTTGTTGTTGATTCCTTCTCCCGCTGTCGCATCCCTGTAGGAGGGGATCTCTCCCCTCCTAGTCTCCTTTGTCATTTCTGAGTCGTCTGTTCACTTCTGTCTATGTCTGTCCACTTGTTTTTCGAGGTGTTCCACGTCACCTACCTCATGGCCGCAAGGTCATTAGGGTTGCAGAGCTCCAAGAATCCCTCATGAAAAAAACTAAAATAAAAATTCATGGTTAATAATAATTATTATTACTAATAATTAATCTAAATTCATTTCTTAACAACATCAAAATTGTCGGCTACTTACATTACCAACCCATTTTTTCCTATATTTATTGCCCCAACATTATATGACTTCTTCACATATCTGATCCCGATGATGAACCACGGAGGTTGGTTCGAAATGTTGATACAATAAAACATGAATACGATGACTCCAGAAAACATCAATTCACAATATTTAACCCTTTGTCTTTATTTTTTAGTCTTTACGAGTCTGAAATATATCAATGACTTCATTATCAAATGTAAAACTTTACATGAACCAAAATTTTTAATAATCTTCATTATCTCTCAAAATCCTTCATCTATTATATTAATGGTAGTGTGCATTCAATTTTTTAACGATGAATTGACTTAACTGTAGTCTCATGACTCAAACATAATGCTCGCTCATGTTTGAAGTGTAGTTGATGTACCTTTAGATATATCATTTCGAAGGTATATTTGTAAATTAACTATATAATAGATGAATTAATTTTAAAAATTAATTGATAGGAAGAGAGTAAGGTTAAAAAATTGATTTTTATGTCAAGCATAAATGTTTATTGCTGCCAAAGGCATATAAACATCTTCCTCTAGTAAAAGTGTAGATGTCCAACATAAATGTTTATTGCTGCCAGAGGCATATAAATAGCTTCCTCTATTACAATTATGTTATTAAAATCACCCATACACTGAGCTTACCCCTGCCTCAATGCACATAAACATCATCGTAGGTTACTAATTAACTAAATGGACGAAGTAATTATCACTTTGTATTCGAAAGTAAGTTTGAAATCAATGCAACATTATTTTCAACGGTTTGATCTTGAACACTTTCCTTTTCATTGATTAATTTTCGAAAGTTCTAGTTTTTTTTCATGTTAATGGCAACAGGGATTCAGAATCCTACAAGAGACAAAACAAATATAAAAATAATCCACTCTACCTTGAAAAGCCCATTGCACTGGCAGTGAATATTTAGCTTGGGCATGTGAAGATCTTTTTTTGGGTTTGTGGACAACCTCCTTAAATATATGACTCTTAAAGGAGTACAGACTTGTCATGTACAAAATAATCATAGGAGCAGACCTTTTTGAAACTTAAAACCCTTTCCTCGAGCAATTTTTAAAGCCTTACTTGAATTGTATCCTAACCTGCTGAGCTATATTCTTGAAGAACGGGATTTGTACTAGTATAGGAGATCTTTGTTTGTTGGAGACAACCTTCCAACCAGTGTAGCAACAAATATCTCTTAGAAGCAAACCTTCTCTTTGAAGAATATACCTCAGACTTGTTGTAGACTTTTAAGCTTGTCTTGAAGAATTGTTTGGTGCAGACTTTGATGAATATTGATTGGATACTTTTGGAGCAGCTCATTGCAGATTATGTTGTAGACTTTTAAGCTTGTCTTGAAGAATTGTTTGGTGCAGACTTTGATGAATACTGATTGGATCCTTTTGGAGCAGCTCATTGCAGATTCTTGGAGACCTTTGGAGCATGGTTGAAACCCCATGGAGTTACATTGAAGGAATTTTCTTGGGTATCATGAAGAGTTGTGAAGACAAGTTTTGTGGTTGATAAAGTTGTCATTGATGAGCTAAGCAAGGGTATTGTTGAAGGTGATCTTGAAGATGCTATCAAGGTTTGTTGTAGTAGATAGTGGGAGCCTTGAAGAACCATTGAATCCTTATTGAATAATTGGAGCTCTAGAGGTTGGAGCCTCATAAAGACTAGGTTGGAGTCTGGACTAGTGGATAGGGTTGAAGCCCTAAAGGTTGGTGTCTCATTGAAGTCCGAGTTGGAGCTTGGCATAGTGTAGGTCGGAGCCTGGTTGATTGAAGATTGGAGCCTTCATCTAGGGTTGAAGCCCTAAACTATTGGTGTACTTGATTTATTGTAAAAAGAGGATTGGAGTCCTCATTATTGATTAATAAAATTATTTATACCATTGTTCATTTTGTGTTCTAGTTATAAGTGATCTTAACTTGCATAAAAATAACAATTGTAAAAGATATATTGATTCACCCCCTCCCTCGGTATTTCCAACATAACCTTTATTACATGAACTTTTAACCCGTAGTTGTTACAAAGAGGGGTTGGGCGGCGAGGGGGAGGGTTATTGTAGGAGCCACAACAAACCCATAACCATTTATGAACCCTGCTATGTTCCCATGAATTCGTGGATGACCATAAAATATAACCGGTTTTTCTTGTTAAATTTTCCATAAGCATAATCATTCATGCACATAATGTACATGGAAATGTTATGTTTGTATTTAAAAATATCAACCAATTAGTTTGACTATAAAAAGGACCACAAAAGGGCATGGAATGGATACAAGTGAAAGGATAAAAAATCAAAGATTTGTAACATCTATTTTAGACTCAATAATCATATAAATAGTACCACAAAAAGAGAATTCAATTCCAACATTAGGCGTTGGCATGAAAGATAGCCAAGCATCATACAAAGTGCGGTTATAACAAGTTTAGTATTTACTTTGTAGATGGATAGGAAGAGGGAAGTCATCACTACCTTGCAACAATTGAACCAACTTGGGTTTCTACTAGGACATTTTAGCTCTCAACTCATATAATTTTTTGGATTTTTGAGTAGATATGTTTTCAGTAGTATTCATATCATACTTTGACTTAGTAGAACTCTTTGTTGACTCAATAGAAGGAGATGGGTTGACCAATTTAGAATTAAAGTTAACTGCTTTGGCTTCTAACTTATTAAAAAATGAGCATATGGAAGTGTTCCTACATATATTTTATATATCACCTATTGAATTCTTGACTGCATTGGAAGGTATTAGATCTTAACTTTGGGTAGTCGATCATTAATATAACGGGACAATGTGATACATTGAGGTTTCTTCTTCAACCATTTACATTTTGAACAACCACATACTATTGGGGTGTCATAAAATAGATCCAATTCACAATTTAATACCATTGACCCGGGTTGGTTGTTGGAAGATGGCATGTTACATTTGTTAGGGTGAAGTGGTTGTCTAATTATGTTAAACAACTCCCTACGATATCTTTCCCTTGATAAGAGTTTGTGACATTTTTGGACTGACGAAATATTATGTGCATCTAAAATCGATCCTAAATCACGATCCTACAAAATTCAATAAACAATTACTTAAATGCACATGCATAAAAACCATAAATTCAATTTATAAAAATAATTGTAAATAAAATCTAGACTTACTACAATTAGCAGAAGAGAACTTGAAGAAATAATAATGATATGGAATGAGCTAGAATTTGAAGAATTTGCAATTTGATATTAAAACCTTCTTTTACTTACATTTGAGGCAAACCCATTATCAACACTTCAATAAGTTCTCACATGTTTATCATCAATGCACAAAAATATACATAAAAAATGAATATGATTTTTTTTAAATGTGTGTTTATGAAAGAAAACCTAATCTTTATTTTATATTTTGCTAAAATTTAGAAGGGAAATTGCGAAGGAGAGAATTTATAACAAACATATTGAAGGGGGAAAATTTATTGTAAGTCACATATAAATATGCAAAGGATAAATCTTAGGTATGTCACTTCATCTTATTGATCATCTTAATCTTTTCCATATTCGATTCAAACAATTTTCATTTTCTTAAATATGTGTTTATAAAATAAAACCCTAATCCTTGTGTGATTCATTTGCCAAAATTTACAAAGGAATTTCTACAAGAGAGATTTAATAGGAAAAACTTTGAAGTGCCAATATTTTTTTGAAGAGCCAAATTTGTATGGAATTGTCGCAGGTTGCATATAAATCTGCAAAGGAGAAATTTCAGGGGTTTGTATTCATTTTCAATGCATACTCTTGGAAACCCTAGCTTTCTTGGTTCTTTGGTTTCCCTCTATTTAATTTAGAAGAACATTTTCTTTTTCTTTTTCTTTTAAGCAATAGATTTTTTATAGGGTTCTTTACTTTTGTGATCATTTGTTGGACATTCATATAATTGTCTTATATTTACTTGTATATGAGGTGTTTAGCATCTGCGACAATGGAACCATTCAAAACCTAGTTGCTCCTAGTTTTAATTAAAAAAACACTTTCTTAATCATTGATGTGCACGGTTTATTAGGAAATGCTAATAGCACCATAGCACCAATATCTGCAACATGTTTTAACGTTGAAAATGCTATGGTTTAAATTTGTTCATAGGTTCATCAGTTCACAATAATAGTAATGAGAAATTAGTGCATCTATTACTTCATAGAGCACCAATTAAATATAACTATGTTAAAAAATGTTTTTAAGATTGCAACAACACAATTGCTTATACCCATGTTTATGTGTATGTATACTTCACATTTGCTTATGGTTTGTTCGGCACACCATAAACTTATTTTGTTTAAAAAAAATAATTTATGATTTCTATGTCTAATGATTTATGAGTTTTTTCTTTCTATATAAATAGAAGATGGTTGATAGAAGTTGGAAGAAAACAATTTATTGCAGTGAGCATGATGGTAGCTCATTCCAATAAAAGAACAATGCAAGTTCTTTATGTTTTTATCAAAATCTTAGAATATTGGAACTATTTGTACTTTCAAATTAATGGTGTGATGTAGTTAATATGTGCCATGCAAAGCAAAAACTTAAACAAACTCGATAAGATTGTTTGTAATCTGAGTGCATAAGAGCGTAAAAGCTTTATGGAGATGTTGTAAAGAGAGGAATTACTAAGAGGATCAAAAGGTAATGAATATGAAGTTTGTTTGTTTGTTTTGTTTTTTGTTTTTTTTGTCCAATTTTTACTAAAAATAGATTTCTTAAGTTTAATTGTTAACATGTTTTAAACCCTTAGGTGTGGTAGGAGCGAGAGGCGTTATCTTTGTCTTGATGAAAAAATCGAGATTCAATATGCTTGGGATCTGGGCATTGCAACCAATAATTAAGCAAAATTTCTCGCCATTTATAAAGGCTTGGAACTAGCAATTGCAAGGAAAATCTCGAAAATTTTGGTGTTTGGAGACTCACTAATTGTAATTTGGCGGGTATGGGAAGCAAAAGGATCACACAATAGTAATATCCCCCCACATTACAAAGGTTTGTTATTCAATTACAACAATTTGAACAAATTGAATTCTTCCATGTACTCGGGCATATGAATCCTAAAGTGGATGCATTGGCTAACAATGGGGCCAGACTGGACAAAGGGTCCTTAGAATTGAACAATAGACCTACAATAATTTGCCCATTTGCATGATGTGTTGCCTCCAACTTGTTGAGAAATATAGGACATCAATATATAGTTGTTTTCTCTACTTATGATAATTGCTTGTGATAGTCCTTTTACTTATTGATTATGATCTTCTCTTCTTGAGTTATTATTGTGTCCTTTTCATCAAAACAATTACCAAATCATTAACAATAAAGAGACAAGAGACACAGTATATAAGCTTGTCAGCCAGGGCCAAAACCTCTCACTCTTTGAGAGGAAAACCCAAATGAAATTCTTCTTATAGAACCTTCAATTGATGAATACCAAGACCATGACAAAGACCCTTGACACTAGAGTCCTCCCAAGACCAAGTCAATAGCCTCCTCTTCAACGTTGCTCTTCCTCTTCCTCTTCTTGGATTCTTTCATAATTTTAGCCTCTCCTCGTCGTTTTGCAACTCCTTTCTTAATAGTAGAAACCCTAGATCAGGTTTGTTCCTTGAATAGTCTCTTCAAAAGAGAGAGATTCTTTCTTTATCTTACTCAGCTTCCTTCAATGAAGTTTTCCACCCAAAAAAATGTACCTAAGTATGACTGCAATCTTCGGCCTCTTCTTTCCAACTTCAGACTTGCAACTTTTTCACGTGGGAGAATATACTATGCCCAAAACAATCCTTAATGATGTTTCTCTCCTTTGCTAACCTTCCTTCATTCTTTGCTAGATTGGAGGCTTCTTCTAAGATGTATTACACACTTCTTATTGAAGACTTGGTTCACCAAATTTCTTACCTCCAAATGAGGCTGAGCACTGCTATATATAATTATTTTTCCATGACCTTTAGGCTGACATGATCTCTCGAGTAGGCTAACTTCACCTTCTAGAAACATCCTTCATTGTACCCGACTTGAGTGAGGGCTAGAGACAAGGTCTTGGAGGATAATTTTATATAGACAAGCATGACTCTTTACAATGTGTAACATGTCTTCATTACATGACAATGACTCTTTTAGACTTTCATGACTAGATGACAATATTCCTAAGGGATCTCAATGGGAGACTATACTAAAAATAAAATCTCTTTCTCATGAAATCCATGATGCAAGTATTACAATAATTTTATTTTTCTTCTTTACATCTCTTATATAAAATCACAATTACATGTCATTATGAAGATCGAACCTAGTTACGCTTTTCAACGCTCCCTCTTAACTAGGGAGGTATTCATAATGGTACTTGGTCATTCTCAATTTGAAGATTTTTTCAGAAGAAGAATCAGATTGGTAACCTATTTGTATATCATCATATCAACCAACATTGTTACATAGTAAGGCCTTAACTAACAAATCTATCTCTCCACAAGATCTGAGCTCAATGCTGGTGAGACCAATGATTAATAGACACTCTCATCATTGTCTCTCTCGGAACATACCCCACTCGGGTTCTCTTAGGGTGTGTTCCATCAGGACTATTCTTATGTTGGACTCCCCGGTCCTCAAAGAATATCGTTCCTCTATGATTACTCTTATCTTGGATGTCCTATCTCATCCTCAAAGAGCATCGGATGCCAAATGATTACCCAATCCTCCATTTTGTCTTCCCAGGTGAAGACCAGAATGATGTGTATATCTCTCCCTCTCAAATTAGGGAGGACATATCTATTCCAATAAAGGAATGTACTCATTCTTGCAAAAGTAATGTACCTAAGCTCCCTCTTGGCTTAAGAACTTCCAAGTTTCTTCCAAGTAAGAAACTTGTTTCTAGTCTCCCTCTTAATTAGGGACCTACAACAACTCTTCACAACCAACTGCTTGAAGAACTCCTTCCTTTGATGTCATGAATTTCTTTGTCTTGGAGTCTTCATCTTTTGGGATTTCTTCATAGGGCATAGACCATCCATCACTTTCATTCGCGAGATAGTCATGTCATCATTCATTTCATAAGAAAGTGACCAATGAGTCTACATTTGGCCTCGCTTCATGTCATGCTGCCTTCTTCATGCCATGTTTTATGGAAGGATCTTACATCCTTCTATATGGTCCTCTGGGAAGACATCCACAGTTATTCCGTTGGCAGTCCTGCATAAGCCCATCGAGATATTTGTTCAAAAATAAGAAATGAACACTTAAATCAAAATTACCTTTGTGATGGTCTTCATGACATCTTCCAATTTGCATCAGCACCCTACATACTGTTGACATATCTCCCAAAGATATCCATTGTTAAGGGGTTTTTTTCTCATACTCCATCAGAGTCTTCATATCTTTCATGGCAATATCCTAGTCAAATATTCTTGGTATTTCGAATGTTGATTTCCTTTACCATGGTATCATATCTCACGATCTCTTCCTTTTTTATTTTATTCCCATGAGATTCCAATTAGAGTTCCTCAATTGTATCCAACCACCTCATACTTCATATGAGGACATATTATGCTGATTTCATCTAGTGCAACCCATGCTTTTCGACATATTTTCATAGAAGGAGATTCCTTTCCATTGATCATGCTTCACAAGATAGAGCAATGATCCATGTTACCTGCAACCATACAACATGACTTTATAATATTGAATACAAACATACATACCTCAATTACCTTTAGGTCATCTAGGCTTCTTTCAGCAGCTTCCTTGATTGAAAAGAGCTTCAACCACTTGATCTACTTCATTTTCTTATGTCAGCATACCATCATCCGATGAATTCCACAAGTTGGAGTTCCTAATGAAACACTTGCTTCTTCTCTAGATTGGTGAAACTTTCGATGAAGATTCCATCAGAGAATCTTGAGGATCTTGTATATCCTCATCGAGCATATGTTACCTTTTGATGTATGGTGAGCCTTGTCCTGGACGACTTCTTCCTTTCCTTAAGTTATTACTGAGGTTCCCAAGATCTATCCTTCATATTTGACTACCATAGATTTTATTCCAACTTTCCTTCATTTTTCCCTATGGTGATGTCACGAGGTCTTGCTTCTATGCTTTTCCCTTTTCTTAGACTTCCTTCTTTTCAACTTCCTCCACTTATTTGGTGAAATGGACTTCTTCTCTATCTTCCTTGTTATTTCCATTCTTAAGCTTAGGAAAATCTTTCCCATAATGCTCATAGCATTGATTCTTAGCTATGTTCTTCTTTCCTTTTGACAAATGTTTGAATACTTTTTTCCCTCAACCTGTCTTCCTCTATCTTGCACAAAAACCACAAGTTGTTGAATGGGATAGCCTTTTATCCTTATAAACATTTGTCACCTTGTGTTAGTTTATATGGGCCTGACCCAGGTTCAGAAGAATTACTTAGTCAAACAAATCCCGCAGCTACCGGCCCTTTCGGCAACAGTCTGCGGAGCGCGAACTGAGGTCTCACTCGAGGTAGCAAGGAAGGGTGTTGGAACCAAGTTTCTGCACCCTTTGGATGTCTAGATGTGGTCTGGGGGGTTCGCGCGCCGTGCCGTAGCCTCGTGCTGCTCTGCTTCCACGTAGATCCAGATCTGGGTTAATTCGTAATATTAATTACTTGTTGAGGTATTATAAATCAGATCTACTTAGCAGGGTCTTTAAGCAAACATTTATCAGATTTAACGAGTTCGTGCACTTAGAATAAGCTCATATTCACATACATTCATAACATAAGCATATGCGCATAGATCAAACAATTATTTTAACCATACAAAAAGCCAGATCCGTGATAATTCAGATTTAACACAGAATTACAGAAGTAACTTATCTTTATTTCCACTTTATCACCAATACATCCAGATCTGCCCTGCGCACTCAGCTGCAGGGGTCCGCGCACATAGCTGCGGACTCTTCCAGGCCTTTGCACACACGACTGTAGAGCCTCTATCCCCTCCCCAATACCCTCGACTTGGATTTATAGACGCTTTTAGACTTTTCTCCTAAAAAACCCATTACCATTCAGATCCAAGATCATTCAATCAAATTAGCTACCTCTACCCATAGAGCCTTGCTCTTTTTATACCTTTTCATGGACCGTGATCCATGGGTGGGCCGACTCAACTCATCTTTCTTTACCTTATTTTTGGGCGGACTACCCTTTGACTCAACCTATTATCACTCGCGCTTCGTGCATCCCGCAGAGTCTTTACCCTATCTTTACCCAACATTTCGGGCTTTGTGCCTCATGATCGTTATGCGGGACTTCTGCTACCCAACAGTACCCCAACACAATCATCATGAATCATCCCGAGTCACTCGGCTGGTGCAGGAATCCTTGCGCGGAGGTCGATCAACAACTTTTGCATATCATCTGTTCCTGCAACAAATTTGGCTGCGAGCCTCTATACCTTTTCCAAGTGAGCCGCTGATGCATCCCTATCACTTGTAGTTGACTGCTTGGTCTCACACACGGCCTGCATCTACGCTACCTTGCCTTCAATAGTTGTAGATATGCTAAATGCTTCATCGAGCTAGGGTTGGATACATTCTTTAAGTACTGCCTCATGTTGTCGCACCGCGTCAACTTGGGCCTTGAGCACCTGGGCCTCCTTCATTTTGGCCAAACGCTACGTGATAGCGACCGTCTGTGCAGCCCTACAAGCGGTGTCATATGCCTATTGTAACTCGCACGCTCGGTTTCCACTCGTTGTATGGTTGGGTCCTCCTGCAGGGATGTGAGTATCCCGAGAGACTGACGTACTCATGGGGTGCCTGGTAGCCGCGTATTCACTTCTTTTTTCTGGTTCAAAGTGCCAAAAGTCCCGTGTTGGCCACAAAATATGAGATTTGAAAAAATCCCTTCCCTCTGATTTCAGTTTATTAGTGGCATCGAGTCGGCAGATCTTTTCTTATCTCATCTGGAACTTTCATCTTAATGTCCTGCTGTCCTCTCCTCTCTGACGTAATCTGACCTTCCTATTAGGACCAATGTTGCTAACGGTTATATTTTGACTTTTCCCCCTAGTAGCGCCATCCTTGGGGCGCAATTACGATCTTGTGGACTGCCTGACTTGGTAAAGAATCCTTTTTCCGTGCCGGTTTTCCGCAGACTGGTTTATAGTCCTATACCTTCTTTCAACTACTCGAGGTGCTGAGATTGTAGTTTCTACTACTAGTCAGGTGGTCGCACCGTTGGTGCGAGTTCAGAACTTCCCTGCTAGCCCGGGTTGCGAGCACCTCTCAAGCATCTGGGTAGCCGATCGGGGGGTTATGTTCTTCCATGAGTGTGGGCGCAGCCATGATAGTAGGGTTGCAGCTCGTTCCTGGGCTACTCTGCTGGATCCATCCCTTCGTAGCGCACTTTGCTTCCTTGGCCGTAACCACAGTTTATTGATGTTGTGGGGCCTGCGGCTACTCTGTCTTTTCTGAGCTTCCTTCTGTCGTCTATTACAGGCCCAACAAACCCGTGTTATTCACAACTTCCCTGAGCCCTTGTTAACCTTGGCGCCAGCTGCTTGTGCACCAGTCTGTTGTGGTGGCTTTGGACTACTAATTCTAAGTTGGTTGGATGTTTGCACCTCATACACCTGTAGCCTATGCTGGTGAGGAATGCTTACTTCGTTTCACTCTTCTGGCCATGCGCGCGCCTACCTTCGACATCTGCACCCTTTCCTTTGCATCTTCGGAGCTACACCCTTTTCTGAAGCAGCGGTTGTGCGGGGTGCTTTCGCAAATACCTCTGGTTGTTCCTTTGCCCCTATTGTCACCATCCTATTACAATTGAGTGTGGTTACTTCATGCAGTCGATTCTGCCATCGTTCAATCTCTTCATCTGAGTCCAACATGCAAGAACTATCACGGTACCATAAGAGTCTACAGTCCACTGTTGGATTTACCCTATCCTGATCTTGCGCTGTAATCTGGTAGATACAGTCCAACTCACCATCGTTGTCTTCGTCGCGCACGGGCTTGGTATATCGCGCCCCTTCTGCTGGATCCAACGGGACCATTACACGGAGATATTTCTTTTCGAATATCATTTTTTGTTTCTTGAGGTTGATAACTCCATTCATATCTGTTGCCCAATCTATCCCTAACAGTGCAGAATATGGGTTACTATCATCCACAATTTCTATGACCTCAAAATCGGTTTGGGTGCTGGCGCCATCGATCTACTGTAACCCTGTGCAGTCTTCCCATGGGCAGAATCTTTTGTTGGTTAGCCATCCGTAATTGAATCATTGAACATTGCAGTGGAGGCCTGCCCATGCGTTCCCAAGTCCGCTTTGGTAGGACATTCGCGTCGAACCCCAAATCTAAAACGACCTAGTCCATCTCATAGTCTCCAATCTAAACAATCAGTCGCATTTCTCGCCTAATGTGCAAAGCATGTTTGCCTAATTTTCGGACCATTCACGGTTCATCCGCTCTCACGCATCGAGTTATCAATTCTTGCAGCCCCTTTACCGCTTTAGCATCCCTGAGTAAGTTCATGCAAGTTTCCAAGAAGGTGGTTAGCATAGAAGTATCCTTCTCTGATCCAAATTGATCCTTACTTTTCGACGTAGAAGCTTCCGCGAAGTTCTTCTTGGCTTCCATAAAGGTTTCCTTCGCATGCTCCAAGTCAAAGTCTGGTTGTTTCGGGGGGGCCTTACAGACCCATGCATCCGCCTCTGGCTGCTTCCCCTTATCTTCTCTGGTGGTGGCGCCACTTCGGAGCATCATATTTACGTTAGGATCCTCCGTGCGGGGTTCAACCTTCATCATTTGGACGTTCTGAGTGGGGTTAGCCGGAAGCACCCCCTTTTCCCGCATCTGAGCAATCAGCGTGGGGCAATCGATTGCTTCGTGGTCAAATTGGTAACAGTAAGGACAACAGGCTTTGGTCGGGTTCGTGCAATCCCACACGTAATGCCCCGGCCCTCCACAATTATAGCAAATTAATTGTCCTCGTCCCCGTCTAGGTCCCATTCCCCCATGGCCCCGTCCGCGTCCTTGGTACCCTCCTCGTGGGAGCGGTGCAGTGGGATCCTGCCCACATGCCTCCATTTGCATCCTATAAGCAAGTGTTCGATCCATCAACATCTCATAACTACGACAATTTCTTTCATCGTGGCCCACCATTCTGCAAAAGTTACAAAATAACTGTTGAGGAGGGGGTTGTCTTAAGTTTGGCAATAGGTGACAATTGTCCATGGCATGCTTTCCTCCCACCTGATAGATTGCGCACCAGAGTGCGGGTGCCATGCTTGGCCCAGCTTGTACCTCTGGTCGCAATGCTATTGGTCCCCCTCCTGCCACATAGTTCGCGAAGATCGGACAGTGGTCCTTATCGTGGCCCTATCCCTTACATTTGATACACCACACTTCTTCCCATACCTATGCCCTAGGCACCTGTCCTTGTTTCAAGCTTCGCATCTCTAGACATAAGTTTTGTATTTGCGCTTGGATTTGCTGTACTCCCAACCTTGGATCCTATATTGGGGTTTCATGTAGCCGCATTGCTACCTCCAGCGCTTCAGCTTGGGTTGAGATCTTTTGTTGCGACAGAGCCGATCTTAGATATGGTGTTAACGATGTGACAAACCAAGCGCGATGCTGCGCATCTGACAGTGTCATTTTGGCCTTGCGGATGGTGCTTTTCAACCTCTGATCCAAATCCCACGGAGTTTCACCAGGCAACATCACAATTCCTTGAACCCAATAACCGATTGTGCTTCTGACTTTGGTCACCCAAATTCCTTGTTTAACGCCTCCTGGATTGTTGCTATTCCTTCATTCGGATGATCACTTGAATATTTCATGTACCAGGTCAAGGCGCGATCATGCAGTGCGCTAAGTAAGGTAGCCTTCTTGATGTTATCATCTGTGATGCCCTAAGCATCCCATATAGAACTTATCACAAACCAGAATCGTCCTGGTTCCTCATTCCCTACACCCTTAAATATTGGCAGCTTAATTGCACTCGCCATCTTGGCCTTTAGTGGTGGTGGGGTTAGAGGTGGGGTCGGGGTCGGTGTGGACGGATTTGATGTAGGTGATGGTGCAGACGGAGGTGGTATCAGAGGGAAGCACTCCTTGATCAGCCAGACTGCACTCCTCGGTGAGAACCTTGTAAGCTCCTCTTCGCTCTCCCGTGAAATAGAAATCAGAGGAATGTTCCCTGCTCCTGTTTTGCGGTAACCTCTTCTGCTCCACGTTACCCAGACATCAATACATGAGCATGATCTGTTTTTCACACAACAGCATCTTAACCCAAGTATTCAATGATTTGATATACTTACCCTGCAATCCTTTAAGAAATTGCCTTTCTGCTTCACTATAGCTCACAGTTGTATCTATCGCGAACTCGGTGATAAATCCTCCTATCACCCGATCCAGCCAATGATCTATGGTGCATGCGACTTTATCTTCGGTGGCTTCTAGCCTATGCACCAATTCCGGAGTCCACACAATAGGCTGATCTAATCTGCGCCTTCCCACACTATTAGCTAACTTCGCGATCCACACATACAGCTCTACCGAAAATGTCGCGAAGAAGACTTCGTGAATACCTATGTATATATAGCGGTCCAACCAATCTTCCTCCGATATTCACGAGTTTCTATTTTCCTGAGTTTCGAAATCGTGGAGTTTCAAACCCCACCACTCTTCAATCTCTTTCTTTGTAGGGTTCTAGTGTCCCAACATCAGACACCCCTTAGGCAGATCCTAGTCCCGACAACAGAACCATTTGTTGGCTTATATGGGCCTGACCTAGGTTCGGAAGAATTACTTAGCCAAAAAAATCCCGCAGCTACCGGCCCTTTCGGCAACAATCCACGGAGCGCGGACTGAGGTCTCACTCGAGGTAGCAGGGGAGGGTGCTAGAACTAGGTTTCTGCACCCTTGGGATGTCTGGATGTGGTGTGGGGGGTTTGCGTGCCGTGCCGCAGCCTCGTGCTGCTCTGCTTCCATGTAGATCTAGATCCGGGTTAATTCGTAATATTAATTACTTGTTGAGGTATTATAAATCAGATCTACTTAGCAGGGTCTTTAAGCAAACATTTATCAGATTTAACCAGTTCGCGCACTTAGAATAAACTCAGATTCACATACATTCATAACATAAGCATATGCGCATAGATCAAACAGTTATTTTAACCATACAAAAAGCCAGATCCACGATAATTCAGATTTAACACAGAATTACAGAAGCAACTTATCTTTATTTCCACTTTATCACCAATACATCCAGATCTGCCTTACGCACTCAACTGCAGGGGTCCGCGCACACAGTTGCAGAGTCTTCCAATCCTCTGCGCACACAGCTGCAGAGCCTCTATCCCTCCCCAATACCCTCGACTTGGACTTACAAATGTTGTCAGACTTTTCTCCTCAAAAACCCATTACCATTCAGATCCAAGATCATTCAATCAAATTAGCTACCTCTACCCATAGAGCCTCTCTCTTTTTATACCTTTCCATGGACCGTGATCCATGGGTGGGCTGACTCAACTTATCTTTCTTTACCTTATTTTTGGGCGGACTACCCTTTGACTCAACCTATTATCACTCACGCTTTGCGCATCCCGCAGAGTCTTTACCCTATCTTTACCCAAAATTTCAGGCTTTGTGCCTCATGAATGTTACGCAGGGCTTCTGCTACCCAACACCTTGTTCATCGGTTAGTGCATTTAGAATAAAAGAGATCATTTCCTTATTCAAAATCATCTCTCCCAAATATTGCAATTGAGATCTTATGAAGATATCCCTTCATCCTTTGATACCTTCAATTTGTTGTAGATCATATCTAAGTGATATGACCTTTCTTATCACATCTTCAGAGAATAGTTCTTCTAGTTTATAATATATCTCTTTGATGTCTCCAATTATGCTATATGAGGGGACCTTTGACTGATTTCATAAAAATCCCTTGAGCCCTTTGATCCCATTCTATGTATTCACATGAGACTTTTCCATTGATATGATCAATGACTTCACTTTCTTCGAGGACTATGTCTATCCTCCTTTTCCATGCAAGGAAGTTCGATGACCCAACCAACGTATAGATCTCCTTGCAAAACAAAGTCATTTTATCAGATTTAGATTATAGAATAAAAGATACTTACTTGACAAGTGAAGATGAAATATTTAACTTGATCCCTTTGATGGTGGTTGACGAAGATGTATTAGTGCCCTTTTTGGATGATCTTCTTCCAAATGAATTCCCTTCTTCAATAAAAGTAGACAACGCCTTTTTATCTATCTCCCTTTGATGATGGTTATTGATGAGGATGTCTTGATGCTTCCTCAGATGATCTTATTTAAGGATAAGGAGATGATCCTTGCTTCAATGAGAGGCAATTTGTCTTATAGCCTTTTGAAGATGACGATAATGCCTTTAGCCTTCTTTGGATAACTAGCCTTCAAGATACTTAGACCTTTTCGATGGTGAATGAGTGCATATCTAGAAATTTTTCGACTTCTTCCAAGATGATGTGATATTTTTCCTTGAAGTGCCATACTTTGTGCTACCTTTATTTGTAGATCTCTTCAACTTGATGATGGTCTTTTTGGTCTTTTGATGACGACTAGAGGATCCAAAACGTATTCTAGTGTATTCTTCTTCTTCGATCTAGGGTTCAATGTAGATCTCGACTTCTCTTTGATATCCTTTCTCGAGATTCAATCCTTGAGTGTCCTGTGATGAGACGTCCTTCCTTGACTTTGTCACCTTAGCTCCGATACCATGTTGAGAAATCTAGGGCATCAATAGATAGTTGATTTATCTACTTATGATAATTACTTGTGATAATATTTTTACTTCTTGATTACGATCTTCTCTTCTTGAGTTATTATTGTGTTCTTTACATCAAGACAATTACCAAATCATTAATAATAAAGAGACAAGAGACACAGTATATAGGCTTGTCAGCTAGGGCCAAAACCTCTCACTTTTTAAGAGGAAGAACCAAACGAAATTATTCTTATAGAACCTTCAATTCACAAATACCAATACCATGATAAAGACCCTCGACACTAGAGTCCTCCCAAGACCAAGTCACTAGCCTCCTCTTCAACTTTGTTTTTCCTGTTCCTCTTCTCGGTTTCTTTCAAACTTTCAACCTCTCCTTGTCATTGTGCAACTCCGTTCTTGATAGTAGAAACCCTAGATCAAGTTTGTTCCTTGAATAGTCTCTTCAAAAGAGAAAGAATCTTTCTTTATCTTACTTGTCTTCCTTCAATGAAATTTTCCACCCAAATAAGTGTACCTAAGTAATACTGCAATCTTCCGCCTCTTCTTGCCAATTTTAGACCTGCATGTTCGCACATGGGAGAATATACTATGCCCAAAACAATCCTTAATGATGCTTCTCTCCTTCGCTAACCTTCCTTCATTCTTCACTGGATTGGAGGATTCTTCTAAGATGTATTTCACATTTCTTATTGAAGACTTGGTTCACCGAATTTCTTACCTTCAAATGAGGTCGAGCACTGCTATATATACTTGTTTATCCATGTCCTTTAGGCCGACATGATCTCTGGAGTACGTTGACTTCACCTTCTATAATCATTCTTCGTTGTAGGCCGACTTGAGTGAGGGCTAGTGACAAGGTCTTGGAGGGTGACTTTACATAGACAAGTATGACTCTTTACAATGTGTAACATGTCTTCATTACATGACAATGATTCTTTTAGACTTTTATGACTAGATGACAATATTATTAAGGGCTCTCCATGGGAGCCTATACTAAAAATAAAATCTCTTGCTCATGAAACCCATGATGCAAGTATTACAAAAATTTTATTTTTCTTCTTTACATCTCTTACATAAAATCACAATTACATGTCATTATGAAGACCAAACCTAGTTACAATTTTCAACAATATGGCATTAAAACATTATATAAATGCACAAAAAGTTGTCAAATTGAAATCAAGCATGAGGAGATAGAGGTGAAAGTGTATCTCATAAATGTTAAGGTTTCAACTCGCCTTAGATATTAACTCACCATCTTTGGAAACTATCAAAGCAGTACCCTTGTCCAAATCACAATTACAATTGGCTCATAATCCTTGCTCAACATGTGCACTTGTGTCCATAGTTCTTAATAATCTACAATGGGAAATGGAATTTTGAAGTGGCGAGAACAATGGTATTGATACCACATTCAATTCTTCTAATCCTTCACCCCCCTTCATATTAGCCCACAGTATTTGTAAGAAATTCAAAGTAAATATGGAATGGGCTATGCAACTCTGCAATTAAATGCTATAGGGACGACAAACGATGGTAGAGGAAGACATGAAAGGATCATTGTCGGGATCATCAGAGTATATATAATGTTGAGTTCCCACATTCTGCTCTATGGAGGGCGACGATCAAAGGGAATCATCAACAAGGTGCCTCTCTTTCTCGAGCCAACATTGCCTTGTTTCTAAGTGCTTGCATTTGTGTGCTGAGAAGCATGTTTTCATTTGGGAGCCAAGTTACATCATTCCGCAACCCTCCTATGTTAAATAGAGGCACATCATCCCACAAAAATGAGCAAGCTCATATGAGCCAACTTTTGGAAAGGCTCTTGGAGGCAATGGAAGGACTTCTAAATGCTCTGAACCAAAGGAACAAAGCAGAGGAGAGGGAGAGAAAATCATTTTAGTTGCTCATAAACACCAAAATTGAGTTGATGCAAAGCAAAATTGAGAGGTTCCAAGGAGAAGTTAGGACATAACTAGTAGTTATGAATTGCAAGTTCGTTGACGTTGAACAAAACTACACCAATGAGCACAAATTGCACTAGTAGAGGTCAAAACCAGCGAGGGACAAATGAGGAAAAAAGGTAAGAAAGTCCAAGTATCACAACAACGAGTATGATTTGATGAAATCAAGCCTGAAGGAGAGCCTAGAGTGGTAGGCTAGTCTATCATTTGATAAATTCCCTTGTTTAATTATGTTTGATACTATGTATGTTCATTTTGTTCTTAGGGGTCTTTTGCAAAGAATATGGTAGGCACCTCTTCAAAATAGTGGGAAAAAAATGCCATAAGCATAGGTTTTCAATTTTTTGGATAACTAAAAGTAGTATCAATGTGGAACTGGATGAAATAGGGTTTTGACCCAAAAGCCAATCTCTCTTTTTAATAGAAAAATCTTAACTGTTCCTTCAGGGGAAAAAAACATGTTTTAAACCCTTGCTTTCCTTGCTTTCATATTTTTTTAATATTGTGCAAGGAATGATAACAAGAGATTGGATTGTCATCCTAAGAAGATAAAATTATAAGGGATGTAAATGATGATGAGATGGTCCTCAGTTCATTTGGAGTGGTGTTGGAAGTTAATTACAAGCGTATTTTTTGTATAAAATTATGAGGGATATAATAGAAAGAACATACAAACATAATTTCCACTTACAATAAAATCAATAAAATGACTCTAAGAACGAGGTTATATTTAATTACAAGAAGCATTTCCAGAGCAATGATCAAAGTGACCCATGAGACTTGCAATATAAAAAATTTACAATAATAATAAAAAGATCATTTAAAAGGTATCACTACTAAATATGCTTCACTATTGTCATGAACACATGAATGTGAACAATCATAAATGATATAACAATGAATTGCATTTATTATTAACTTAGATGTACATTTATAATACAATGGAGTGACCGTTGAATTCCATACTCCAAGGTCTCTTGGACTCCCATTGATCGTTCAGCTTCCACACATCAACACTTGGTGGATTAGGTGTCCAACATTTACCCCCTTAACCCGAACGGGTATGTGTGAGTCCAAGAAGAGAGTCATAATACAAAATGTGCAAAAATGCATGGCAACACTAGGTTGAATGCGCTCTTTGAAATGTTGGTATAAGGGGGTGGTTTAAGGATGACCACCAACACTGGAACACTTAGTGCAGTTCCTGGAATTCTTTCAAGTCTGGCATGAAGCTGGGGTCTTCTGTTAGAGGAAGTGCTCTTCATGTTTTGAAGAGGGAAACCTTCAACCTTGAAAGGGAGGTTTCACCCTGCATAAAATGGGAGAACCTCAACCTAAAAAAGGAGGTCTCAACTGGGATGGTTTAAGGATGACCATCAACTGAACGCATGCTCAGGGGCATCTTTGTCTCTGGCGACAACTGAATTTGGTATGGTAGGTTGTGGCTCAAGCTCGCTTGATGTGGGTTTGAAGCTTGTAGATGACCATCACTTCCCCCCCCCTGTCAGATACAAGGTGAGATGATGGAGAAAACTCAACTGCAAGACTATTCAATACTCTAGAACAAGTTCGAACATATGACTGAAATATCTTCTTGGCTGTTGAAGCCCGTTGCCAAGAAGCGATCCATCCAAGATGAATATTTGTTGTTGCAGGAGGCTTGTTTTTGAAGTATCTTTTTGAAGAATGAGTAGTTTTATGACAATGCTCAAATGGATGAAGATCAAAATACTGATCTTTCATATGGCCAGCTCGGTCACAATGTTGGCATTTAACAACTTTTCACTGTGAGTGTGGAGGAGTAGAATCTGGAATAGGTGAAGGTGGATTGCCATGAAGAAACCCAAAACTTTGAAATTTAATGGTCTTGGAATAATTTGGAATGTGAAAGGACACTTCCTTGTCATATCCAAGACCAATTTTGCGCTTGTTATGGATAAGCTCTTCCCAAGGTCTGATGTTGGGCTTGGGAAGCATATGCTGAATTTTTTCTTTTGTGTGCAACTCTGCTCTTGAGATGGGTACTGCATTTGAATCAATATTAATCTCATTGACATGATTACTTTCTGGTAGCTGATGGGAGTCTGTCTCAATTTTATGAACAAAAACAGATTCAAAGTGACAACTCTTCTATTTTAATTCTTCTCGTTGAAGCTGAGATTCTAGTTGCCAAAAATCCATCTTTTCCTGTGCATTTTGCAGACATGTTTGAATGTCTGAAAGAGCGCATTTGCTAATTTTGACTATGCTATAAGCAGTGGATCTGATTAGAGTTTTCAGTAACTCTAATAAGTCATGATTTTTCACCATTATTCAACTAACTCAAGTCAACAAATGACCATAAATGTACTTGTAAAAGTAGATAGCTAGCAACCTACAATTTTTAGAATGTTGTTACACAAACTTCTACAATGAATTAGTTATATACATATAAGGAGCAGGAACTATGACATATAACATCAATCCAATGGCTCTAACCACACCATATACAATCCATGACTTTGAGCAACACTTATATGCACACTCTAACGCATATGCATTCAACGGATAATCAATTCGAAATACAAAATTTAATTAACACAACACCACAGTTCAAGGTCTTCAACGCACAATGTTAATTGACAACATGAAGCTTTAATTATTAACTCACCAGAGTTTTGACCAGTGTATGCACATATGATGAAAAAAGCGAGTAAAGGTTTCAACGTTCCATTCAACATTCATCACAAAAAAACAACGCAACGTCCATACGTAAACCAATTTAATGCATAGAGACAATGTAAACAATGTATAGCCAAGCACACAAATGAACTCTAACCTTTCGGAAATTCGTCTTTAATCGTCATTGGATTTGGACGCTGTGAATTCTGTGCAAAAGATCACAAGGGTCATTGGTCTTGCATGAGCAAGGACTGTGTGTTGTACATGAAACTGAGATGAAGGTAGAATATCACTCAATCCATCTCATCAAAGTCTCCACATGAATTGAACACAAGTTTGATAGCTTTAATCGCTGGAAAATGCTAACTGTGAGATTGACACGAGAACAAATGGCTCAAAAAATCGTCCGATGTTACAACGACATCGAGTTTAATTGTTTACAAATACAATAAGTATCACACCACACATTATGCTCATGTTTATTTATCTACACATTAATCTCGTCCTATTGCCAACCTAAACACATATGTAAATTGCACCATATTGCAACACTGTCAATTCAATTTCCTGCACACTCGAGATTTCTTCCAAATTCTTCTTGGCTTGTAGAAATATCCTTTCTTAGGAGAACAATGTTTATCTTCTCTGCACTTTCACATCTTATCTCAGGCGCTTCAGGTCTCTGAGCTTCTTTATATCCAAGTAAGCAGCAATGAGGAGGCAACCAAATGCAAGGTGGAATAGGCCTTCCTTGATTGTGAAGGCATACAACCTCCTCAAATGGTTTTGGATGATGATCATCTATCAAGAAATGGACATATCTCACCTTATCGTGCTCCCCATCTGTGCTAACACTAACAATACTCGCCCAAAATCAACCATCGACATAAGACTTATCTTAACTCAACCATTTTGGATGCTCAACCTTCCTGCAAATTCTAGCCTAACAACTTGCTACCCAGAGATGGCTACGCCCAATGACGTTATGATAGACCTGGAAGCAGAATGGGCTAGGATTTATCAGTTTATCCTAAGGATTAGAGGAATGTTAGAAAGGGGAGAAAGACATTCATTCGATAATATAACAGACGAGTACAATAAGTGTTACACAACTATCTATGACATGTCCTCTCATTCGCTCTTGCTACCTCGGTACGCAGATACAAGGGGTCATTTGAAGAGTACGTTACCACCATAGATTTACTAGATTTAATGCAAAGGCAAGGTGAAACTTTGTTAAGAGTTTGTGTGGTTGATGGGATATTCACAAGGAGTTGGTCCGAGTGCTATCAAGAATGTTGAACAATCCGATTAGAAATTATCAGAAATGTAGGGTTCGGAAAGGCGTCCATAACGTGATCTGAGCACCGCCTCCACCTTGGGAATTTCCATTAACAACACATTAAGATTTAACGAATAGAGACGTTCAACCTCTCATGATTTCAATCAAAGCGCAATTCAGTCAATCAAGAGGAGGTGTTCGGACTAGTTTGACAACCCAGAATAGGTTTCCACGTCTTTTAGAGGAAAAGCTGACGGGTTGCATAATAAAAGAATGCACAGGACTGGAGTACTGATTCGAGTTGGCATTACATATTGAAGGCATTACTATATTCAATAGAATGGTGCAGTGGATGGCAGTGAGATGGTGGCAGCTGAGAATGGCGTTGATATCGCTGAGGGAAGGAGTGTTTCTGTGTAAGAGGCGTGTACTAATGAAATGGGTAGAGTGGTAAAACGAGCAGAAAGGCAGTGGGTCTGACAAAGGTTGCAGGCTCACGAGAATGATATCAGTCAAGGGAGATAGGATTGACGATAGAGCTAGCCACAAAACCCGTGGTTTAGATTGGAGCAGGCCTAGAATTAGTGTGCTCTGATACCATGTCATGAACACATGAATGTGGACAGTCATAAATGATATAACGTTGAATTGCATTTCTTATTAACTTAGATGTACATTTATAATACAATGGAGTGACTGTTGTATTCCATATTCCAACGTCTCTTGGATTCCCATTGATCGTACAACTCCCACACCTTAACCCTTGGTAGATTAGGTGTCCAACAACTATAATATGTCCAAATATTATTAAATTGATTTTTTTTGCTATATTTACTTCCATGTCAATTTAAAAGATAAAATATAAATAAAAATAAAATGTGCTTTTCCTTTTTAGGAATCTTATGCAAATTCCAAAGGGAAAACAAGGGAAACACCAATACATGTCATTAGGGATGTCCAAAAAATGTACAATGAGATGATAAAAGAAATGAATATAACATCACAAGAGGAGACATGCCAATAAGAACATGCATAAGAGGTATGTAATCATTGATATATTCTTTTATGTACATTGAATTCAATTATTGCACGAAATGCTAATTTTCGATTGTTCTGTTATAGAAAAGAAAATGGCACCCATTCAACACGTAAGGTAGGATGACAAGGAAGAAAAGGGTTCATCACAAACTTTATTACATTTGGGCCTTTGGGCCTTACTTAAGACTTTATATTTGTTGTGATCATTACATTTAAATAGCTAATTTATACTTGTCCTCTTATGTGATCTTCTAATAGGTTCTGACATATAAAGAAGAGCCCACTGAAGAATCCAACATTGGGTTAGGTATGGGTTGTGAGTATATGTTGTATCAAAGGTTAAATGTACAATTTGTAGATATTTATGTTATTTAACTTCCCCCGTTTTATAATTAATGAGCCAAAGTACTACAAAAAATTATATTAATTATATTTATGCGTTGTCATGACATATTAAACATACATGAAACAAAGTATGGAGTGCAGCCACCAGAATATATTTTAAGAGAAGGCATAAAGTATGGCTTCAAAATGATGTGTCTTATTCATGAAGCACTTGCTATTCAAGTATGTTTTTAGATTTACACAATCATATATATTTTAATATATAAATGTAGATATACTTATTACACTTTATATCTATGTTTGCAGATGGAAGAGGAAGAGATAAAACATCAAGCACAAGTTGATTAACAAAATAATAGGTTAAACAACCGAAGTGCAATATTGTCTGTAAGTGATGAAAAAATGAGGCATGCATGCAATTCAAGTGATGAATCACAATCATTATAATTAAACGTTATTGCAAGTTATATGTTTGGAATATTCCTCCGTGAAAACCATGAATTTTGTTTCATGTACTCAACATATTATCCCAAGTACAAGGACATGTTACTAATAAGTGTAACAATCACATGTTGACATTTGTTTAATATATTGTACACATTGTCCCAGTTTGATGCAAATAGGTTACCAATAAGTGTAACAATTATATATTGGCTGCATTTTGATCACTATGAACATTTGTGACATCCCATTTTGTTTGATGATGGATCTCTTAGTCATATATAATAAAATTGGTTTCCAATTATGTTGCATGATCTAATGTTGTAAAATGTTGTGTTGCCAATTAATTAACATATGAGATGATCTACATTGCTACAATGAACAAAGGTGTAATGCACTAATTAAATAATGCCTTAATGCAATCATTATATTAAAACATACTAATTAAAATATAGAAATAAAATTTATTATAAAAATAATTTATTTTTAGATACTCAATTAAAATTTTATATAAAATAAATCATTAAAATATATACATATAGATACATATTATTTTGAACTTACTAAAGGCTACCCACTATAAAAATAGATAACAATACACTTTTATGCATAGCACGCACCGATGCCTATAAATTACATTACCACATCGGTGTTACAATTGTGAAAAACACCGTTACTTTAAATGACAATGTATAATTATATTTATTATTTCAAAATATTACAATGCACACATATATCATATGCATTTATCTGCTTGCATTAAATTAGCCACGCCATTGCTTTTGAATAAACAAACCGCACCTATGCTTTCTAGTTGTCCATGCACCATTGCTCACAATAAAATAACCACTTTAGTGCTTTATAATTGATTATGTAACAATGCTTCAAATGCAATAGACATGGTGGTGATTTAAATAAACAATAGGCATCGATGCTTTTATACACCAAGCAAATCGGTGCGTTACACATGTATGAAAAAAAAAATATCAATGTGTAAAAGGTCTATAAGATGAGAAAGGAGTAGTCTTTAACGCGACTTTTTGAAAGTCTTTTCGGCGATTTTTTCCGGTGAAAATCCGGCAGTAATTTATTGGAATCCAAGTTTGATAGCTAATTTCTGCACAATGAAACCGTCCCAGGGGTTTTTCAGGGTGCTGAATCCGAATATGCAGTTAAAAAACCATTTTAACTGCAACAAATCATGATTTCATGTCAATTTCTTCCGCCGGATTCCGTCACCGGAATCTCAAAAAGTCGCATTATAGACAACTCCGATGAGAAATAATGACGAGGGGTCTAATTTTTATAAGAGCATTGGTGCGGTTTGTTACTAAATGACAATTCTAAGGCATAATACTTGAACCAACATTAGAGCTTCTAGTTTTAAGTATAAACACATTGATCTGCGTTACAAAAAGCACTGCAAAAACTATCCGTTATAACCTCTGCTCACCCAAATTCTTTTAGTTATAAGGAACATCCATTTAAAGCTACACTAAAACCTCCATGTCGAATGGTAGAGGTTGTAGCATAAGTTATTTGCCAAATTTTTCATAGACTCTCTCTCTTTATTAGTCCCTGCCATATGGCAATGGCCAGGGACTATAGCAATCGAAAATTGTGAAATAGCATTAGTTCTAGCTAGTCATTTTCATGGATAATCTAACTTTATCCGAACTCTTTAAGGATCACCGTGTAGTTTTATAAGGCAGTCGGTTTAATCATCTTATTTAGCCTCTTCCCGAGGCGGGGAGGCTAAAATCATATCATATATTAGTATGTTCCTTTCGCATTTTCGAGAATTTTTGAGGGAGATAAACTAATTCTAATATTAGTTTAAGGCATTAAATGTTATGAATATGCAACAGTACATGTAACTATATTATCTACCACTGCACCGCCACTGCATGTATGCCTGCCTACACTTCGTTTACATCTAAATATGTGTCATACATTCGTTGATATGCCACCGCCTGTTTGCTAAGATATAAACCAGAGATAACAGGAAGCAGAGTAATTCATTTTATTACAGAAGCCGGGACGCTTCGCTAGGACTTACGTCGGGCACTGAACTGGACGAACGCAGCGCTTAACTTTTCCGGGCACCAAACGACTTCTATCTACTTATGCTTCGCACGAATGTGATTGGAATCTGATGCTGCTTATGGACGGGTTGAGCTGCATCCTGGGGTCTTGCTTGGGTTGCTTGGGTCTATCCAAGCAAATGAAAACGGATCAAGAAATAATGGTGGTCACACTGCCATTTCCCAGATGTCCAATCCCTTACTAATGAGATAGAAAGACTACAGGTATGAAATCAGGTTTTCTGCGTTCAATCTACGCAGAGTGGATGAGACAGAGCATCTTTCTACTTATTCATGAAATCCCACGCCCCCGCTTTTGTCGAAACCATATCCTCTAGTATGGAAGTGGAAGTTAGCGCATAATGGTTGTACTCCTGTTCTTTTATGATTGTTCCTGCATAAGCCCCTAACGAGAGAGGGGCGAGCCTCTTCCGGCCACTTGTTGAGCTCTAGCAATCGGCGGTCCGAGACGGGCTACTATGAGTGAAACTCTTTAAGTGAAACTTGACTTCTATGAGTGAAACTCTTTAAGGCAAATGATACAGTATAAGCATCTCCACAGATACCGCCCGCTGCCGCCCTGCCTTTGCTAAACCTTCAGGTATATCTCCCACATTATTATTCTTTTATCTCCTTTCATATCCTCTCAGCAAGCCCGTATCTCATCCGCTAGACGGCTTAGTAGAAGCAGTAAGTAGCTGTGAAAGAAAGAAGTTTTAAATTTTAATATTTAATAAAATTGGGATCTACATTTAATTCCTACAACATTTAAATGAGTTTTCTTTTAGATTTACTTACCTATAGTTTCGTAGCTACATAATCGATCAATATGAATAAAAGGCAGTCAATTACTTTGAGTTATATTGAAACAGTCCGCTGTACACCAACTAGTACATAACCCAAATTGATACTGTCCTATGCATGTTGTAATGGATATATACAATAAAGATTGTTAATGGAATTTATATTATTAAAATAATGGATATATACAGTAACTGGATATAAAACTGAGGAACCAGAACTTCATTATACCATTGTAGTGTTTCGATACACATGCATGAAGTGCGCTTACCTGTAACCATGCCCTAAAGCACTAATACCAGCCCCGCCTTCAACCCTTTCTTTATTGCTTGATTCAAAACTGGCCCATAATAACTTGCTAACAACCCTCCCTCTAACTTGCTAACAACCCTCCCTCTCGCCCGGCTCATTCTCAATTTTGCTAACAACCCTCCCTCTCGCCCGGCTCATTCTCAATCACTCGACCCACTTACTCTGTCATTGTGATTTCTGATAGCATGAAAATCCCCAGTAATCATCAATGGATTTCCCCTCACCACAGAGGCCTGAGATACAATGTCATTCCAGAGCGATTCCCTCTGAACTGAGCTATTCTCCCCATACACAATCGAGACCCAACAACTCCAATTATAAGCAATGGCTCTCACCTGACAATGCATGATCTGGTCGCTTTGATTCAGAACGGTTACATCAACATGCTTTCTTTCTTCAAGGGTTGCCGCCCTCCCCTTCTGGAACCCTCTGTTGCAGCTATTGCTCTCTTCTAGGTTGAGGAAGCAGGGAAGAAGGCTTTCAAGAAGGGATTCGCAATTAACGCAAAAGAAGGGGGATTCGTGACTAAACAAACAAAGGATTCTTGCTCGCTAGCATTTGGTCTTAATTCAACTCCTATGCCTCTGGATCCCATCCTGCTTACTGGAATGTGAAATTAAGGGATTCGAACGCAATCACACGTAATTGCGGTTACTCTAGCCTAGTGGGAAATGCATGCATTGCTACTGACACGTCAAATGCATGCAAACTCCTACTTGTTTTTTTTTTTAACATTATTAACACACTCCTCGACAGACATGAAATCTTTGATACTTTACATATATTTGCCACTATGCAAAGTTTTGTAGAGTATATTAAAAAATAATGTCATTAAAGAACGGGTTGTGTTTAAATGATAACTAAAAATCTTATATATGATAGGGATAAATATAAATTATAAATAATCTTTAATAAATAAAATGCTTTTAATAAAAATTTTAATGTTTCTTATTTGGTTTAAGATGGATTTCTCTTACTTTTCTAACTATCTGAAAACTTTAATCTCCATTTTTTGGCAGATCTTTGTATGGACTCTGCGAGCAAATACAAAGTAAGATAGAGACAACGCGTGCAGATTTCATTTACTTTTTCATTTGGCTTTCATGACATGGCGGACAAATAAAATTTCCGCTAAAATTTAGCTTGAGAAGCCTAAAAAAGAAAGCTGACAAATTTAAGTATGCGGCCAATTCTATTGTTTTGGTAACAGCTAATTTCTTGGAAGTGGAGATTGAATGCTTTGGTTCTTTAGCTTTTCCTAAATTTGGCCAAGCTAAACTCAAGTGCTTTTTAAATATAGTACGACTTTATCCTAGACTCTGCAAACTAAGTGTTTTCTACTCTCTCAGGACAGTGCTTTTCAAATATTACTAACCTTTCTTAGACTCGGCAAAAACTAAGTGTTTTCTACTTTCTTATATCAGTATTCTCCCTGAAGAAAGTACAGTAAGATCTCTAATTGGTTGTCTTAACAAGGGCGCGCGCCTGCATTACTTTCTGTTCCTCTCGTCCTTCTGTAAATTCCTCCTGACTATTTTATGCGTTCTGTACTTTGTCCCTTTAACATAGAGATTGCTTTGAGTGGACGTTCTTCGTACTATCTTCTAAGCCGTTCATCTACAATGGTGGCCATCATGCAAAGTTGCAAACCGACTATTGATGGATCGCAATACACCACCCTGGTTTACCCCACCACATCTCAACAATACTTGTTGCTTCCTCCGAATAGAGTTGTTGAGCATCTCTATTAAAAACTTTCGGAAGAGTGGAAACTCAGTACACTCGGCAATCCTATTCAAATGTTTAACTTTTATCAATTTGTGCCCAACCTATATCAATACTGGGAACTTAAGGCTGATTCCAGCCCTTACTTCGCTGAGGAAGGATGAAGAGTGGTACGCAACAAGAAAACAAGTTGTTCACCACAAGTTGGTTGTAGCAGAGATGAGCCTCTTTATCTCTTTTATGATATGTTTTTAAATGAAAATCAGTTGAAACAAAGCTTTCTGAGGTATTTTGTGAAAGTAACTCGTCTTTTGTTGGATACTTTAGCTAACACGATTTTATTCACTGCATGCTATGTAGTGTATATATCTTATTCCTCAATGTTCAAAGTTATTTTACTTTCATGATCTTAAGCAAATCTAGCTAAAAACCTATTCTTATGTGCATTTAGACTGTTAAGTAAAGCACATCATATGTTCTTTCCTTCATAAGCCTCACCCAGCAAAAGGCAGGGACTAGCTGCGATGCAGCCTCCCTTGTTTATTTACATTTTAAATTAGGTTGTGTATTTTGATTTTCTATATTTTTGGGAACTTAGTATTTTAAAAAAATTTAACAAAATGATTTTATATTTATTGTTTTTTATTTTCTCATCAATATATCATGTTGTTGATATTTCTCTTGCTTTCCATTATTTTATGCAAAAATGTTGGCATCGAATTTATAAGTCATTAGCTTATATTCATTTTATTAGGGTGCATTCATGCTAGTGGTGTCATATTTGTGAATCACAAGCCTATATTCCATTTTCCATGTTTTTATTAAGACATGACAATCCAATTCCACGCTTGAATCTTGTGTACATCATTTCTTCAATTAGCTTTGGCATCCCAATGGTCACTTGCCTAATGGTCACCCTTTACCCCTTATATTCGACTTCAAATTACATGGTAAGAACATAATGCTCCTAACATTTTTTGCTTGATATCGGTTTCTATGTTTGTCTTATCAATAATATTGCCTTTATTAAATTATGCTAGAACTTTCTTACAAAAATTAAGGAACCTACACCTAAGTTATTGATGTTGTTTTGGGATATAAATAGATGGACAAATATTTGATTATCAACCTCGAGGATGATATTGCATTCATTTTAATCAAAATTACAAAATGAGTGGGTGTTGTGTCACATATACCATAAAAAATTAAGAGGAAAGAAGACAACATTGGGTTTAATAACCATGAACTTCTATAGCGATGGATGCCTAAGGTCTCACTCATTGCTTGCACTTTTGGAATCCCCAACTTATACCATCATAGTGCATAATGAAGAAATTAAACTCCTAGACAACGAACATTCATATTACAACAATAATACTATATTACCAAATGACCCTTACTTCAATTTGAATACAAGGACGATGACTCCAATGTTTACCAATTTCTCTCAAATATCATATAGTGGGAGTTTTCTACTTGTCTCTTCACATATAGGGTTGCCATAATTTCCCATCCTTATTGCCCTCATCGAACAATGTTTGATGAGTGAATAGAACCTAAAGTAGTGCAAAATGGAGCTGTCTTCATCTAGTGCTAATAATGATACTAATCTCAAAATTCTCCATGAAGAGCAATGGAATATGGGTCAAACTTGACATGATTGGTAGCAACAAAGAAACATGGAGAACAATGGGATTTCCCACACTTTAACCTTCGAAACCCATGCTATTGAAATATAAGGTCAAATTACTATGTGCTTAAATCTTTCCATATTTAAACAAGTAACTCAATCATACCAATTGGGTCCCTTAGTAGAAGCAACACCAACACTGGGCCTAGATTCCTTGTGGGCTTATTGATTTTTCAACTTTGTATAGTTACAATATAATTTGAAGCAAGTGCACTAATTATAGTGTGTAATTTTTTTTATTTGATTAGTTTGAAACTTTGGTAATATGTATGTAATATGGGAAGATTTCTTTTTATACATTAATTCATAAAAATGCTAGAGACTAACATGCAACGATTTACAAAACAAATAAGTCATTGAAGGAAACTCAGAATCACTTCAAATGAAGGCAAATAGTTTTGGGGCATAGGCATATACAAACAAAGATCTAACAATAACACTGAGCAACACTTGGTAAATAGGCTAACTGCCCCACACGTAAAACCTAAAAGAATGAAAGTTCTATAGACAATTACCTAACCAATAACAAATTTTAAGAAAGGAAAAAAAAATATCCACTATTAAAAAAAATTAAACATAAAGACACTTCCAATTTGGATTTAATATATAGCTAAACATTTTTTCCTAGGGGAAAAACATAATTTTCTAAGATATATTCAACCTATGAGGGTTTCCTTGGTTTTCAAAATTCAAATTTGATTGTGGTAGTTGGGTAAGAAACCCTAAGTTGCACTCAATCAAGAACCTTGGAAAGCATTGCTATAGCCTTTTGTAGCTATGCACTTTAGGTTGGCCTTACTATAACTTAACCTCACCAAAGAATTTCAAATTGATGTATCACCCTTGACAATGATGTGTAAGTATTTCACTATTTGTAAATCAATCCATTTTCCTCACTAAACAAATAAGGAAATACCTTTCTTGAGCTAAGCATGGAGGGGAAAGAGTGCTCTATTTGTGTTCAACACTTTGGCGAATTGGGAGTTTAACTACTTCAAGGGAGAGAAAATGAGAAATGGATTCACACTTGTGCTCTAGGTAAAGTTTGAATTGAATATGCACCACCACCATTAAGAATTGAACACCACATATCAACAATGTTGCAAGCACTAGAAAGACAATTAAATGTCCATTAATGGAGACATGTAAAGACTATCACTAACAAAGGGTTGGGTTGCTATGGACAAAAAAGTTAGGTGTTGAATAAAGGTTGTGAGCAAAAGATCAAATTGTTAATCCTTTAGCCTACTCTAGTGGAATAGGACAAGTCTAAACGTTCCACATTTTTAACTTTTTATAACAACCATACCTTACATCTAACTATATAATTTTTGATGAAATTATTATTTAACATCCAACTATGTAATTTTTGATAAAATTATTATTTTACATATACTAAAATTAAATTTTAAATGTATAAATTGTTTTAGAACCCTAAAATATCTTTAAAACACTTAGATCATATAATTTTAATGATTGAAATTTACATTTTCACAAATATTTTTAAAATTTTAACTAAATTTTAAAATTCTTTGTAAAATTTTAACCCACTTTTAAACTAAACTAATTAGGAAAAACATTTAAAGCATATAATGAATAACGCTTAAACCTGTACGAGTGAATTATAAGTAATGTACATCGATACAGAATTTTAATCATCAAAAATAAGATGAACAAAGCTTAGCCCTTACTGTAACCCCACAATTGTTTTTTCCGGACATATATTTTGGTGGATGTTGCTAAAACTTTGGTGAATAATTTTCAAAATGATAAATTTTAATTTTATAACGTGCCCTATAATTTTTCACAAAAATCCATTTGTTCATTTAAACACATTTTTGTTTTGTTTTTAAATCCGTTTGTTCGTTTAAACACATTTCTGTTTTGTTTTGTTTCAAAGACATTTGAACACACATTTTAAACCACAACAAAGTTATCACATTTTAAACCACAACAAAATTATAGCCAGAGACCAACGAGACAGCTGAGCGATTTAGACCTTATAGTCCAGTTGACTACCGAGACACAGGAGCCATTCAGAGCTTTTAGCCCATTTGACACCGAAAGAGCAGCGCGATGCCATCCACCTCCAAGAAAGTGCCCTCACAGAGAAAATATATCGAGCCGCTATGAATTTTACTAAGAAGAAAACACATTGCGGCTGGTCATGTATTCTTCATCCTACAGATCCAAGTTTGTTCGACATATTCCCTCTGGTTCATATGCTTTTAACTGTTCCAAGTCTGGTTCAGCTTTTGATAAAAATGGCCATAAGAGGGAAAGTCAAGGGCCTAGTAAAAGCCTCGAGCAGGATAAAGAGAATAACAGCCAAAACCGTGGAAAAAGTAAAGTCGAAGGAGAAAATTTGGAGCAGAACGACTTTAGAATATGCAAAAACGGGGCAAAACCTGAAACCGATTTGAAAAATGGAGAGAAGGTTTTGAATGGCTCCGATATTTGGCAGCTGAATGGTGAAGACAGGGCGGATAGGGCAGGCATGCGTCCAGGTTTTAAGGAGAATGGAAATGGTTTCTCAAACTCCGAGGAAAATCTCGAGTTTGTAAAACGTGGATATGGCTCGCCAGGGTTAAAATACAATATAGGGTCCAAAGAAAACGTAAACGGGTCTCAAGGGTTTAAGGACATACCGGGGTTTCAGGAAAATTCAAATGAATCTCAAGGGTTTAAGGGCAGTCCAGGTTTCAATAGAAATGTAAATGGATCTCTAGGGACTGGAGGCAATCCATATTTCCCTGGACATTCGAATGTATCGGAAGGTTTTAAGGGCAATGCAGACATTCAAGGTAATTTCAATGGCTGTGCTGAGTTTAAGGACAATCTCGGTTTTCAGGAAAATACAAATGACTCTACAGGATTCGAGGAAATCCCTAATATGTTTGATAACGATGAAGGTGAAGGCGAAGCTTGTCCGCAAGAACGTAACGAGAAGGCTAATGATGACAACGGGAGTGGCTCTGGTGGTTCATCATCTTCTAGGGTTTCTGGGAAGTTGGATTATGAGGCTAATTTGATATATGGAATTCTTCTACAAGATATGCCAGGTTTTGATGTCAAGGAGGTGCTCCAGCAGACTGGCTTGAGAATGACAGTTTCTCTGGTCAGGCTTGTCTTGTTGAGAATTCTTGAGTCAATCAATTCGTCGACAAAGTCTAAAAATGCAAAATTAGCGTTTAAGTTTTTCGTTTGGGCTGGCCAACAAGAAGGCTACGAGCATAATCCCGAGATATATAATCTACTAATGAAGATCTTTGCTATTTGCGAAGAGTTGAAAGCCATGTGGAGGTTGGTGGATGAAATGACGGTGAGTGGATGCCCCATTACCGCAAGAACTTTTCATATATTGCTTTGTAGTTGTGGTGAAGCTGGTATGCCTAGACAGGTGCTTGAAAAATTTTTGCGGTCAAAAAATTTTAATTACAGGCCGTATAAACATTCTTATAACGCAATTCTTCACGTTCTTTTAAAAGAACGCCACTTCAAATTGGTGGAATGGGTTTACCAGGAAATGCTGAATGATGGGCATTTGCCTGATATTTTAACTTATAATATCATAATATATGCTAAGTATAAGCTGGGGAAACTTAATCAGTTCCATTTGCTGTTGGAGGAAATGGGGAAAAGGGGGTTTGCTCCTGATTTACATACATACAACATTCTTCTTCATGTCCTTGGCCAAGGAGATAAACCACTTGCAGCACTGAAACTCTTAAATTATATGACAGAGGTTCGCTGTCCTCCCCAAAATATTCACTTCACTGCTCTCATTGATGGTCTTAGCAGAGGAGGAAATTTGGACGCTTGCAAGTACTTCTTCGAAGATATGGTCAAAAAAGGCTGTGAGCCTGATGTTGTGTGCTACACTGTTATGATTACTACGTATATCGTGGCAGGTCAGTTGGAAAATGCTGAGACATTGTTTGATGAAATGATCCAGAAAGGGCAGCTTCCAAATGTTTTTACTTACAATGCCATGATTCAAGGCCTTTGTGGTGCTCGAAGATATGAGGAAGCTTGTTACATGCTTGACGTTATGGAATCCAGAGGTTGCAATCCTAACTTCATGGTATACAGTACCTTGGTGAAAAAACTTAGGCAAGCTAGAAAATTCACAGAGGCACAAGAGATAGTGGAGCAAATAGAAAAAAAAGGTCACTATGCACATTTGATCCCGAAGTTGATGGGTTATAGGAGATAGTGTATTGAAGATTATCTAATCTCAAAACCCCCAGGGGTTGTTAAGTTGAACCTATTTTATGATATCTTCAGAGGAACCAAGCATCACTTGGTTTTGTGACATGTATGACTACTTGTGAGCAGTGCCCTGCGTTGGGCGATTAATTATTTGCTCCTTCAACAGACCACAGGGTATAGCCAGAATCTCTTTCTTTTTCATTGTAGGATTTTAGACATGCATTCTGAAAGTGCTGGAAGCATGGGAGCAAACAGAAACAAGTCTGGCCAATGTGCACTTACAGAAGGGCCGATGTGCATTTCTCAGTGCTTGCAGAACAAATCTTATTTTCTAGAAGAAAAATTAGTGTTCTGCATTTTAGACGACTTAGGTCACTGAGAAGTACACTGCATTTAGAGGTTTGTGTGCATTATTGGGGCACATAACCAAACTTGTATAAAATGGAGAGATCCGAATTTAAGAGGAGACAGCCAGTGAAAGATTTATTCTGAAATTATTATTTACAGATTGCTTAATTGTAGATTTGTAGTCTAGATGGGGGTTGGTGGGGAGATTTTATAGCCCTAACTTTTCACATTGGTGTGCTAAAATTACAGGGTGAAGATTGTATGCATCTCAATGCTGTTGGATCCCAACCTCTTGGGGAATTGCCCTAGAGAGTTTCTTATTGTTTCAAAGTGTTCAATCAGCATGTAGAGTCAAGTCTGGTACGACATTCTTCGTTGGAGCTTGTAGATGTACTGGCTTGACTAGGAAAGACTTCAGGTAAGCAAGTCAAACTGTGTCAGTCTGACAATTCTTCATTTCATGGTCTATGCGACTAAAAGGTCAGTTGGAATTTTACCAAGTTTCTTGGAAGAGCGAGCTCAATATATTGTACTTCATGATGTTTAATCCTTCTAGCATGACAAATTCAGTGAATATTCTTTTGAACAACTCCAGAGCCAAATTTAATGTCTCTAATTGCATTAAGTCAACAATAAAAAAGGTTTCTCATCTTGATTCTTAGTTCATCATGCAGACATGAATGACATACGTTTTGGACTCTGTGAGCTTGTTGTATACCTTAGCTGATCACTTAACATATATTTTGTTTTTCACAAATGTAAATCCCCGTCCATGTCTGTCAAGCAAGCAGTGGTCTAGCTTCTTTAGCAGAGTCAGAGACTAAACATTCATGGGGTTAGCTATGGGTTTTAATGACCTCATAATTGGCATTTGACTCATGACAATGAATTAGTTAATTACTAGAATATGTAGTGAGAGACAAATGATACACCATATAATATAGCAATCGTAAATACAAAAGATTAACTGGCAGCATGTAGCGATTGCAGATGAATGTAATTATCAACACAAACTGACTATAGAATTTTATCAAGAGCATTTTCTCAAAGGCATGTTTTGATAGAGCCTTTAAGCCATAGCCAAAATAACTTAAATATATAGCGTCATGTACTATGGTGATGCATTACCACAAATCCCTAAGCAATTGCTAGCTTCTCATAAGAGCTATATGTTTATACACTTGCCTATATTTTTCCAAATGCAAGGTTGTGGCACGTTATCGTAACATACATCACTATAAACCTTAGTAGACGAAACATAATAATTCTAAATACACAGTTGTCTGTGTTAGTTGCAAATTGTACAATGTTATTGTTAATTTTAGATATCAATGGTATGATCTATGCTTAAGAGCAATTTACTTCAATTTTTCTTATTAGCCCAATATCAATTTCCAATTTAGCAATCACATTAACATCAATAGTAAATGCAGATAAAACATAAACAATAACCAGAAGACAAACCAAGACAAGAGGACACAATATTTGGCGGATACCAGGGGAAAACCCCAATGTGGGGGAAAATTGTTAAAATTGGCAACTAGGGCCAAACTCCACATGGGTCATCTTATTTATGGCAGCCGATATTTTTCTTGGATTCTTCTCTCTGAGAGGTGTAGGATTGATCTAGAGATCATCCGATTCTGACATGTACAAATGACGTTATGCATTTATTTTGATTATGGACAAATTGTCAAGGTTGGCCAGCGAACTTATGTAGGCTTAGAAACCCAATAATCACGTCTATTCATCCTCAATGTGGCATATAAATAGACATTGTTTTACAAACCGGCCGTTTCGAAACCGAAACGGCCGAGTCGAACCGAGTTGAAGCCTTGAGGAGTGACCCGGTAGAAAAACCAGTCCGGGAGGCCGAGTCATGACTGACTCGGCCGAGTTATTGCATGACTCGGCCGAGTCAGTCATGACTCGGTCAACCCGGCCGTTTTGCACATCTACTCGGCCGAGTCATTAAATTCAGCCAGTCACCCAAAGAAACAACGATTTTTCTATTTTTTTTTTTACTTTTTAACATTTGGCTGATTGTTGGGGACTCCAAGGTGTTTTCTAAATTGGTTAAGTGCTATTTGGGGTCCATTCCCCTCTCCTAGTATTGATATGATGTTCAAATTTCATGGTAATGTTAAATTCTTAAAGTAAAAGTGACATTCTCCTTAATCTTCATTTTCATCCTTTTACTTAAATTTTTAACATTACCATGAAATGACTCAGGATGTTTAAGAGTGGTTCCAGCCTCATTGGATTTCATATGGAGAAAGTAGAATTTTAGATTTCATTCAAAATCCAGCAGACTTATCATTTTTTCAGGGTTTTAGGATTGGAGGATTGCAATGTTTCCATTGAATTTTGTCATGTATTAGGGTATGGAACTCGTATTTAATCAAGAGCACCAATCCCTCTGTGTACCTTGATGTTAGTGACATTGGTTGTTGAACTCCTCTGGGATTCGCTCTCAAACCTGGAGCTTCTGAAAATGTCGCTTCTGCTCCCGTTTTCGCTCTCGCTCCCCACTTCCGCTCCTGCTCCCAAGTAACACTGAGCTAGATGATGTTGGCAACTCTAGCAGTAGCCAGTACTGGTCATTGATGGGGCCCCTTGTCTGACTCTGATGATGATGATCCAGAGATTGGTCGAGATGATCTTGGCTCCTCTGGCAGTAGCTACTAGCCTCCTTGGTTATTTGTATTTTGTTTTGACTCTTGAGTCTTTGATCATGTATGACAGACTACAGTTGACTATGTATTTACTATTGCCATTGGGTACCACCGTACCATTTTGATATAATGGATTGGTTCATGAGCCTACTTTGATCATATGTTGTCTTCCATGTATATTATAATGTTGTGTGTTTGGAAACTTGAATGAAAATCTTTAAAATTATGTTTAAAATATTTAAAATTATGTTTTTTTATAAAAAAAATAAATATTTAATGTATTTTTTACAACGACCGAGTCATTGAAATCAAGCCGGCCGAGTCATTACCGAGTCGGAGTCCGAGTCGGAGTCGATCCTCGGCCGAGTCCGAGTCCGAGTCCGAGTTGTAAAACATTGTAAATAGAAGGTGACTTAGCCTCATTTGGACACACTCATATTCACACATCTCTCTCTCTCTCTCCTCATTGATTGGGTACGCATTTCTGGGCAGCATCTCTCTCTACACGTGTGAAGGAAAGAATGTGAATTTTCTATTTTAGGTTTTAGGCATTGACTGCATTGACCGAATTTCTGGGACAGTTTTAACAAGCGTTGACCTCTTTCACTGTGATTTTTGATGGAGAAATTGTCCCAGCAGGTCGCATTTATGGGCACAGAAATCGAGGCTAAACATTGACTGACCATCGTAGATTGTGGCTAGGGCTGACTGCAGGTGGATTGTTTGACCAGACTTTGACTGGGCTGATTTCGGATTGTTTTGAGGGCTGATTCATCTCACTGTTTGGAGGCCAAAGTTGACCAAATTGTTGAGGGTCAAATCTGCCCTGTTGCTAGTGTTGACTTTTCTGGTTAGGGCTCTTTTGCTGCTTCTCAGATTTGTAAATTGTACTATCTCTCTCTGCTGAACTATTGAAGATTATAAGAAGAATTGATCAAGGGTTTCCCCACATTGGGGTTTGTCCTTGGCTGGTGCCACATCTTGTGTCCTCTTGTCTTGGCTTGTCTTCTACTGTTTATGTTTATGCTCTATCTGCATTTTACTATCATGTTGATGTGATTGCTAAACTGGATATTGTTATTGGGCTAATAAAGAAATTGAAGTAAAATTGCTCTAAAGCATAGAACATACCATTGTTGCCTAAAAGTAACATGGTATCAAAGCTGAGTTGTAGACAAAGCCCAAGCAAGAGTGAAAGAGCAATCACCAAAGACAATTGGACAAGGACAAAAGGTTCAATGGGTTCCTCATCCTACTTCTCGGCTGAAGACAAGCTTCATGATAAATCTGACTATCATGGATGGAAGATGTCTCTTGATTTGACCTTGAAAGAAAAAAAGTGATGGATTATGTGTAGGGGTAAAATCCCTGAACCTCCTTCAAATGCACCGGTTGCTGCGAAGACCAAGTATAATAGGGCTGAAGTCAAAGCGAAGAAGATTATCAGGGATTCCATTGACAAGCATTTGGTGGTCTATATCTCCGAATTGAAGACCTCCAAGGAGATCTACGATAGGTTGGTCGTCATGTTCAAGGTTGGTAATGCTAATCAAATTCTATTTTTCAAGAATAAGTTGAAGGATATTAAGAAGGGCAAAGAAGAGGACATTCAATCCTATTTCTTGAGGATTACTGAGATCAAGAATGATCTACTCTCGATTGGAGAAGTCATTCCTGACATGGAACTTACTCTCACCACCCTTGGAGGACTCCCACCTGAGTGGTATGTATTTAGAACCATCATACTCAACAATGATCGAATTCCAAGGTTTGAATAGTTGATGTCGAGATGCATTCAAGAAGAAACAAGAATGGTGGAGCAAGAAACGCGTTCTAATAGAAGCAACCCTATTGCATTCTCTCCTAATGCCAAGAGGAAGAACAATGCAGGTTCAAAGAAGCAAAGTCAAGGAAGACCGGGATTCAAAAATGGAAGGAATGGAAGATGTTTTGTTTGCAATAAGTTTGGCCACTATGCAAGGGAGTGTCCAAATAGAAGGGACACATCGCATGATGATGATCACAATCATTCCAGGGGCAACTTCAACAACAACGATCAAAGGAATGGCAGGACCAATGGCAAAGGAAAAAGGAATGCGGGACATCAAGGAAATGGTTGACCCTCCAAGAAATCAAGGAACTCCAAGTATGAAGAATCCAATGTTGTTAAAAATAAGCAAAAAGAGTACTATCTTATATCGACCCTCTCCATGGCCTCTCCTCCGGACACTTTGAGAAATTCGCTGATTGATAGTGGTGCCTCAAGGCACTTCACTGGATAAAAGGAAGCCCTCTCTAATATGATAGAAAAGGATACAAACTTGGAGATCATCCTTGGAGACGATGCCACCTATCCCGTGAAGGGAGTAGGGAATGTCACCCTTCAATTGAATCAAAGTAACACTATTCATTTGCAAGAAGTACTATATGTAGCTAATCTCAAGAAGAACCAGGTGTCCATTTCGGCAATGGAAGACAAAGGATTCAAGGCGACTTTTATCGATGGAAATGTACGTGTTTGGAAAAGAAATTTTGAAGATGCTTTTACTCTTGGGTTTAGGGTTGACACATTATATCAAGTTGGAGGAAGTCCATTGGGAGCCATGTCATGCGACACATCTCTACAATTTGAACTATGGCACTGGAGGTTCACCCATCTTCATTATAAGGCTCTACCCGATGTAAGACAGATGGTGACAGGTATGCTTGAGTTCAAAGTAGAGCATGAAGGTGTATGTCTGGGATGTGTCGAAGGAAAACTTACAAGGGGACCATTCCCCTCAAGTAATAGCAAGACCACAAACATATTGCAATTGATCCACTCTGACATATCTGGTATGATGCCCGTAAACTCTTTGGGAGGATACTTATATTATCTCACCTTTACAGATGATTATTTTCGCAATATCTGGATATACTTCTTAAAGAAGAAGGATGAAGTGTTCACCTGGTTCTGACACTTCAAAGCCTTGATCGAAAACCAATTCGAGAAGAAAATCAAGATATTGAGGACTGATAATGGGACCGAGTACGAATCCAATGAATTCCAAGATTATTACAGAGAAGTTGGCATTAAGAGGGAGACTACAATGCCATACACCCCCGAGCAGAATGGTGTGGTTGAAAGGAAGAATCGCTCTATTGTAGAAGTTGTTCATGCCATACTTCTTGATCAAGGCCTTCCGAAGTTTCTATGGGCTGAAGCAACAAATATCACCATGTATGTTCAAAACCGATGCCCTCATCAAGCATTGGACTCCAAGACTCCCAAAGAAATGTTCACTGGTAAGAAACCCGATGTCTCTCATTTTAGAATTTTTGGAAGTCCCGTATATTTTCATGTGCCGAAAGAGAAACGAAGCAAATTGGGTGCATCTGGGAAAAAGGAATCTTTGTGGGCTATAGTAAAAATTCTAAGGGGTATAGAATTTATGTGGCTGGTCAGAAGGAAGTTGAGATAAGTCATGATGTCACCTTCGACGAAGATATGGCCCTTAGGAAGATCAACAACCTTCATATAGGAAGGACAAAGAAGCTGACACCGGAAATCAGGGTGAAAAACAGGACAAAACAATGCCTGATGTTGATGAACTTATGGATCCTATTGATCCTCCTCCTCATGAGCCCTCCTCCTCGAAAAGGAGACCCTCATGGCTTAGGGAGACTCTCGAAGATGCCGAGAGGCACATTGCACCAAGGGGGACTTTCCGTGAAAGCAAGAAGCCGAACAAGTATCAAGGATATTTGACCGTCATGAACATTATCATTCAAAATGAGCCTTCATCATTCAAAGAAGCCATGAAGCAACAAGTATGGATGGTGTTAGTGTCAGTCTTGTTAGCCTGTCACCTGGATCAAATGTGCTTTTACTATGCTTGTCAAGACTATCAAAATCAAATTTTTTATGTCACTAGGTTTACACAACAAAATTTGGTCACTGTTTGGTCAGTCTAGAGATGAGGTCAATCTTTTGGAAATTCACTCATGCTGGTCACCTATCACATTTTTATGGAGGTGTCATAATAAAAACATGTCAGTCATCATCATCATTCCATTTAGTCTCAGGTCATTCATTAGGTCGCTAGGGTTTCCAAGGTCCATCATTTTCATGAATAAATCCAACAGTGAATAGAGCATGACAAGCAACTCTTGGGTATTGATTTGTGAATTTTCACACATTCATCATGTTCTCATGTTCAAAAAGTTCCAGAAGGAGTTCCAGCACTCAGGAAAGGCAACTCAGGTTTTCAGTGGTAAAGGTAACTCTGTTTTCATAAGTGAAAAATCAATTTTTAAAGGATGGTGGGTCCCATTTCTTTTTTAAAAAGAGAAATAATTTTCCCTATATAAACTCAAAAGCCCCCAAACTTGGTTCATTTACCTCCTATTCACTCTTGAGTATCGAGCTATCCCGTCCAAGAGAGTTAAAAAGTCGGTTTCCTAGGCAAATTTGGCAAAAATCTAGAGGCGCCGCGCTTAGGAACAAAGCGTTGCATTCAGAAGAATTGCGCTGCGCACAAGCATTGCACTCAGGAACAAAGCGCTGCGCTCAGGGCAGAGTGCCAAGAATTCACCCAAAACTCTCCCAAATTTCATTTTTTGGCTTGCAAGCTTAATTTCATCGACTTCTAAGCCAAGAGATAAGTAAGTACACCATCATTATCCCTCATTTGATTTTCAAAATCATCTCATGCCAATGATACTTCAAGTTAGGGTTTGTAGTGAAATTTTTCATGGGAAAAGATAGGGTGATAATGGCCATTTTTATTTTTGGTTTCTAAAACATGTAAAATGTTGTCCTACACCTGCATACATGTTTAATAAACCATTTTAACCATTCAATACACCTCAAAACAAAGTTTTACCCTTCAAAATGTAAAACCCTAGCTCATTCCTAGAGGTTTTTGGGCATTTTTCATTACAAACCTTGTTTTTCCTCCTTGCAAGCAGATCACTCTTCCATTGTTTCTTCACTCATTTTCATCAGCTTCCAAAGTTCATATCTACCTTTTTCAAACCTCCTCTATCATTTTGTCAAAATCCACCTTCACATCACTTCATTCCCATTCATACCTCACACTTTCTTTTTCATTGCCTGCTGCTAGGGTTTTTTGTCATCATGGAGGCAAAATCTTCACTAGAGAGGAAAAGACATCATTAGGGAGGGAAGGCCCTCAGATATGAGCCATCAAATTGTAATGCAATCAATTTCTATCTTTTCATCAAACAATGCTTCGAGGATCTACATTGCTTGGAGTTTTGCAAAAGAGTGAGTGAGGTGGGGTTTCATGAACAATTAACAGATTGGGTGGCAATTGAGTTGAAGGGTGAAAGTGCCGTCGTCGCTGGTGTTGAGTTCATTTTTTTCAGTGGCCTCCATCTCACTTGCAATAGGGTTATCGGACAGTGGTGAATATTGGGTCAAAAGAATGAGCCTAGATCTTGAATACTACAAGCCTTTCTTAAAAACACCATACATGGAAAAACATGCTCACATTATGCCTTTCAGATACTTATTGGAGAAATATGCCCCTTTGATGAAGATTGTCATGAAGTTTTTTACATGTGAAGGAAGATTCTCCAAGTTGTACGCTTATCATATTCGCCACCTGATGCACTTCACCTCTCAAAAGCCACTCAACACGTGTAACTACCTATCTAGGAGCATTTCCAAAATTGTCGAGAAAGATACAAGTGAAGAGCAAAGAGCACTCCCCAAGCTTGTTTCATCACAGTCTAATCAAAACTATTGTCCTTCACCAGCTTGCAGAGAAAGGTATGGCTTGGGAAGCCTTTTTGGAAATAGCCCTGAAATGGCATGAAGCCAATGTAGCAGCTCAGTCTTCTAGTGTGCCAAAATAGCAAATGGAGGTGGGGTCCTCTAGTAAATTGTTGGAGAAAACTCAAGTACCTAAACCTGAGGTGACTAAAGTGTACAAGAGAGGACAAAGGCTTGTGTTTTCTTCTCATGGAGAGAAAGGGGCCAAGCCTTCTTCATCGACAAAGCAGGGACCGACAGCGAAAGATAAAGACACAGTTGAGCATGAGTTTGAGCTAGTTGATTCAGAGGCAGAGGATCAAACTTCAAGCATGCAACAAACAATCAGAGATAAAGACTATCAAATCAAGGAGCTTGCAATCAATATGGAAAGAGCAAAATATGTCATTTCATTCCTTGAACAGGAGAATAGTTAGCTCAAAGCAAAGGAATTGATCATGGAAAAAGAACAAGCCAAGTTATTGCAGCAGGTTGGCAAGGGCAAAGAGATCATAGAATCAAGCGAGCCTGAAGGATCAAAAGGGAAAGGAAAGAGGAAAAGGCCAAGAACAAAGGGCCTGAAGAAAGCTTTGCAAGAAGAGGAAAAACACATCCTATTGAATGAAGACATGGACCTAGAAGATAGAATTGCTCTTGAGGTCAATCAAGACAAGGAGTATTGGCTCAACAAGGTGAATGAACACTTGGAGAAGCTCCTTGAGAAGGCAAATAGAGATAATCAGTTGCTCAGACATATGGCGCACCACTACCAGGCTCAAAACATGATCACCAATGTCAAGGTAAAGTAGCTTGAAAACAAGCTCAAGGAAGCCAAAAAAGACCAAAAGGATGAGGGAAACTTGGAGATGCTTGCTGAAGCATCTATGAAGGTTTAACAAACATATTTTTACACCTTCCATCCAATTTTGAGCAAATTCTGAGCACTTTAAGTTTTTTGAGAATTTTTGGGCTAAATTCAGAAAATCAGCTGCTCCAAGGCGTTGCGCTTTTTCCTTGGGCCTCCATTTGAGGAAAGGTCTACATTTTTGGAAAGTTCTTGCCGTCCTCTAAAAACCCATTTGCTCAGGTTTTGCAAAGGTGGCTCAGTTTTGGAGAAAAGTGCAAAAAAGTGGCAAAAAACTAGCATTTTGGACCCTTTTTTGACAGGCGCTGCACACAGGGAGTGACCTTGGGAGAATGGATTTTTGAAGGACTTCCCATGGTCCAAATTCAAAAATTCAAACTGTTCTGGAAACTAGAAGGGCTAGTTGACCGTTCTCTTAGTTTTGCATTTTGACCCCTGGAAGGCACCTGAAAATCAACTCAAAGTCGTTGCTGGGGAGTGACCTTGGGAGAATGGATTTTTGAAGGACTTCCCATGGTCCAAATTCAAAAATTCAAACTGTTCTGGAAACTAGACTTGAAGGGTTAGTTGACCGTTCTCTTAGTTTTGCATTTTGACCCCTGGAAGGCACCTGAAAATCAACTCAAAGTCGTTGCTGCGCTTCTGCACTTTCCTATGTTTTAATTTGTAAATTTCACTGTGTAAAATTTCTAGTTTTTAGTTTGACTCAGTCAAAGTCAAGATTCTTTATGTAATGGCACTAGTTTCGAGGATAGGTGATGTAGGCATGAATAAATGTACATCATAGGTAGTTTTTGATGTTTATTAGGCCTCATAAAGAAAGCAAACTTCTAAACAAACTCTCCAAAAAGTGTTTGAGTTTCACCTTCTCACTCTCACTTGTTGGTTGAGAGAATCTTGGAGTCAGTTCCTCCACCAAGGAATTCGACTCCTGAAGGTGGGAAAGTGGTCTAGGAGTGTCTATATGTATGATTTCTCTTCAAGAGAAGAGGGTTGAACTTTTTGTGAAGGAAGCTTGCATGTAATCATCTTTTCAGCTAATATAGAGACATGTTGCAGCTATTTTCAAGGAACTCTAGCCCAGTGAGTTCATGGTGCTTGTACTTCATTCTATTTGTTTTCTAATGGTTTAAACATCTTTATCTACACAATATTTCTTCTTTATATGGATGCCTTACAGTGAAATATACAAAATTCTTGTTTTTCAAGCTCTATTATCTGGTTTTCATAGTTATGTTTATGTCTTCCTAAGCTAATGAAATCATGTTTACTTATGCTCATTAGTTTCTTCTACACTTTCTCCTCTATACTACACTAACAATATTCAAAATACACCATGGCTTCTGATATCTAGCTCTTTCTCATATTTGCTCCTGCACTCCTACAACCTAGACCTATTTGTGGCTCCAAACCCTAAGTTCAACAAACCCTAAAACTCAAATTTTCACAAACAAACAAACAAATACACATATCTAGCCTAAAATTAATTTGCTTTAAAGTCATATCACTGATAAGAGACTTAGAGAGATCCCTCTCATGCTCAGTAGGTCTAGCTACTGAGTTGAAGTGGTTTGAGGTTACCCTTCTCGATTTCCTTTTTAGCCTAAGAGATTGTAAGGACTAACAGAAGGATGCTATGAATGAAGAATATGAGTCAATTATGAAGAATGATGTTTGGGATGTGGTTCTTAGACCCCAGGACAAATCGGTTGTCACCTCCAAGTGGCTCTACAAAATCAAGCATGGAGTTGATGGAAGTGCAGAAAAGTTCAAGGCTCACTTTGTTGCTCGAGGCTTCTCTCGAAAGGAAGGTGTAGATTACGATGAGATATTTGCACCTGTTGCCCGATACACCACCATTTGCTCGATCATAGCCCTTACTGCCTCGCAAGGATGGAACCTACATCAGATGGATGTCAAGACTGCTTTCTTGCATGGTTCAATCAAAGAGGAAGTCTATGTGGAACAACATGAGGGGTTTGAGGTTCATGATCAGGAATCTCATGTATGCAGGTTGAAGAAAGCTCTCTATGGGTTGAAGCAAGCACCACGGGCTTGGTGTGAGAGGATCGATAGCTATCTGATGAAGTTGGGATTCACTAGAAGTGAAGTCGATCTGAACCTTTACTTTAAGGTTGAAAATGATAAACCTTTCATTTTGGTACTTAATGTGGACGACCTCTTTCTCACAAGTGCAGACCCTCTCATTCACAAATGTAAGAGGGAGTTGGATTTTGAATTTGAGATGAGGGACCTAGGGCTGATGCACTATTTCCTAGGGTTGGAGGTCTAGCAAAAGCGAGGGGAAATTTTCCTATCTCAAGGAAAATATGTTGTGAAGATATTGGAAACATTTGGGATGGTGGACTGCAATCCTGTGACTACCTCGATGGAACTTAACTTTTAAGAAGTTATGTGGTAGTGCTGTTGGACCTGAATTGGGAAATGCTTCTGAGTATCGCCAACTCATAGGAGCATTGATGTTCTTGGTGAAATCCCGTCCAGACATATGTTTTGCAGTTAACACATTGAGCCAATACATGGTTGAGCCTCATCATATACATTGGATTGTTGCCAAGAATCTTCTGAGATATCTTCGAGGCACAATCACTTATGGATTGAGTACACTGCTGGAAATGTGAGGTTACATGGTTATTCTGATGCTGATTGGGCTGGCAGTGTGGTGGATCACAAGAGCACTTCTGGATGCTGTTTTTCTTTGGGTTCCGCTTCAATATCTTGGATAAGCAGGAGGCAGAAATCGGTTGCCTTGAGCACCGTCGAGGCCGAATACATACCTGCTAGTATGGCTTCCTGTGAAGCTGTCTGGTTGAGGAAGCTCTTCAGTGAGCTGTTTGGACATGTGCTTTATACCACCGTGATTCTCTGCGACAACCAGAGTGGGATCCAATTAGCAGAGAATCCTGTGTTTCATGATCGCTCCAAGCATATAGACATCAGGCACCACTTTATCCGGGATATGGTACAACGAGGAGCAATAAGGCTTCATCACATTGGGACTGATGAAAAGGTTGCGGATATTCTGACAAAGCCCCTGGAGAAGGTCAAATTCTTGGCCTTTCGAGAACGACTTGGAGTCGTGGAGAGACCCTCTTATGAGGGTCCTGTATGAGATGGACATTGAGCTTTGGGAGCTCCGGGGGGCTTGGGGTACTTCTTGGAGTGGTGAGCAACCATAGGGTGAGTGGTTCAACCTTCCCCTGTGATACCCCTTGGCAACATGTAGGCAAGATGAGTGGTTCATCCTTCTCTTGTTGAGACATCCTACCCATGCAGTTTGGGACTCATGGGAAGTACCTCTCATCTGGCCAATGAGTAGGGAAATGAGGATAGGGACCATAGTACTACCGATGGACGCATCGTGTACCACCTTTCTCCCTATGCTAGGATGACCGATATTGATCTGGGATCAATAGGAACTGACTTTGGGTCAGTAAGAGTGGTATGAGACAATCTCTTTTGATTGGAACTGACTTCGGGTCAGTAAGAGTGGTATGAGACACTCTCCTTTTATTTGGGACTGACTTTGGGTCAGTAGAAAATGGTATGATACGTTCTCGATCACTTCTTCTTCTTCACAGTTCAGCAGAGCAAAGCATAACAATGCATTGATGGCAGAGATAGTATAGATTGGCAGATGGATTAGCAGGTGGAGTTCTCCTTAGTTGAGAGGGAGTGTTAAAATTGGCAACTAGGGCCAAACTCCACATGGTCTTATTTATGACAGCTGATATTTCCTTGGATTCCTCTCTTTCAAAGGTGTAGGATTGATCTAGAGATCATCCAATTCTGACATGTACAAATGAAGTTATGAATTTATTTTGATTATGGACAAATTGTCAAGGTCGGCCAACAAACTTATGTAGGCTCAGAAGTCCAACAATCATGTCTATTCATCCTCAAAGTGGCATATAAATAAAAGGTTACTTAGCCACATTTGGACACACTCATCTTCACACATCTCCCTATCTCTCCCCATTGATTGGGTATGCATTTCTGGGTAGCCTCTCTCTCCACACGTGCGAAGGAAAGGAGGTGAATTTTCTGTTTTGGGCATTGAACGAATTTCTAAGACAGTTTGACCAAGCGTTGACCAACAACGTTGACCTCTTTGACTGCGATTTTTGGTGAAGACATTCTGTCCCAGCAGGTTGCATTTTTGGGCACAGAAATCGAGGCTAAACGTTGATTGTTGACCAACGTTGACTGCGGCTAGGGCTGACTGCAGGTGGACTGTTTGACCAGACTTTGACTGGGCTGATTTTAGACTGTTTTGAGGGTTGATTCATCTTGCTCTTGGGAGGTCGAAGTTGACCAAATTGTTGAGGGTCAAATTTGCCTTGTTGACCAATGTTGACTTTTCTGGTTAGGGCTCTTTTGCTGCTGTTATAAATTATCAGATTTGTAAATTGTACTATCTCTCTTTGTTGAACTATGGAAGACTATAAGAAGAATTGATCAAGGGTTTCCCCACATTGGGGTTTGTCCCTGGCTGGTGCCACAACTTGTGTCCTCTTGTCTTGGCTTGTCTTCTACTGTTTATGTTTATGTTCTATCTACATTTTACTATCATGTTGATGTGATTGCTAAACTGGATATTGATATTGGGCTAATAAAGAAATTGAAGTAAAATTGCTCTAAAGCATAAAATATGCCATTGTTGCCTAAAATTAACAAAAGCCCTTTGATCAAATCTTCTTATTATTCTTCAAAATTTCAACAGAGAGAGAGCACAATATACAAAATTTACTTGCCCAAAACATAGTCAAATCTGTCTAGTCAAACTACAGTCAACAGGATGCCCTAACCAAAAAGTCAATGCTGGTCAAATCAGCAAAACTATTCCTCCAAATCAGCTCGGTCAAACCCAGTTAATTCGGCCTCCAAAAATAGTTCAAATCAGCCCAAAACAATGATGAAGAAATCGGTCAAACTTGGTCAACGCACAGTCAAACCTGTGGTCAAAGGGCCTGTGGTTAACGCTGATCAACCTGCTCAAAAATTCTTTAAATCTATGCCAAAGAATGTGGCCTGCCCAAACAGAACTTCTCCCAAGAAAAAAGCTGTCAAAGAAGGTAAAACTGCCTGATCAATGCTGGTCAAACTTGTTGCAACTTGGTCAACGCAGGAAAACATAGAACTCAGTCAACCCTTCGCACGTGTGGAGGAGAAGAAGACTGCCCTGAAATTTGTGCGACCCAATCAGATGAGGAGAGAGAGATATGTGTGTGATGATGAATGTCCAAATGAGGTAGATGCTCCTTCTATTTATATGCAACGTGAGGGTGAAGAGACACGGCTTTTGGGCTTCTTGAGCCTACATTAGATTGCGGGCTGACCTTGACAATTTGTCCATAGAAGAAATAAATTCATAATTCCATTTATACATGTCAGAATGAGATGATCTTTAGATCAATCCTACACCTCTTGGAAACAGGAATCCAAAAAAATATCATCTCCATCATATGAGCTGTAAAAGGTGGAGTTTGGTCATAGTTGCCAAATTTAACACTACCTCTCAACTAGGGAGAACTCCACCTGCCAAACCATGTGACAATCCGTACCATCCCTATCATCCCTGCTTTGCTTTGCTTTGCTCTGCTCTGCTGAACCATGAAGAAATAATGAAGAAGAAATGATTGAGAGTGTATCATAGCACTCTCCACTGACTTGAAGTCAGTCTCCATTGATCCCAGATCAATATCAAACATCATAGCATAGGGAGTACAGTAGCACACGATGCGTCCATTGGTAGTACTATGGTCCCTATCCTCATTTCCCTACTCATTGGGTTAGATGAGAGGTACTTCCCATGAGTCCCAGACTACATGGGTAGGATGTATTGGCATGAGAAGGTGAAGCACTCATCCTGCTCATATGCCATAGGAGAAGGTGAACCACTCATCTTGCTCATATGCCATATGAGAAGGTGAACCACTCATCCTATGCATATATCAACCGTCATGGGGTATGACAGGGGAAGGTGAACCACTCACCTTGTACATAGTGCACCACTAGGGGAAGGTGAACCACTCACCCTATGGTCGCTCATCGCTCCAAGAAGTACTCCAAGTGGCTCGGAGCTCCCAGAGCTTAATATCCAACTCAAATGGGACCCTCATAAGAGGGTCTCTCCACAACTCCAAGTCGTTCATGGAAGGTTAAGAATTTGACCTTCCCCAGGGGCTTCGTATGAATATCTGCAACCTGATCATTAGTCTGAATGTGATGGAGCCTTATTTCTCCCCGTTGTACCATATCCCGAATAAAGTGGTACTTGATATCAATATGTTTGGAGCGGTCATGAAACACGGGATTCTCAGAAAGACGAATCCCTCTTTGGTTGTCGTAGAAGATCACAATGGTATTCAACATATGTCCAAACAACTCACTAAAGAGCTTCCTCAACCAAAGAACTTCACAAGAGGCTATACAAGCAACAATATATTCGGCCTCGACAGTGCTCAAAGCAGTCGATTTATGCTTCCTACTCATCCAAGATATCGAAGCAAAACCTAGTGAGAAGCAACATCTCGACGTGCTCTTTCAATCCACCACACTGCCAGCCCAATCAACATCAGAATAACCATGGAGCCTCACATTCCCGACAATGTATCTCAGTCCATAGGTGATTGTGCCCCGAAGATATCTCAGAAGATTCTTGGCAGCAATCCAATGTATGTGATGAGGCTCGACCATAAATTGACTCAACGTATTCACTGCAAAGCATATGTCCGGACGGGAGTTCACCAAGAACATTAGGGCCCCCACGAGTTGACGATACTCAGAAGGATTTCCCAAATCGGGCCCAACAACACTTCCACATAACTTCTTGAAGTTGAGTTCCATCGGAGTAGTTACAGACTTACAATCCACCATCCCAAATCTTTCAAGTAGCTTCACAATGTATTTTCCTTGAGAAAGGAAAATCTCACCTGGCTTTTGCTAGACCTCCAACCCTAGGAAATAATGCCTTAGTCCTGGGTCCTTCATCTCGAACTCAGAAGCCAACTCCTTCTTTGTTAAATTTGGCAACTAGGGCCAAACATCACTTTGGACAGCTTGTATGAGGCAGCTGATATTTTTCTTGGATTCCTCTTTCTGAGAGGTGTAGGATTGATCTAAAGATCATCCCATTTTGACATGTACAAATGAAGTTATGAATTTATTTTGATTATGGACAAATTGTCAAGGTCGACCAACCATCAAATTAGCCTCCTTCAGCCTTCAATGTTGCATATAAATACAAGGTGCCTCCTCCTCATTTTGGCATCTCATCTCATTCATCTTTCTCTCTCTCATCTTGATTGGGTACGGATTTCTGGGCCTCTCTCTTTCCACACGTGCGAAATGACGACCGTCTTTTCTAGCTGTTGCGTTGACCAGATTTGACCGAAGTTTCAGGAGGTCAAAATTTCAGGAGATCGAAATTTCAGGAGGCCGAAATTTCAAGAGGTGGACTTTCACCAGCATTGACCCTGTTTGACTTTGGTTTTGTGAGGGAGACTTCTGTTTGGGCATGCCGCTATTCTGGCACAAAAACTGAGGCAGTTTGACCCTTGCGTTGACTGCCCTAATTCAGGTTGTTGCGTTGACTTTTGTTCAGCATATTTCACTGGTTATTTTCGGACTGTTTTGGGCTGCATTATCTCGCTATTGGAGGCCAAGTTGACCACGATTGACTGAGTTGTTTTGGAGGTCAATTTCAGCGTTGTTAACCAGCATTGGCTTTCTGGTTAGGCCTTTCTGTTTCTGTTGTTTTGACCAATCAGTTTGGGCGAGTGAATATTGTAAATTGTACTCTCTCTCTTTGCTGAAATTTTAAAGAATTATAAGAAGAATTGATCAAGGGTTTTCCCACATTGGGGTTTGTCCCTGGCTAGTGCCATATCTTGTGTCCTCTTGTGTTGGTTTGTCTTCTATTGTTATTGTTTATGTTTTATCTACATCTTACTATCATGTTGATGTGATTGCTATACTAAATATGATATTGGGCTAATAAAGAAAATTGAAGTAAAATTGCTCTAAACATAGAACATACCATTGCTATCCTAAAATTAATATGGTATCAGAGTTGAGGTGAAGACAAAGCCCAAGAGTGAAGAGCAATCACTAAGAGGAGCAATCGCTGATCAAGAACAAGTCTCAATGGCCTCCACATCTTACTTCAAGTCTGATGATAAGCTTCATGATAAGTCTGATTATCATGCATGAAAGATATCTCTTGATTTGACTTTAGAAGAGCAAGATGTTATGGATTATGTGCAGGGAAAGATTATGGAATCTCCTTCAAAGGCACCGGTTGCTGCTAAGACAAAGTACAAGAAGGGTGAAGTCAAAGCCAAGAAGAAGATCATCAGGGATTCTATTCATAAGCACATCTCCGATTTGAATACATCTAAGGACATATATGACATATTGGTTGGCATGTTCAAATCTAGTAATGCAATCAAATTCTTTTCCTCAAGAACAAGCTGAAGGATATAAAGAAGGGAAAAGGTGAGGATATTCAATCCTACTTCATGAGGATTACCGAAATAAAAAATGATCTTCTTTCGAATGGTGAAGCTATTGCTGACAGGGAGCTCACTCTCATTGCCCTTGGAGGTCTTCCTCCTCAATGGCATGTGTTCAAAACTACTATTTTCAATAACGACATAATTCCAGGCTTTGAAGAATTGCTGACTAGATGTTCTCAAGAAGAAACAAGGATAAAGGAATTGGAGATGCCTTCGAATAAGAATAATCCTATCGCATTATCCGCTCATGCCAAGAGGAAGAACAATGCAGGTTCAAAGAAGCAAAGTCAAGGAAGACTGAGATTCAAAAACAGAAGGAAGGGAAGATGCTTCGTTTACAACAAGTTTGGTCACTATGCCAAGGAGTGTCCAAATAGAAGGGACACATCTCATGACGATGATCACAATCATTCCAGGGGCAACAACAACAATCAAAGGAATGGTAGGTTCAACAACAAAGGAAAAAGGAATGCTTCTACTACTCAACTTGGAAATGATCGAGCTTTTAAAAGAACAAGAAACTCCAGGTATGATGAGTCTAATGTTGTAAATTCTAAGCAAAAGGAATTTTATCTTATATCTGCCCTCTCTACTGCCTCTCCTTCGAATACTTTGGGAAATTGGTTGATTGATAGTGGTGCCTCAAGGCACTTCATTGGGTACAAGTAAGCTCTTTCAAATCTGATAGAGAAGGATACAAATTTGGAAATTATCCTTGGAGACAATGCCACCTATCCTGTGAAGGGAGTTGGAATGTTACCCTTCAATTGAATCAAGGTAACACCATTCATATTCAAGAAGTACTATATGTACCTGATCTAAAGAAGAATCTAGTGTCTATCTCGCCGATGGAAGACAAGGGATTCAAGGTGGCATTCATCGATGGAAAGGTACGTGTGTGGAAAAGAAATTTCAAAGAAGCATTACTCTTGGATTCAGGGTTGACAATTTATATCAAGTTGGAGGAAGTCCACCGGGAGCCATGTCTTGCGACACATCTCTTCAATCCGTACTATGGCACCGGAGGTTTGCTCTGTGAAAATTTCTGAAACTACACATCAGAAATCCTATTGCAATCACTGGTTTATCATCTCCTACTTGTTCTTTACATTTAACAAGTTATTTAAGTACTTAAACAACGATGAAAACACTATTGCAGCCTACACATACATAGAGATCATGAACTGAGATAAAATGAGACAATCACACAAGGGACACCGTTATTTTTGGACAATCGTCCTTGGAAAAACCCAATTTGGGAAAACTGGTGCAACATATATAGGGTTTATATTATTAAGCATATTTTTGAATACAACTAGGGTGCCAAATCCAACTTACCCAACATAGAATAAACCTGGTAGAAGTACCTCTATCCGGAGACATATTTTGACAATTTGAGCAACTAGATGATCAAACCCCACAGATGACAACCACTGTTCCCAGTGTTGGGCAGCGATGGATGCTCCAAGCTTTGCGCTGGAACTGCGTCACCTCCTCTTGAAGTTGCGTCACCCTCCCAGTAAGCCTCCTTTGCTCAGAAGTCGATATGCTGAACTAGTGCTCTCTCTGCCCCACAGAAAACCCTAGCGCTACCTCTAAGGGACTGCGTCAACCCCTCTAGCTTCTGCGTCACCCTCTTTGGAGCTGCGCTCTCTCTCCTGCTGCTGCTCTGCCTCTCTGCTATGTATTCTCGGCCTTGGACTAAAGTCCCTTTGTCGAACTTCCCCTCTCTCACTGCAACTCAAATCACTTAGCTTGACTTTCTCAGCAAACCACGCCCCAGAAAAATTGAACTGCTTGATTTCTTCGTGTGTCTCCAACTGACCCTCAAGCCTCCTCTTATACTTTTCCTGTTGATGAATCAACGACCGTGATCTAATCTATAATCAACGGCTAAGATTAAAATAGGCTTGATCCTCGTCACTTAGAACTTTACACCCATATTTTTATTAATACACATTAATATTTTTATTTTCCTAAGTTTAGAGTTAGGAACTCGTTAAAAATATTAATTATTTTAATAACTCCTCATCTGGGTGGAATTTCTCCAAATGATTTATGGGTTCTGGAGATCTCATGTGTTCTAGCCCCTCTACAAAATTTCAGAGCTAGAGCACATCCAATGCTACCCAAAATCGACATGCTCATCTTCACTATAAGGTTCTACCCGATGCAATGAAGATGGTTACAGGTATGCCCAAATTCAAAATAGAGCATGAAGGTGTATGTCAAGGATGTGCTGAGGGAAAACATACAAGGGTACCATTCCCCTCAAGTGATAGCAAGACCACAAACATTTTGCAATTGGTTCATTCTGATCTATCTGGTATGTTGCCTCTGACATCATTAGGAGGATATTTATATTATGCTGTCTTTGTGGATGATTGCTCTCGCAAAACTTGGATATATTTCTTGAAGAAGAAGGACAAAATATTCTCATGGTTCCGTGCCTTCAAAGCCTTGGTGGAAAATCAAACAGGGAAGAAGATCAAAATATTGAGGACCGATAATGGAATCGAGTATGAGTCAAATGAACTCAATGACTATTGTAGGGAAGCTGACATTAAGAGGGAGACTACTACTGCATATACTCCTGAGCAAAATGGTGTTGTTGAAATGAATAATCGTTCCATTATAGAAGCCACTCATGCCATGCTTCATGATCAAGGATTTCCAAAGTTCCTATGGGGAGAAGCTGCCAACATTGTTGTGTATGTTCAAAATCGATGCTCTCACCAAGCATTGCACTCCAAAACTCCCGAATAAGTTTTCACTGGTAAGAAACCTGATGTTTCTCATTTTAGAATTTTTGGTAGCCCCGTATACTTTCATGTGTCTAAAGAAAAGAGAAGTAAATTGGAGGCATCTGGGAAGGAAGGAATCTATGTGCCTGGTCAAAGAGAAGTAGAGTTGAGTCATGATGTCACTTTCGATGAGGATGCTGCCCTAAGGAAGATTAGCAACCTTCCTATTCCAAGGAAGGGCAAAAAAGCAGATGCAGGAAATCAAGGAGATTCGCAGGATGAGCTGATGCCCGATTTTGAAGAACTGATGGATCCCATTGATCCTCCTCCTCATGAGCCCTCCTCCTCCTAAAGGAGACCCTCATGGTTGAGGGAAACTCTCGAAGATGCTGAGAGACATGTTGCACTAAGGGGGACATTTCGTGAAAGTAAGAAGCCTAATAGGTACCAAGGGTACTTAACTGCTATGAGCACCATTATTCAGTCTGGACCTTGCTCATTCAAAGAAGCTGTGAAGCAACAAGTATGGAAGGATGCTATGAATGAAGAGTACGAGTCAATTATGAAGAATGATGTCTGGGATGTGGTCCTTAAACCCCAGGACAAATCTGTTGTCACCTCTAAATGGCTCTACAAGATCAAGCATGGTGCTGATGGAAGTGCTGAGAAGTTCAAGATCAGATTTGTTGCTAGAGGCTTCTCTCAAAAGGAAGGTGTAGATTATGATGAGATATTTGCACTCGTTGCTCGGTACGCCACCATCTGTTCGATTATAGCCCTTGCTGCCTCGCAAGGATGGAATCTACACCAGATGGATGTCAAGACTGCCTTCTTGCATGGTTCACTTAAGGAGGAAGTCTATGTGGAACAACCTGAGGGGTTTGAAGTTCAAGATCGTCAGACACATGTATGTAGGTTGAAGAAAGCCCTCTATGGGTTGAAGCAAGCACCCCAGGCTTGGTATGAGAGGATTGATAACTATCTGATGAAGCTGGGATTTACAAGAACTGAAGCTGATCCAGACCTTTACTTTAAAGTTGAGAATGATAGACATCTCATCTTGATACTTTATGTGGACGATCTCTTTCTGACAGGTGCAAACCCTCTTATTCATCAATGTAAGAGAGAGTTGGCTTTTGAATTTGATATGAAGGACCTAGGACTGATGCATTCCTTCCTAAGGTTGGAAGTTTAGCAAAAGCCAGGGGAGATTTTCCTTTCTCAAGGAAAATAAGTTGTGAAGCTACTTGAAAGATTTGGGATGGTGGACTGCAAGTCAGTGACTACTCCGATAGAACTTAACTTCAAGAAGTTATGGGGAAGTGCTTTCGGGCCCGATTTGGGAAATCCTTTCGAGTATCGTCAACTCATAGGGACCCTGATGTTCTTAGTGAACTCCCGTTTGAACATATGTTTTGCAGTGAATACAATGAGCCAATTTATAGTCAAGCCTCATCACATACATTGGATTGCTGCCAAGAATCTCTTGAGATATCTTCAAGGCACAATCACTTATGGACTGAGATACACTGCTGGGAATGTGAGGCTCCATGGTTACTCTGATGCAGACTGGGTTGGCAGTGTGGTGTATCGTAAAAACACATATGGATGTTGCTTCTCTCTAGGTTCTGCTTCGATATTATGGATGAGTAGGACGCAGAAGTCGGTTGTTTTAAGCACCGTTGAGGCTGAATACATTGCTGCTAGTTTGGCCTCTTGTGACGCTGTCTGGTTGAGGAAGCTCTTTAGTGAGTTGTTTGGACATGTGCTGGATACCACTGTGATCTTCTGTGACAACCAGAGTGGGATTTGTCTTTCTGAGAATCCCGTGTTTCATGATCGCTCCAAGCATATTGATATCAAGTGCCACTTTATTTGGGATATGGTATAGTGGGGAGCAATAAGGCTCCATCATATTGGGACTGATGAGCAGGTCGCTGATATTCTTACGAAGCCCATCGGGAAGGTCAAATTCTTAACCTTCTGTGAACGACTTGGAGTCGTGGAGAGACCCTCTTATGAGGGTCCTGTATGAGATGGATAGTGAGCTTTGGGAGCTCCGGGGGGCTTTGGGTACTTCTTGGAGCGATGAGCGACCATAGGGTGACTCACCCTCCCTTAGTGGTGCACTGTGTACAGGGTGAATGTTTCACCTTCCCCTGTGATACCCCATGGTGGCATATATGATATGCATAGGCTGAGTGCTCCGCCCTCCCCTATGGCATATGAGTAGGATGAATGGTTCACCTTCTCTTGCCGGCACATCCTACCCATGCAGTTCGGGACTCATGGGAAGTACCTCTCATTTGGCCAATGAGTAGGGAAATGAGGATAAGGACTATAGTACTACCAATGGACGCATTGTGTACTACCGTACTCCCTATGCTAGGATGTTGATATTGATCTGGGATCAATGGAAACTGACAACGGGTCAGTTAAGAGTGGTATGACACACTCTGTTGTTGGAGATTGACTTCGGGTCAGTGGAGAATGGTACGATACATTCTCGATCGTTTCTTCTTTCTTCATGGTTCAACAGAGCATAGCAGAGTAGTGCAGTGACAGGGATGGTACAAATTGTCAGACAATTTGGCAGGTGATGTTCTCCCTAGTTGAGAGGGAGTGTTAAATTTGGAAACTAGGGCCAAACATCACTTTGGATAGCTCTTATGAGGCAGTTGATATTTTTCTTGGATTCCTCTTTCTGAGAGGTGTAGGATTGATCTAAAGATCATCCCATTCTGACATGTACAAATGAAGTTTTGAATTTATTTTAATTATGGACAAATTGTCAAGGTCGGCCAACCATCAAATTAGCCTCCTCCAACCTTAAAACGTTACATATAAATGCAAGGTGTCTCCTCCTCATTTTGGCATCTTAGCTCATTCATCTTTTTGTTCCTCATCCTGATTGGGTATGGATTTCTGGGCCTCTCTATCTCCACACGTGTGAAAGGAAGACTGTCTTTTCTAGCTGCTGCATTGACCAGATTTGACCGAAATTTCAAGAGGCTGAATTTGACCAGTGTTGACCCTGTTTGGCTTCGGTTTTGTGAGGGAGACTTATGTTTGGGCAGGCTGTTGTTTTGGGCACAAAACCGAGGCCGTTTGACCCATGCGTTGACCATTGTTGATTGCCCTAATTCAGGGTGTTGCGTTGACTTTTGTTGACCAGATTTGACTTGTTATTTTTGGACTGTTTTGGGCTGCATTATCTTGCAGTTGGAGGCCGAGTTGACCAAGGTTGACCGCACTGTTTTGGATGTCAATTTTAGCCCTGTTGACTAACGTTGACTTTCTGGTTAGGGCTTTTTACTTCTGCTGTTTTGATTGATCAGTTTGGGCAAGTAAATATTGTAAATTGTACTCTCTCTGTGCTGAAATTTTGAAGAATTACAAGAAGAATTGATCAAGGGTTTCCCCACATTGGGGTTTGTCCCTGGCTGTTGCCATATCTTGTGTCCTGTTGTGTTGGCTTGTCTTCTGCTGTTATTGTTTATGTTCTATCTGCATTTTACTATCATGTTGCTATGATTGCTATACTGGATATAATATTAAGCTAATAAAAAAAATTGAAGTAAAATTGCTCTAAGCATAGAACATACCATTGTTATCCTAAAATTAACACTCTTGCATTGTTGAATGAGAGGGTTTGCACCTGTCAGAAAGAGATCGTCCAGATAAAGTACTAAGATGAGAGGTCTATCATTCTCAACCTTAAAGTAAAGGTTCAGATCAACTTCACTTCTTGTAAATCTCAGCTTCATCAGATAGCTGTCGATCCTCTCATACCAAGCTCGAGGAGCTTGCTTCAACCCATAGAGGGCTTTCTTCAACTTGCATACATGTGTTTTACGATCTTGAACTTCGAACCCCTTGGGTTGTTCAACATAGACTTCCTCCTTAAGTGAACCATGCAAGAAGGCGGTGTTGACATCCATCTGGTGTAGGTTCCATCCTTGCGAGGTAACAAGTGCTATAATTGAACGGATGGTGGTATATCAGGCAACTGGTGCAAATGTCTCATCATAGTCCACACCTTCCTTTTGAGAGAAGCTTCGAGCAACAAACCTGGCCTTGAACTTTTCAGCACTTCCATCAGCTCCATGCTTGATCTTGTAGAGCCATTTGGAAGTGACAACAGATTTGTCCTTGGGTCGAGGGACAACATCCCAGACATCATTCTTCATAATCGACTCATACTCTTCGTTCATAGCATCCTTCCATACTTGGTGCTTCACAACTTCTCCTAATTGCACGACTTAGATTGAATGATGGTGCTCATGGCAGTTAAGTACCCTTGGTATCTATTTGACTTCTTACTTTCACGAATTGTCCCCCTTGGTGCAATATGTCTCTCGGCATCTTCGAGAGTTTCCCTAAGCCATGAGGGTCTACTTTTTGAGAAGGAGGGCTCATGAGGAGGTGGATCAATGGGATCCATTGGTCCTTCAACATTGGGCATCAGCTCATCCTGCGGTTCTCCTAGGTTTCCTATATCTGCTTCTTTGTTCTTCCTTGGAATAGGAAGGTTCCTAATCTACCCAAGGGTAGCATCTTCATCGAAGGTGACGTCATGACTTATCTCCACTTCTCTTTGACCAGGCACATAGATTTGATATGTCTTAGAAGTTTCATTGTATCTCACAAATGTTCCTTTCTTCCTAGATGCATCCAATTTGCTTCTCTTTTTTTTCGGCACATGAAAACACACAGGGCTACCAAAAATTCTGAAATGAGAAAACATTAGGTTTCTTACAGGCGAAAACTTCTTTGGGAGTTTTGGAGTCCAACGCTTGATGAGGGCATTTATTTTGAACGTACACGATAGTGTTGGCAGCTTCTCCCCATAGGAATTTCGGAAGGCTTTGATCATGTAGCATGGCACGAGTGGCTTCTATAATGGAACGATTCTTCCTTTTGGCAACGCCATTTTGCTCAGGAGTATATGCGGTAGTAGTCTTCCTTTTAATGCCAACTTCTCTACAATAGTCATTGAATTCATTTGATTCCTACTCGATTCCATTATTGGTCCTCAATATTTTGATCTTCTTCCTTGTTTGATTTTCAACCAAGGCTTCGAAAGAACGAAACCATGTGAACACTTCGTCCTTCTTCTTCAAGAAATAAATCCAAGTTTTGTGAGAGAAGTCATCCACAAAGATAGCGTAATATAAGTATCCTCCAAAAGATGTCACGGGCAACATACCAGATAGATCAAAATGAACCAATCGCAAAATGTCAGTAGTCTTGCTATCACTTGAGGGGAATGGTCCCCTTCAATGTTTTCCTTTGGCACATCCTTGACAAACACCTTCATGTTCTACTTTAAATTCGGGCATACCTGTCACCATATTCCTTGCATCAGCTAGAGCCTTATAATGCAGATGAGCAAACCTCCGGTGCCATAATTCAGATTGAAGAGATGTGTTGCGAGATATAGCTCTTAATGGACTCCCTCCAACTTGATATAGGCTATCAACCCTGAATCCTAGAGTAAATGCTTCTTTGAAATTTCTTTTCCAAACATGTACTTTTCCATCAATGAATGCTACCTTGAATCCTTTGTCTTCCATCGCCGAGATAGATACCAGGTTCTTCTTTAGATTGGGTACATATAGTACTTCTTGTAGATGAATGGTGTTACCTTGATTCAATTGAAGAGTAACATTCCCAACTCCTTTCACATGATAGGTGTCATTGTCTCCAAGAATGATTTCCAAATTTGTATCCCTTTCTATCAGATTTGAAAGAGCTTCCTTATACCCAGTGAAGTGCCTTGAGGCACCACTATCAATCAATCAATTTCCCAAGGTATCCGGAGGGCAGACAGTAGAGAGGGCAGATATAAGATAAAATTCTTTTTGCTTGTTATTTACAACATTAGATTCATCATACCTGGAGTTTCTTGATCTTTTGGGAGGTCGATTATTTCCATGTTGAGTAGCGGGAGCATTCATTTTTCCTTTGTTGTTGAACTTGCCATTTTTTTTATTGTTGTTGCTCCGAAAATTGTTGTAGTAGTTGTTGTCATCATCCGAGGTGTATCCCTTCTATTAGGACACTCCCTAGCATAGTGGCCAAACCTGTTACAAATGAAGCATCTTCCCTTCCTTCCATCTTTGAATCTTGGTCCCCCTTGACAGTGCTTCTTTGAACCTGCATTGTTCTTTCTTTTAGCATGAGAAGATAATGCAGTAGGATCATTCCTATTTGAAGGCATGTCTCTTTCCATCATCCTTGTCTCTTCTTGAGTACATCTAGTCAGCAATTCATCAAAACTTGGAATCCTGTCATTGTTGAGGATAGTAGTGTTGAACACATGCCATTCACGAGGGAGACCTCCAAGGGCAATGAGAGTGAGCTCCCTGTCAGCAATAACTTATCCAATTGAAAGAAGATCATTTTTTATCTCGGTAATGCTCATGAAGTAGGATTGGATTTCTTCACCTCTTCCCTTCTTTATGTCCTTCAACTTGTTTTTGAGAAAGAGAACTTGGTTTGCATTGCTAACTTTGAACATGCCAACCAACCTGACATACATCTCCTTAGATGTGTTCAAATCAGAGATGTATGCAACCAAATGCTTATTAATAGAATCTTTGATGATCTTCCTAGCTTTGACTTCACCTTTCTTGTACTTTGTCTTAGCGGTAGCTAGTGCATTTGAAGGAGGTTCAGTAATCTTTCCCTGCACATAGTCCATAACATCTTGCTCTTCCAAAGTCAAGTCAAGAGACATTTTTCATGCATAATAATCAGATTTATCATTGAGCTTGTCATTAGATTTGAAGTAAGATGTGGAGGCCATTGAATCTTGTCCTTGTCCAACAAATCTCAGTGATTGCTCTTCTCACTCTTGCTTGGGCTTTGTCTTCACCTCAACTTTTATACCATGTTAATTTTAGATAACAATGTTATGTTTTATGCTTAAAAGCAATTTACTCCAATTTTTCTTATTAGCCCAATATCAATTTTCAATTTAGCAATCACATTAACATGACAGTAAATGCAAATAGAACATAAACAATAACCAGAAGACAAGGCAAGACAAGAGGACACAATATTTGGTGGATGCCAGGAAAAAACGCCAATGTGGGGGAAAACCCTTTGATCAAATCTTCTTATTATTCTTCAAAAGTTCAGCAGAGAGAGAGTACAATATACAAAATTTACTTGCCCAAACACAGTGAAATCTGTCTAGTCAAACTGCAGTCAACAAGATGCCCTAACCAGAAAGTCAACGCTGGTCAAATCAGCATAATTACTCCTCCAAATCAGCTCGGTCAAACCCAGTCAATTCGGCCTCCAAAACATTCCAAATTAGCCCAAAACAGTGTTGAAAAAATCGGTCAAACTTGGTCAATGCACAGTCAAACCTGCGGTCAATGCTGGTCAACCTGCCCAAAAATTCTCAAAATCTGTGCCAAAGAATGCGGCCTGCCCAAACAGAAATTCTCCCAAGAAAAACACAGTCAAACAAGGTCAAATGCTGCCCGGTCAATGCTGGTCAAACTTGCTGCAACTTGGTCAACACAGGAAAACAGAAAACACAGTCAACCCTTCGCACATGTGGAGGAGAAGAAGGCTGCTCTGAAATTCGTATGACCCAATCAGATGAGGAGAGAGAGAGATATGTGTGTGATGTTGAATGTCCAAATGAGGTAGATGCTCCTATTTATATGCAACGTTGAGAGTGAAGAGACATGACTTTTGGGCTTCTTGAGCCTACATTAGATTGTGGGCCGACCTTGACAAATGTCCATACAAGAAATAAATTCATAATTCCATTTATACATATCAGAATGAGATGATCTTTAGATCAATCCTACACCCCTCAGAAAGAGGAACCCAACAAAAATATCATCTCCATCATATGAGCTATCCAAGGTGGAGTTTGGCCCTAGTTGCCAAATTTAACAGTTATGTTGTTGGATATGCTCCCCAACTGGGATAACCTGTTTGATACATGTTAGATATTAAATACAGATACGTCACAGGTATGTCAAGGTATTTGCCATGAATTCATATTCAATTTGTATACGTGACAGATCCATACAGGATCTTTGCTAAACACATCCAGATATGTTTGGGATGCCATCTTATGCACAATTAAAAGTAAACGTTATGAAGGAACAAAAAGAAAGTAAAACAAAGAAACAGACAAAAAGGTTCTAAGAGGTGGTTGTTTTCCTTGTAAGAGAGCAACAAAATAGTTTTTTCAGCATACTGTGACATTTTACAAGAGCAAGTTGTATTGTTGGGAATACGTGGCATTTTCAGAAGGATACAGAGCAATTTTTTGGAAGGAGTAATTTCTTATGACAATGTTTTGAGAATAATGTTTTGGGCAAGCCTCTGAGGATATTTTCATGTGTTTTCTGGTATTTGTTTTGCACATAATTTTTTTTAATATATACATTGAACATTTTTTGTGTACCATATCGAACTGTATTGTATCCCAAAAATTCTTGAAAATTTTGATGCATCTATATTGATTCCTTATTTATCAATTATGGTAGCTTAGGTACATACATTTTTTAATTCAAAACGTTTTTGTAGATTCATAAGAAATATTCCTCTTGTTGCTTAAGCTAATCGCTAGACATCAACCTTCAAGTACCTTTTATTGTGTTTGCTCAGATTTTGTAGGTAAAATTGCGATATGGGTATCAAGGATATGGAGCAATTTCCCTGTAAAATGATATCTTACCCTCCCCAACTGCCCCCTCTATGTGCTCTTGCATACATCCCAATTGTGTGTGATATGTATTAACATCAGAATATTGCTTAAGCACATTTGTTCCATGCCATGGATAACCGTTTCATTCACATTATTGAGAACCTTTTTGAGATGCTTTGAAAATACGCTAGTTGAGATATCTCACTGAAGCTAACGTGATAAACCCTTGTGTCTGATCTCCAAAAGCATAGAGAATGAAGTGGTGTGATGCATCAAGTTTCAAAATGCCAAGGAATTTGACACAGTAAACAGATTTGGGATGTACTTTTACCTACTTTACCATCTATTTGCTTAAGCTGTTTTCCCTGTCAGCATAGTCAAGGATGCGTTGTCTCCTTTCGAGAAAGTTTGGAGCAATAATGCTAGTGGATGGTTGGTTGCAGGCTCCTATGTTGCTGGAATTGTTCGTTTTCTTTTTTCCACAGAAAAAAAGGTGATTTTATTCATAGACAGAATGAAAACTGTTCAGGTACAAAGAGTACATCACTATAGTCCTTCCCTTTTTCCATCTAAACAGATGGTTCTCCACTGTAAACAAAATATAGTAAGCTTCACCCATAAGGGTTCAAAAAAAGACGGGGATAGTTCCTTCTCTATACAAAAAAACTGCCCATTATAGATTTCATGCATAGAAAAAAATTCATGCAGACTTCCACCATATTTCAAGAAAAATATGCATTTTGACTTTCCAGAACAAGTACCATAGACTTCAGGACTGAGAGTAGGCAACATAGGATCCATCTCTGGTCTCTATCAGGATCATTTGGTCTTCATTTAAATGTCGACCCTGTTTATAACGTGTGTCAATCACATTATTGAGTTCCCTGAAAATGTTTGCGAATCAAAACTGGAGCTAATCACTTTTAAGCTATCTCCCAGAGGTCTGAGCAATATATTGTGAAATTGACTGGTTCCAGCCATCCATTTTATTACCAAAGCAGAATCACTACAAATCTGGATTGTGGTTATATTCCTATAATGCACATTTCATTAGTAATTTTAAGGCCATCAGTTCAGCTGACAAATTATATCCAGCACTTGGTCCTGCTTAAATTTTTTAAAAATGTTCATAAAAGAAGTTCAAAACTCCTCCAGCACTGCTCAAGTTTCCACTGTTCTGAAAATCCCTGTCAATGAAGCCCTAACAAAAGGATCTGTCTATTTGAACCTCGTGGATCTGCCTTGGAATATTTTCAGAATCCCATGTGATGCACATCTGACCGAATGCATAGATATGAGTATAAACCTGAAAATATGGGATGAACTTGTCCTAAAAATTAGTCAAGTTTTGAGCCAGTCAAATGCCCCACAGGATCAAGCATGGAATAGATCTGAAATTCCAGTTTATGATTAAGCAATTACACTTCAGAAATTCAACCATAAACCATAAAGATAGTAGAGATCACAATGCACAAAAAGAAAACACAAGATTTACCTTGGGAAAACCCAACAACCTTTTTCTTAGAGTAATTGTTCAGTTCAACAAGAGATACATCTAATGCGGCTAGTCAACTATGCTTATGGTCAAAACGTGGTCTCCAACCCTCAAGTCAAGCCTCCCAATCAGCCCAGCAACTCGCTCTTATCAGATCTTCCCTAGGCTGAATTTCGGCCTCCAGAATTTTGGCCTGCTCAGAAAACTGCTGCCCAGAAAAGTCACATGTGCAAGTTATTGGAGAGAGAAATGCGAGCTAGAGAAAGAGAGATCTTCGTCCTTCTTTTTGTCCTTCGCTTGGATGCCCAGAATCTGTCTTGTTGTGTGATGATTGAATGGTGCTCTTGTGGAGGAGGTCGAATGCCTTTATATAGTGATCTGCCTGTCCAGAATGGGTGTGTCTCTTCACTGGGCTGACTTGAATTGAGGGAGGACTGACTTGACTATCTTGGAACCAAAAATTCAAATTTCAAAATTCGAAAATTTCTCTTTTAAATCTGACATGAAGAACATGTCATATATAAATTCTTTCCGGGGATAAATAATCAAAATGACATGAAGAACATGTCTTACAAATTCTTTATATATTACAAGGGCTAAAACATAATTATGAAGACTGACCATACCTACCAAAATTCAACACTCCCTCTTAGTTAGGTAGGTATTTATGATGACTAGACAAATGTTCTTCATTGTGAACAAATTTCTCTAAGAGAAAGGTTATAACAAATCATCACCATAATCGTATCACAATTGTGACACATGGTATTCCAATAACACCAACCATTTACCATAATAAGGTCAAATAAATTTGACATATAGGAACTGAACAACATCATGATGGTATCATCATTCAGGTCAGTACCTCAGACCTATGGTATCTCCTGACCATAATACGGGTTAGTACTTCAGAAACATGGTATATCATTTTTTTTTAACCATAATGAGTATAGTTTATATTAAAAAGTCGCGCCCATTCGCAACAAAATCAGGTTTTCACATCGATTTATCACTGCTTCAACACACTGATAAAAGTTTCTTGGTCCATCTGGACTTTTGTAGTAGCTATGGCTATCTTGCTTACAAAATTTCCCATTCTGGGATATCTACAACTATAACTTTGAGAAGTATATACATTTGCAGTTCATCATTTGATAAAACAAAACCAAAACCAATACAGAGATGGTTAGATATCCATAGGGGCTGGGCTGTTTAGATCCAGGCCCAGGGAGGTATCTTTTGAGTCTTTGGAATTCTCCTGGTCTGTCACGCCCTTCGTGTTTGCCTCCAAACCATCGTCCATTGCATCCACCTTGAGCTTCAAATTTTCCAGCTAGTGACATAGTGTGTCCATGTTGATTTGGGGTAGCATCGGATGTGCTCTAGCCATGAAAATTGGTGGAGAGGCTAAAGCACATGACATCGCCAAGACCCAGAAATGGTTTTGGCAGATTCTAACCGGCTTGGGAGATATTAAAATAATTAATATTTTTAATGGAGTTCCTAAGTCTAAACTTAGGAAAAATAAAATATTAATGGGTATTAATATAAAACTAGGTTAGAAAGTTCCAAAAGTCATGGATCAAGCCAAATCTAATCTTAGCCATTGATTACAGATTTAATCTCGGCCATTGAAGGACCAATAGGAAAAGTATAAGAAGAGGCTTGAGGGTCAGTTGGAGAACACACTGAGGGAGACCAGTCAGTTCGATTTCTGGAGCGAGGTTAGATCAGAAATTCGAACTAGTGGTCTGGAGAGTGGTAGGAGGCAACAAGTACAGAACAGAGAGTTGAGAACAGCACCAGGGGAATAACACAGAGGTTGGAGAGGCAGACGCAGAGGCTGCAGACTGCGCTGTCATTGAAGGGCCTGCGTGGGTGACGCAGAGAGGCCCAGTGCTGACGCAGAGAGGTAGGGGCTAACGCAGAGGGTCTGGGAGCTATGCAGAGGTCAGCCAGGCTGACGCTGAGACTGTGGGAAGTGCTGAAGAATTTTCTCTCAGTTAGGTAAGCCAGTTTGGCACTTAGTTGTACCGAAGAATTGCTGAATAATAAAATCCTCCCTTGCTGCACCGGTTTTTCCACATTGGGTTTTTCCAGGGACTGATTGTCCAAAATATTTGTGTCTATGTGTTAATTCTTGTGCATGTGTTTGTTTCTGTATTATGATGTGATATCTACAACATGATTTATTTTAATGTTTACTGAAGGATTTTCATAAATAACTCATCGGAAATAAATAGGTAAAATAAATCAGTTGTTGCAGTGATATAATTTCACAGTTCACTTCGTCCTCAAGTTGCCTGATACATTCCTTTTTCTCAATTTCCCTTTCCTGCATGGTCATATTCTTGTGCATTTGCTGATGCATGTTGCGTTGGAGTTCTGACAGTGCTTCCCACAGGTCTCAATGATCTTGAACACAAGTGAGACAAGAGGGTCTGTATCTGCCACCCTGCACCGAGGAACCAACTCTCAACCCACCAGACCTCGGCCCATGGCTTCCCTACATGGCCGACCAAGATCAGTCTTCAGAACCCTGCTTGTTGGCTTCCAAAATTGTGCTTTTTATCGATCTCCAGAAATTGTCGCTGTTTTCCCCATTCTCCCACTACCAGGCACCCTCTCGCGCCCACAACAGACTGCTCTGCTCCTCGACGACAATGCACCATCCAACCTCATGATGACTCCAATTCTCCTCCCTCTTTTGGATAGAATTACTAACCCACCCAATGTCCCAAATCTAGTCCGTCTGTAAACACTCCGGACAACCCAAGCCTAACACCCGCGACCTTCCAGTTATGCTCAGAATTTCTTGATTTTCCTTCAAAACCTCAGGCAAACAAACCTTCGTTCCCTCATTTCGACTCTTCACAACATAACTCCTAGCCTTTGTGACACATAAAATGATACACAACAACCTCGACTCTAGTGACGGGGCTTCGCAGAGGCCACCGTCCCACTCTCAAACCTTAGAACATACAAAATCCACATACCAGTTTGCACTTTATACCTGCTGCCTGACCTGGAGGTGATGCAGAGATGAGCGAGGAGATTGTTGCAATCGAGATCCCATGAGTACTCCATCATAAATCCACCCTCCTCCATTAATTTCCCACCAAGCTCTTGATCTCTATTAGTCATTCCCATAATTCTCCCACGAACGAGCCCAACTTCACTGAGGTCTTAAATTTTGCTCCATAAAACTCAAATCCCTGCAGGCGCCTGAGGTGAGACGCCGCCCAATTCTCCAAGAACCAGGGCCGAAATGGTGAGGCCGCATGCTGTGACTTATTCTTGAAATAGGTGTGGTACAAAATTTCCATGGGACGCCACTTTTAGAGCGAGTCTGGATGTTCGACATGTCACGAGTCTGCATGGTTAGCAGGAGCTTGTAGAGGGTGATGCGACAGGGGGAGGAGGATCCCAGGGCGAAGGTTATAATGCAGAGGTGGAGGTTAGAAAGGGGAGGGGACACAGGGAAGGGGGAAGGGGAGGGAAATGAGGAAGGGAAGGGAGAATGGGAGAAAGGGGAAGGGAGGCGGGGTGGTGGGAGGGGGAAGATGACAGGAGAGAGCTAGGGGGAGAAGGGTGGGGCTTCATTTCATTATGGAATGATAGTTGCAACTTTTCCACATCCATATCTATACATTGAGGCTTTATTTTCGGCCTGCACATAACTCTCTTCATGTTCTTAAGGAATTTTTGTTGTGCTCAAGACATCGTTGATTAAACATTTTTCCTCCAGATGGCTTGCCTTATTGGCATGTCTGTCAACCTCATGATTATTTCCCCTCAAAACATGATAAAAGGTCACTGAGTTGAAAGCAGGGATCAAATTTTGGGCTCTCATAATTGATTTAGGTTAGAGATCTTAGCCTTTGAAGTGTTAATCATATGCCTCATAACGATCATGGAGTCTCCTAACACCTGAATCTTTTTTATTCCATTTCTTTGTGCCAGGATTAGTCCCAGGAGCATTCCATCAACTTCAACTTGGTTATTGGTCTTTCGGTCTAACCCCCAAGCATAACTAAATTCAATGATTCCTTCGGGATTAATGAAAATCCCTCCCCCTCCTGCCACCCCAGGACTTCCTTTTGACGCATCGTCGAATTGAAGGGTCCACTTATTTGTGGTTTTTAGCCATGCCACTTGCTCCTTCAGGGACAACCTCAAAATCCAATTGGCCTAAACACAGGGAGTACGCACCGAATCCCGGGAGGTCAGGGGGACCTCCCACGGGGCTATCCAAGCAGATTCCAGCCGATCCAAAGAAGGCTCATTGACAGGATTATGCAGCTCCATACAGGCCGAGAGGGATGTCATGGCTATATTCCTTGCCGGGATCTGGGACATTCTGAAAATCGCCTTATTCCTAGATATCCAAATTTGCCAATTGATATACTTCAGGAGAGCGAACCACACCTCCTTAAATTTGTTTTTGGCCTGAAGGGAGCCCACATATGAGTTGGGCCAAGAGTTGAAGAAGGATTGAATATTTGTAGGCCAGATGGTTTTGCAGTAAAGGGGACTGAGGGCTACAACCCAAACTTCCTTCGTCACATGACACTGCAGGAAAAGATGAGAGATAGACTCCTCCTCTGATTCGCAAAGTGGATATCTTGAGGGGCCAATCTGCGCCCGCTTTCTAAGGTTTTCAACAGTAAGAATTTTTTTATGGGTGAACAGCTAGCAAAAGAAATTGATTTTTGGAATGGCATTTGTTTTCCGGATTTTTCCCCAAACCGCATTTTTAGGAGGTAAATGGGTGTCAGCGAGCACGTGCAAATAACCATTCTTCAATGAGTAGCTAGCGCTCTTCCAACCCCAACAACCTCAGGAGCCTTTCACGTTGAGGGAGAAGAGCCTCTGGGATGTTATCCATCATCCAATGTTTCCAGCCACCTTGCTGGTCCCACTCCACAATCTGATCCAACAATACCACCCCTGTACTTTCCAAAAAAAGATGAAGTTCCTCCAAAGATTGATCAGAATCCAGGGATTGAAGGCCAAGGATTGAATCAGTAAATATATTGATAGTGGCCCCATTTCTAGGGATCTTGCTTAAATATTTTGTGATGAGGTCCTTGGAGGAATTGATCAATCGCCAAATGGGGGAACCCCATCTAGAGGCCAATTGCCCAACTCGGTCATTTGAAGGAGATAGGTACTTGGACCTGATAACTTGAGACCACTACTGGCTCGGGCTTATGACAGAGCTCCAGTAAAGTTTTTCTCCTATAGCCATATTTGCCAATCTTGGGTCCCTGATCCCCAATCCACCATGCTGCTTTGGAGCTCTAACATTTTTCCAATTTACTAAGTGATATTTCTTGGTTTCTGTTTTGCCTCCCTTTTTACAGGAATTCCATGATGAATATGCCCGTTTGGTGAAGCACAATTTTGGGAGCTTGTAGAGCTGTGAACTGATACAGGGGGATAGCTGAAAGCGCTGACTTTACCAAAATTTCTCTGCCCGCATTATTGAGCCAAATTCCACCCCAGTTTACAATTTTAGATTTTATTTTCTCTTGCAGTTTTTGCCAGGCGTTCGATGCTGCTCACCCAAAAAGATTGGGATCCCTAAGTAGTTGAACTCTCTCCAGTCTCTGATAGCTTTAAATCCCAAAATTTCCTCAATCTTTTTTTCTTTTTGCCTTGTAATATTCCAGCTGTAGATGTGGCACTTACTGTCACTTGTAGCTCCCCCCGAAGCACTGAGAAATTTATCTAGAATATTTTTAAACCTCCTAGCAATAGTGGTAGAAGCACCTCCCATTAATATAGTCTCATCCGCAAACTGTCCATGGTTTATGCTTTTGATGCCCTCCTAGAAACAAATGCTCGAAAGGTTGAGGGAGGCCCTCTCGGATTCCAAAGCTCTACTCAGGGCATTAACCATAATTATATAAAGAAAGGGTGAGAGGGGATAGCCTTGTCGGAGACCTTTGGAGGCTTTGAAGAAACTCGCACCCTGACCATTCACCAATGGAGCAATGCAAGGGGAGGCAATACAAAGATATATCCATCTTATGAAGGTCTCATCCATGATGAGTTTACGAAGAACTTTCTGCAGGAAATTGTGTCTAACCCAGTCAAATGCATTAGCCATATCCAGTTTAATAATCATGCCCTGATCACCCTGTCTCCAGTTAGAGTTCAAGGCTTCTTAGACGAGGATAATGTTGTCAAAAATTTGTCTCTCAGGGACAAAGCCCCCTTGATTGTCGGAGATTAAGGGGGGCAGAAACGCCAAGTCAACAACTTCGAAAAGATCTTATAAGAGACATTGTAGAGGGAAATAGGGCGAAATCTAGAGAATGAGGACGGGTTTGACTCTTTGGGGATTAAGGCTAGGAAAGAAGAATTTATGCCGCCCCCCATTGCACCATTTTTGAGGGAGTATCCTACCAACCTACAGAGATCTCTCTTTATGACATCTCGGAAGGAGTGATAGAAGCTCACCGAACACTTGATCTTGTATACCCATTTGAAGGACACCATTGATTTTCCTTCAATTCTAAGCACAATCTCCCATACATCATTCTTCATAATCGATTGGTATTCTTCCAACATTGCATACTTCCAAACTTTTTGGCTAGCTGCTTCTTCATAGGTGGAGGTTCATCATTAATAAGATTAGTCATCAACATTGCATAACCAGAATACCTCTTTGGTCTCCTTATTTCCCTGAAGGTGCCACGTGGTGTTGCATGTCCTTCGACTTCCTGCAAGGTGGATCTCAACCAAGTTGGCCTTTTCTTGATTTCAAGAACAACAGCCGAGTCCATTGGTTTGATTGACCCTTCTGGCTCTTTTTGATGATCAATGGGATGTTCAGAAGGACATGATGAACAAAATCCTTCTTCCTTGGGAGCTTCATGTTTTTCGTCCTCATCAGAGTCCACTTCTTTAGATTTCCAATGAGCCACATTCTCATCAAAGGTCACATCCCTGCTAACTTCAACTTCTTTTTTTTCTTGGAATATATATTGTATATGCCTTTGATGATTCACTATAACCAACGAAAATTCCTTTCTTTCTTGAAGGTTTTAACTTCCTTCTTTTATCTTTAGGAACATGAATATAAACATGACAACCTAATTTTCTTTAATGACCAACTTGAGGTTTTTATCCGATGAACGCTTCTTCAAGAGTCTTGTCTTCCAAGATTCAATGAGGACTTTTATTTTGAATATAGACAACGGTCATGAATGCTTCACTCCATAGAAACATAGGTAGGTCTTGGTCATGAATCATTGCCTTGATGGATTCTTCAATGGTTCTATCCTTTCTTTCAACAACTCTATTTTGTTGTGGATTATATGGGACTATCAAGTTCCTCTTAATCCCAGCGTCTTTGCAAAAGGCAATGAGCTCCTTGGAGGTATATTTTCCTCCATTATTGGATATCAAGATTTTGATCTTCTTTCCCTTCAAGTTTTAGACTTCAACTTTGAATTCCTAGAACTTGTTAATGACTTCATCTTTCGTGTTAATGAAGTAGATCCACGTATTATGAGATAAGTCATCAATGAATGTTACATAGTACAAAGAGCCTCTAAGAGACTTCACTGGCATAGGACCACATACATCAGAATGGACTAAGTCCAAAACTTCCTTGGATCTACATTCGCTGCTTGGAAAAGGCTTCTTGGCATTCTTTCCAACCGCACATCCTTTACATACTCCTTCATGCTCTTCCTGTAAATCTAGAACACCTGAAACTATTTGTTTTAAGGCAGGCAAAACTCTACAGTGAAGGTGACCATATCTTCTATGCCAAAGCTCACATGGATTAATATCATTATGTACACGTGCTTGAGTAGGTTGTTTCAAAAGTCTATACAACCTTCCTTGATGAATGCCAATTCCTCTAGCGGAATCTATACTAGAGCCTTTGGGCTAAACAAGAACTTTACCATCAACAAAAGCTACTATAAGTATCTTCCAAGCATGAAATAGAAACCAAATTCTTCTTCAAACTTGACACATAATATATTGCTAAGATGAACATTATGACATGATTCTAGCTCAATGGATGGCTTCCCAATGCCTTTGACCGCATAACTATTATTGTCTACAAGTCCCACCTTTTGTGCCAATCTTCTTTCCACTAGACTTGTGAGGTTGTCTCGATCTCCCGTCATGTGCCTTGAAGCACCATTATCTACTAGCCACAAGTCTTCACTATTTGCAATAGAACCAGTAAGAGTAGAGAAATAGAAGAATTCTTTATTACCTAGATTTTCGTTCTTTGGTCTCTTTGGAAGATCTTCAAAATCTGTTACGGAGGCATGCTGCTTTCCCTTTCTCTTTCTATCATTCTATCTTTCAGGACAATCGTGTCAAAAGTGACCAAATTTGTGACATTGATAGCATTGAACCTTTGACATGTCTCTCTTTCCTTGAGGGGCATATTTTCTTTCTTCAGTTCTTCTTCCTTCATTTCTTCTTTGGAAACAAAAAATCTTTCTTCCTCCTTTCTTGAAACGTGTTACCAACCACCAGTGGGTGATCTCGTAGGAGAAATATTCTCCTAGATTTGTCATTAGCCAACAACCAATAGCCCCTTGCAACCCCCTAATAGCTTCGATGTGCTACTATTGTTTGCCACCTGAGCCAACCATTGTGTACCCTCGCTCATCTGTCATGATCGTATGTTTGAAGGTGGGCCATCCAACCCCGAAGGTATGATTTTTCATTATGTAATTGAGTGTTTAGGCTTGTTTCTCTTGGGCACACTTGGGCATGGATTACTAGGGGGACTTGGAGGAAAGAAAGGGCTTTCACTGTACTCTGGTTCCCTTACCTCAAATTGGGGGGGTTTAATCCTGCATCCTAGTCCAGTGGAATCTCCTCTACTGGCTATTAGCTTTAGGAGTGGGACTACCTGGGAAACGCTGATTTTGGTCACGTGGTCCCTATTACCGCTCAAACTAGTAGGGGTCTTAGGAGGTGGTCCTATAGAACAACTACTAGGTCAAGGGGCAATAATGGAGCGATAACCCACTGTCACCTCAACTAAGGCTCCTTGCTCTTTACGGACTTTCACCAATGGGAGGAGACCCGGTATAAAGGGAATCACTAGGAAGGATGGATCAATGAATGGATAGAGAGTGATTCCCAAGGCCTATTCACAAGAGAGGCTCAAATAATTGGCTTGCTTGCTTTGAAAGCAAGGTGATTGACTCTCTAAGAAGGGCTATGGGGATACTTAGACCTAGGGTTGGTGAATAGCTTTTAACAAGATGTATCCTAAACCTAAGAATCCTGAAGGAGAAATGGCTTCTATGTGACCCTTGCGGAATGTGAGTTACAAAGTTGTGGGACCACAAAGAACCCAAGTGGACCCAAACTAGGTCAAGGGTGTGGGGTTGATCATCAATAGATGGGCTTGACTAGGTTTGGGAGGAGAATAGGATCAAAGGAATAATTTTCTTTTGGAGTTTAAATGCAATGATCCAAATGAAGACACTAACCAAAGGGAACCTAGGGAGAAGAATGATCCTTGAGCTAGGGCTTGCGATATCTCGAGATTCCACTGTCAGATTGAGCTGAAATTTGGAGGACCCCTTGAGAAGACCCCAACACAATCTCATTTGAAAGGGTAACTATAATAGGGGAAGCCCACACTTAGGTATATGAGTGTAAGAGGGAGTAATTGTGGTACATAAGTTACCTCGACCTTTGTTTTTCCACCCTTCTTCATATGCCTTTTTCCTTTTGTTATTTTTTCTTCATAACTACCCGGGGCTCTAGGGAATGAGAGCATGAGGTGTGTTATATAGCAATAGGCACCCCCTTTTAAGGTGGGGCATTTCATTGCCCACCAGGGGTTGGGACAATCAGCAGTTCCTCGATGTGGAGAGGGCTCATCTATGATCCATAGGAACTAGGGTGATGGCCATAAATAAGGGGTAGAACTTATGTTTGGCTTTTGCCCACGTGCTAAATTTGTATATCTTGGCCATCTTTTGCATTTTGTGGTACATCTCTTGTTGAGAGTGGCCAAATTATGCATTTTCTTTACTTTTAGCTGCATCAACCTCCGTGGCATCGTTCCAGGCCCAACCTAAAGTGTGGACAAGGGGAAGGGGAGGCTAACCCTTTGTGGACATAGATGGGAAATGTTATGAATGGGGTTATAATGAGCGAAGTGGAGTGATGTATATGGTATCGGGAAGCGGAACCGCACAACCAAAATCAGGATTTCCCATGTACTGCCAGCCCTAAAGCCAATTACTAGTAAAGGAGATCCCATGGGACTAGGATATAAGGCTAACCATCAAATTGGGTAGAGGAGACAAGAGTACAGACCTAGCCCACTCTTTTCGTTGAATCCCCCCACCAATCCATGCCCAAAAGTGTCCATGAAAAGTAAGAAAAATTACTCAACTATACCAATGAAAAGCCACACCTTTGGGGTCGGGAGACCCACCTTCAAACATATGATCATAACAGATGTGCGAGGGACCACATGACTAGCTCAAGTGGCAGAGACAATACTACCCATAGGTGGTGGGTAACAGTCCCGTTTCCCAATACCATATATCTCACTCCCCTCCGCACATTACAAGCCCTTTTCACATTTTCCCCATCTGGGTCCACGTTTGTCCATTGGGTCCACAAGGTGTTAACCTCCCATTTCCCTTGTCCACTCCTTGGTTTGGGCTTGGAATGATGCCCTAGAGGTTGATGTAGCTAAAAAGAAAGATAAAAACATATTATGGCCACATACAATAGGAAATGTACCACCAAATGCAAAAGATGGCCAGGACAAGAAAATTTAGCATGAGCTCTACCCCCTATTATTATGGCCATCACTCTAGTTCCTAGGGCCCCTATGGGTGCCCCCTACGTCATTAAGGAACACATGAATGTCCCAACCCATGGTAGGCAATGATCTGCCCCACTTTGAAGTGGGTAATCAGTGCTATATCTTACACATCATGCTCTCATCCCCTTGAACTGTGTGTAGTAAAATGAAGAAAAATCAATGAAAGGCAAAACGAAGACGAAGAAGGATGGAAAAACAAAGACTGGGGTAACACATGTACCACGATTGCTCCCTCTTACATTCATACACCCAAGGTGTGTGCCTCCCGCATCATAGCTATCCTTGTACCATGGCATGTGGCTTGGAGCTTCCCCTTTCTCCCCCACTCCATTCCATCACTATTTCACATGACACTTTCCATTTGTTTCGTGTACCATGGACTTGTCACTCCTTTAGAGGTTGAAACCACCAAATAGTGTCCTTCATTAACCACTCCTACTTAGGAAGGTAACATTAATACATGTTCAAAGCCCAAATTTGGAAGGGAATGCCACTTTGGAGTGTCCATTTTTGCCCTTGATTAGTAAGCTTATTTACTCAATTGCACTAATGAATAATTATATTTGAAGGTGAGGAGACACATTGGATTTTATACAGGATTGCAGGTGGGTTTTCATCTTGGACTTGGCCTCCCTAGACGGGATCTAAGCCCTCCAAAGGATCACAATGGCATTTGTAGGGTGAGCGTTGAGAGCCATGGGCCTCCAACCATGCAGAGCATTGATTGCCACACCATGGGCTTTTTCAAAACCACCACTTGTTCATGCCCCATTTATGCAGAGACGATGTTGCACTAGGACCACGTTGCCCAACCGGATACACATTGCACTTGACACTTGGTAGTTGTTCCAGGGCCCAGAGGGGGGTTATGTCCCACATAGGGAGATATGGAAGGGCATGTGTCATCTTCTAGCCCTCATTGATGGAACATCGACTTGATCTTTAGCCACTTGGAGACCCATGACACCTACTTGGAGCCCATAAAGCCCAAATAAGGGATTTGGACATGTTTTGTAGCATATGGAGGGCATGTCCCACTTCATCATCATTTTTGAGGTCCTCCCCCACACTATGAGCACAAGAGGCCTCAACACTAGCATTGGAGAACACTTCACATGGATGACATGGGCTAAAGGAGAAATAAAATAGTGATTAATGTTTAAGCTATCTTGGTTGGCTTGTAACCAAGGGTTTGTTACCTTATTTGACACTTTAGGGGCTTGTCCATTATAAATTTGAACTACTAACTCATGCATAAATAGATAAAACCTAGTCTCATTTTAAACATCATCACTTGGATTTTTGACTAGCTCATTATATATTTTCGACCTGTAATTTGTGGAGTGATTTGGATGAATTTTGATGATTGGATAATTTTTCTATATCTCTCGGAGCTTCTTTTAGGCATTGTGATGGATGGATATATTCGTCATTGTCTTGTAAGTGCTATTTAATGCTATATTTCTGAATTTTGATTAATATCTAATGCATGGAATGTTTTCTCATGGTTGTTAATGTGCCCTAATTAATGAAAATTTGTTAAACATTGAAACTGTTGTGAAATTTTGCATGTGTTACTCATAGAAATGAATGAATGAATGTTCCTAGGGGATTTGTTGCATATGCATCCTCAAAACTTCATTTGCAATTTCCATTGAAGTATAAATATCTAGAAGTGATGTGTAGCTGCCTCCATTAGGGCTAGCTGTTAATTTTAGATATGTTCTATGCTTAGAGCAATTTACTTCATTTTTTCATATTAGCCCAATGACAATATTCAAATTAGCAATCACATCAACATGATGGTAAAGTGCAGATAGAACATAAACATAAATCGCATAAAACAAGCCAAGACAAGAGGACACAAGATGTGGCGCCAGCCAGGGACAAACCCCAATGTGGGGAAACCCTTGATCAATTCTTCTTATATTCTTCAATAGTTCAACAGAGAGAGATAATACATATACATCAGAAGTCAACACTTTGACTTGTCAAAATAAGAGCAAAGATCTTCACAATGAAGATGACATAAAGAGGTTGTAGATTTGAGGACATGGACTGCAGTTTTGAACTCGGGTGAAGGCAAACATTCTTCTAAGGTGATTCCATCACCATGCTGCATCCATCATGTTGCATCTCATCACCATGCTGCACCTAGCTAGCTGTCTAATCCTTAATGAACCCATGATTATAGCTCTGTCCATCTCATATTGGAACAACACCATATAACCCTCTAATAGTCAACAAGATGGCCTGAGATCACAACAGAATGTCTCATAAGACAACTCCTAGGATAGCTGAAGATGTGGGCATATATAAGCCCTCATAACCATACAAAATATTGACTGTGGTGTTATGGCCTGCGGCCTAACACATAGTCTTCAATTAGCATCATAAACCTCTGCTGCTCACAAGTGAGTCTGCCCCTTCATATTCTCTTACATGATTGCTCATCAATGATGAAGCTCCACCAAGGTCACTGAACAAAGGGCCTATATTAACCGTCCTCTAACAATCCCCTTTTGCTGCTTCAAAGGTCATTGTACCAAGGTCTTCAACACAGTGATACAATAATAATGCTCTTGCATTTATTGTCAACATAGTCCTAACATATGCTGTCCAAGCATGCCTTGCAGGACATACTTTAATGCATACCCTTCAACACTCTTCACCATGTCATTCAAGTCACTTCTAGACCTTCCTTATCTGCCTGAAGCTTGACGCTGTCCCTGTCCAAACAGATTATGCATCATTCAACTTCCTCCATGACTGCGGCTAGGGCAATGCTTGAAGCCTTCTTCAATTGTGGATGTATTGCAACTTATAGTGCAGAATAAGCCCAATAGTTAGAGCAAATCTGGACTGCAACTAGGGCTGTCCTTAGGACTGCGTAATGCCTCCTTTTGCTGTAGATAAACCCTTATTGACTGCGGCCTAGTACAACGTATTAGGGATCTCCTTTAGGGCTGAGATAAGGCAGCGTTATAGGTCTCTTATAAATAGCATTAAGGTCTCTTCACCATGATTGCGTTTAGGGCAACGTTAGGGTATTTAAGGACAACATCTTAGGGTCTATTATAGACCTGCGTTTTAGCCACTCCTTGCTGTGTTTCCATGACTACATTTAGGGCAGCGTAGGTCTCTTTAGAAAGCCCTTTCACATCCACATCTAGGGCTTCTCCTTGATTGTGATTAGGGCTGTCCTTGGCAGCGTATAAGAAGCTTTGTCTCCTCCATGACAACGTCAGGGTCTAGGGCATCCTAGCATAGATTGTATTAAGGGTTGCACAAGTCAGTCTTGAAAGTATGGCATTGCTGGAACCTCAACTTGGATCATGACTGTATCAAGGATGAGGATAAAGTTTGATGCACTATCTCATGTAGTAGTGACAAGGATGAGGATTGAAGTTTGATGCACCATCTCATGTAGTAGTGACAACTAAAATGTTTTGGGAGATATATTGGGTCAAGGATTGACTATGTTTGGCTCAGTTTGATGAGCTTCCTGTTAATGCTTCTTGGATGCAAGATTTTGTCCAGATTGACCAGCAGTCTTCTCTGGTCAAGGGTTTTCTACTGCTGTCATAAATATTAGCTTTGTATATTTTTACTATCTCTCTCTCTGCTGAACTATTGAAGAATATAAGAAGAATTGATCAAGGGTTTCCCCACATTGGGGTTTGTCCCTGGTTGGTGCCACATCTTGTGTCCTCTTGTCTTGGCTTGTTTTCTGATGTTTATGTTTATGTTCTATCTGCACTTTAATATCATGCTAATGTGATTGCTAATCTGGAATTGATATTGAGCTAATATGGAAAAATTGATTAAATTGCTTTAAGCATAGAACATACCTAAAATTAACATGGAATCAGAGCCTCTCTCAGACAACCGATAAGAGCTCCTCTGGGCTACAGATTTGGCGTCTCTTTAAGGCCTCTAGACTGCGGATACTCCTGCTGTAGCTTAAGGCTCTACTTGAAACTATTGTGAAATTTTGCATGTGTTACTCATAGAAATGAATCAATAAATGTTCCTAGGGGATTTGTTGCATATGCATCCTCAAAACTTCATTTACAATTGCCATTGAAGTATAAATATCTAGAAGTGTTGTGTAGCTGCCTCCATTAGGGCTAGCGAAGCTACCTCTAGGTCTCCTTGAAGAGCGAGTTACCATACTAAGGTCATCCTTGACTCCAATTCTCCCCAAGTGGAAGGCACTGGTCTTGAATCCTTGGTGATCATCTTCAAATTGATAAATCATACTTCTTTTCACTTTTTTTTCGTCCCTTTAAGGATAAGGAGGTCTCCCTAGGGCTTGGTGCGAAATGCATTAGAGAGGAGCTTTTGCAAAACCATTTGGAAAACCTACTGCGTTGGTGTTTCCTCTAGCTCTCCTCTAGCTTTGAAGCAATTCTCATGGTGGATTCTCCACAGAATTTGATGCCCTAGCCATTGCATCAAGAGGGAACCCTAGGTGTTAATCCTTCAACTTGGGGATTTCCTTGAAGGCATTTGCTTTGGTACTCATTGGAGTAAATCATTAATTTCCTTTTCTCTTGTCTACCTGGGCCTTGGATGAACTCAAACCTCGCTAAATATCTCAACCCCAAGTCTTGTGTAGCCTTATCTTCAAGGGGATCTTTTGTGGAAAGTCTTACAAGCGTCTCCCAAAGCTTGCACATTTATTGAAACTTTCCATTGAATGAACCACCTTCCCTTACTTCAAACCTACCATAGATACATATCTATGACAAGTGAGGATTACTAGGACTCCTCCCATCGGTGAAAATCTGAGAAGAGTAGGTGAGTTAGGTTGTAGTGACAGTGGGTCTCTGTCCCAAGTGTTCTTATGCCCTCTAGCTTTTGCTTATTTACAAGGTCTATTAGTTTGTGCAACAACAAAACGTCCTGCATATATCTGAGAATCACCTTCATTAGATTTTTGAATCTTTCCTCTTGATATGAGCCTTGATTCTTCTTGAGTATTGTTACCGCTCAAACTAGCAGGTGGCCTAAAAGGGACTCCTTAAGGGACAACTACTAGATCAAGGGAAACAATGGAGACTTAGCCCACGGTCACCTCAGCTAAGACTCCCTACTCTTTATGGACTTTCACCGATGGGAGGAGACTTCATATATGGAAAGTCACTTGTGAAGGACGAATCAACAAATGGATGTGAAGTGACCTTAATGATCTTTTTCCTAGAAGGAGGTCAATAATGGAGCTTGCTTGCTCTTTAAGTAAGGTATGAAGCTTTCTAGGAGAAGAAGGTGAGGATTTAAGGGCTAGATATGACTTGTAAAGGAGTTTCCCAATCGCTAAAATCCTTATTGAACTTGGTATCCCACGTGGTTCTTGAAGACCTGACTTTTCAAAGGTATGGGACCACATGGGACCAAGTGGACCCAACCTAGGTTAAGGGGAGGGAATTTAGCAACCAATGATGTTCTTAATCTAGACAAGGAAGGGAAAGGGATCACAATAAGAATTTCCACTTAAAGGTGTCAAATTCATCCTATAAGGTACTAGCCTAGGGAACACCAGGGCAAAGTTTGATCTTAGAGCTAGGGCTTGGGATATCTCACAATCCCACTGTCGGAATTTCTTCAAACTTGGAGGAGGCCTTGAGGACACACTAGGGTAGTAGAGGCTAGGAGTTCAAACATTTTCTATGGATACTTTGTCGGGAAAGTGATGCCCTACGTGACCCAACTTGGCTAGACCTAGAAGAGAAAGGGAAAGGTGAAGAAAAATGGTTCTTCTAGTGACCACTATTGGTAAACTAGTGCTTAATTCCTTGGGGAGAATGAATTCTAGGAGAATAATGAGAAAATACTTTGTTTCTCAGTGAAGGAAGCCTCAAGGACTACTTCGCTCGGCCTTTAGGGCGAGAAGAAGTGACTTCAAAGATTTATACTTCACTTTTCAAAAAGAGATGGCTTATCAAGATAAATTCAATGGTAGAATTATCCCTAGGAGATTTCATTCAACATATATGGCCCATACATTAAGAGATGCTATATAGAAACAATAATTCCACAATTTTGCAATTATGCAATGCAACAATTAGCCTTAGTATAGCGAAAACCCCATTCCAATTCATATGACAAAGTAAAACAAGAATAACATTAAATGTGTGTACTTACATGTAAGAGAACATATCCAACCATCAACAATTTGACAGTAAAGAAGCTCCAAGATAAGATAACCCAATCCAAACATCAAAATTCATCCATGTTCAAATTCATCCTCCAAGAAAGAAGTACGAAATTCTCAAGGGAGAAGAATGATCCAATCCAAAGCGATGATACAAATGAATTCATGTCTCTCCTATTTATACACTCATTAGGAGTTCGAATTACCTAATTTGAGCCTACATTAGACCATCAACTAAAATAATGTGCAAATAACTATTTATTGGTGACAAACCCACCAAACTAGCTCATAAATAAAATAATAAGCCTCCCAAGGGGTTGAATAAACAATAATGCATGTCGTTGGGATCTCTAAGAGGCCTGATGAAGTCCATAAGTGCCAAAATGATTAGTTGGACTTCTAAAAGTAATGGACAAGGGGTTGGCCCCTTGTTCTCCACATAATAGACCTGTGGCGCTCCCAATGGTTGTGAAAGGACACAAGTGACCTCATGGGTATCCAAGTAAGTCGAAGATGCCTGTAGACCATCTGTAAGGGCTCAGTGATGCCACATCAACATACAAGTTCGGGGTCATCTACCAAGTGCATGGTACATCTGTGGGGCTGGTTGGGCACAGGTGAACCAGGTGCATTTTCCTCGTCCTATAGGTAAATCTTGAGCAATCTTTGAACATCTCTGGGGATCCATGGGGTGTTGTCTACTGCTGTGGAGGCCCATGGATCTCAACACACACCCTACATGTGCCAATGCAGCCCTCTGGAGGGTTAGGACCTCGTATAGGGAGACCAAACACAATATGGAGACCACCTGCAATCCTACATAAGATCCAATGCGTCCCCTAGCCTTCTAGTACAATGAGTCATCAAGGAAATCGAGTAAAAGGGCTTACAAACCATGGACCACAAGTGGGTACTTAATAATGGCCTGCACTTCCATAATGGGCTTTGGCAGGTGCTAATGTCTCCAAGTCCCAAATGCGGTTAACCAAGTATCCCATTAGGTGGTTTCTACTTCTAAACGAGACAATTTGTCAAAGGTACATCCTTTAAAAGGTGGTGGCATGTGTTGAAGAAAAGTGTAACTAGGTTCGGTATTTGTAAATGTAATTTTGATCTTTGTACTTGCCAAGAAAAATAAATATTATATTTGTAAATTATTCGAATGAGTATTTTGCTCATTCATAGGTCTAGGAAAGTCAAAGGATAAAAGTCATGTTAAAGAGCTCTTCTTGAGCATGAATATGGGTCAAACTAGTGTCAAGTAGCCCTCTAAGACAAGCACCATCCTGCAAAGAAGAAGACTGCAAGAAAAACGATGGAGAGAACAATTAAGTTGGCCTCAAAATGAATGTTAACGTCAAGTCGGCTCACATATGGAGGCACATATTTTCGGTGGACATGTCGGCTCAAATACAGGGGCAAACCACTATATATACCCAGTCAGGGTCTGCGCAGAAAAGGAGAAAACAAGTATCTCAGATCTCTGAAACTTCGGATAAATTACAGGACCTCAGATCTCTCAGATAAGTACAAAAGTCTGAAACTCGCATTACAATAAGACACCTCTCAGATACCCTTCTCGTGTATAATTTCAGGAAGTTATAGTCTTCTCCTTCTCAGTGGTGACAGTGTAGGGTGCAAGGAAGAAAGTCACAATCTCAGTGTAGATATGATGATGAAGACCTCAATGTTGATCATTGTCTAGGCATGTTAAAGATGAAGATGATACAGTCTACAAGACATTGATAATTGTCTCGACATAATTGTGATCCCACAATAATGCTCTCTCGACGTAATATACATAGTCATGATCTCGACACAATATCCTACCGAAGATAAGGTCATAATGAAGAACGATACGATGACCTCGTTGATATGGTGAAGGTCTATATGAAGATACAACAATGATGTTCTCAGTGATAAACAAGAAGATTGGTGTCTTGGTTTTGGAGTGGTATAGAAGGTCAAGTGTCATGGTCTTGGTGTTCGTCAATTGGAATCTCTATAAGAAGAATTATGTGTGGGTTTTCCTCTCCAAGAGGGAGAGGTTTTGGCCCTGGCAGAATGCCAACTTCTTGTGTTCTTGTCTCTTTGTTTTGGTAGCTATTTGATGAAATAAAAAACTCACACTCTAATAATGTCAAAGAGAAGATTGTGCTAATAAGAAAGTAAAATGCCTCACAAATAGTTATCAAGTCAAAGAAGAATCTCATTAACTACATGTGCCCTAGATTCTTCAACATGGTATCAGAGCTAAGGTGTTAAAGTCAAAGGAAGGGCAGCTAAAAGAGACATTCAAGGATCAGTCTACAACAATAGTATACAATGTCACAGTTTTGAATTACAATGTCTCTCAACTTGATGACCTATACTCAGATTCTTCCCACTTTCTCAGCCTCAGAAAACTCGAACAAAAGATGCAAATGATCACAGGCAAAAGACTCAATTAGGAGAGCTCATACAACAGTTCAGTTCAGATATACAGAACCAAATGACATTTATTTTACAAGTCCCATTCTACCCACAGTCTCTGTGCTACTATATGAAGATGTCAACCTTGGATTGAATCCTTTCTACAAAAGGAACAATCTTGACATCTCGGATTCTCAGAGGTTGATGATATATATTCAAGGTCATATATATAGAAGTTTGTATAAACAATACTCACAATAAAATGAAGAAGTCCTATGATACAACAATTCTAAATAATGGGTCTCTATACATTGTGGCAAGTAACCTCAATACTCTATGCTACATACCTTAAGGTTCCATGGTCTACTTATGTGATAGCAATGCAGTGCCATCTCAAGCACATCAACAATTTGTCATATGTATAAGTCGAAGTAACTCGAAGGCAAAGAAGCCAATATTCCTATCAATACAACAAGGATCTCATTTGGAGGAAGCATCAATGCATCTGCTTCAACCACTTCCAACATGATCAAGGTGAAGAGTTCATCTTCACATGACAAGTAAGTATCTTTTCATTCTATAATTAAGTTTGGTTAAATGATTTCATGATTGCAAGGACATCTATAGGTTGGATGGGTCATCAAGATTCCTTGCATGAAGGAGGAGGATAGTCATAGTCCTCTAAGAAGCTGAAGTCATTAAACATATCAATAGGTCTCCTATGAATTTATGGAAAGGGATGCTTATGAAAGATCCCCTCACATAGCAATATTGGAGACATCAAAGTGATGTAGATGATAAACTCATTCTTTGAAGGTGCAATAAAGAAGGTCACATGAAATCTAATCTTCATTAAAATAAAGGTATCAAAGGATGTAGGATATCTTCATAAGATCCCATCTACAAGATATAGGAAGAAAGATGATCATCATCGTTCTAACTGATAAGCAAGGTAACGATTGTGCATGAAAAAGAAAGTTACCTCATTCAACAATTTGTGGTCTCTATGCTAGATAGAAAAAGGCAAGTTGATGGCAAACATATTGAAGGTTAAAAGAACTCAAACATGTGTAGAAAGGAAAGACAAGTTTGCTCCTCAAGGAGACCAAATAAGTATAACTAAGATTCAATGCTATGGAAAGTTTATAGAGGGAAGCTCATATCACGAGAAAGATGGGGGAAGCTAAAGAAAGGGACCAAGGAAAGAGGGAGTGACAAATCTCTCCTATGAGTAAGATGTCATCCCTCACAAAAGGGTCCTATCATAAGCTCCTAAATCTTGTGTTATAGATATGACCAAGATAATAAGATGCATCATGGCATCATGGAAGCATTAGAAACAATAGCTCGAGACATCACCATGGGAATCATGAAAGGACAAAACCCATGGTAGACAAACATGAAGAATATAACCCTTGGTAACCTCAGTGGACATTGAAGAAAAGGAAGGAGTCATCTAGGACAAAGCTCATCATACATCAAGTAAAAAAGGAAACATCTGCTAGTTGGGGATATACAAGATCCTCAAAATTCTTTGATGGAATCCTCATCGAAGGGTTCTCTAATCTAGAGAGGAAGCAAGTGTTTCAACAAGAATTCCAACTTATGGAATCCATGAGATAATGATGTGATGACATGAAGCAAATCAAGGGATTGAAGATCTCTTCAATCAAGGAAGCTGCTGGAAGAAGCCTCGATGACTTGAAGGTAAAATAAGGTATGTATGCTTGTGTTTAATATTATAATGAAATGTCATATGGTTGCAGGTAACATGGATCATTACTCCTATCTTGAGAAGCATGATCAAGAGAAAAAATGATCTCCTCCTCTGAAAGTATCCAAAAAGACATAAGAAACACTAGATGGAATCAAGATAATATGTCCTCATATGAAGTATGAGGTGGTTGAATACAATTAAGAAACTCTGATTGAAAGCACCTGGGAAGGAAATGTGTGAGGAAGGAAGAGATCGTGAGATATGCAACCCTAATGAAGGCAATCAACATCCAAAGACCAAGAAGAATTGACTAGGAAATCTCCTGGAAAGATATGAAGGCTCTGATGGAAAATATGAAGACCCTTGACAATGGACATCTTTGGGAGATGTGTCAACATGAATGCAAGATGATGATACCTACAGGAAGATGTCATGATGAAGAACCATTTAGTAAGGTACGATTTAATTTAATGTTATGTTTTGATTTCTTGAATAATATCTGGATGAGCACATGCTGGGCTACTGGAACAAGAATTGTAAGTACAAGTACAACTGGCATTCATGTGGTGGATGGAAATTCCCCAAAAAAGCATGATGGGAAAGAAGTAGGTACATGACGAAGGTTCCAGATATGTATCAAGAAGGCCACATTCCATGAAGAAAGGAATGACATGATGAACCAAGAAGAAAAGTGATCGATGGCTGATGCCCTATAAGGAAGAAGCTCAATTGAACTCTATGACATCAAGGAAAGAAGTTGATCAAGTAGCTGAAGGACCCACAAAGAAGAATTTGCTGATGAAAAGAAGAGTCCCTTGTTAAGAAGGAGCTTTGACAGGTCCCTGATCAGGAGGGAGCTTGAATTAGATCACCCCTGATTACAAAGGGGTGATAATTGTGCTTTTCTATTTCATGTGTCATGCACTAGACTAGGACTAACAACCGTAAGTCTAGGTGAAGGCCATGAATGGAAATGTAGACAACATTCTTGTCTTCACATGGCAAGAAAGAATAGAGGGTTGGGTAATCACTGGCATCTGATACTCTTTGAGGATGTGTAGGGCATCCAACATAAGAGTAGGCAAGAAGACCAATATTCTTTGAGGGTTGGGAACCCAAGATAATAATAATCTTAGGAGGTCATACTCAGTGAACACCCGGTTGGGTATGTACCTTGAGAGACAATGATGAAGGTGTCTATAAATCAGTGGTCTCGCCAGCATTGTAGCTCATGGTCTCGTAGAGATATGGAGGTGTTAGTCAAGGCCTTGCACTTGGCAACGCTGGTTGATATGATGCGATACATATGGGATTACCAATCCGATTCTTTTTATGAGAATTTCTTCAGATTGAGAATGACCAAGTACCATTGTAAATACTTCCCTAGTTAAGAGGGAGTGTTGAATAAAAGTGTAACTAGGTTCGGTATTTGTAAATGTAATTTTGAACTTTGTACTTGTCAAGAAAAAGAAATATTATTTTCATAAATTATTCGAATGAGTTTCTTGCTCATTCATAGGTCTAGGAAAGTCAAAGGATCAAAGTCATGTTAAAGAGCTCTTCTTGAGCATGAATATGGGTCAACCTAGTGTCAAGTAGCCCTCCAAGAAAAGCACCATCCTCCAAAGAAGAATACTGCAAACAAAACAATGAAGAGAACAATTAAGTCGACCTCAAAATGAATATTAACATCATGTCGGCTCACATATGGAGACACATCTTTTCGGTGGACATGTCGGCTCAAATACAAGGGAAAACCACTATATATACCTAATCAGGGTTTGCGCAGAAAAGGAGAAAACAAGAATCTCGGATCTCTGAAATTTCGGATAAATTACAGGACCTCAGATTCTCTTAGATAAGTACAAAAGTCTGAAACTTGCATTACAGGAAAATACCTCTTGGATACCCCTGCAATCTCGTGTATAATTTCAAGAAGAAAGTTACAGTCTTCTCTTTCTCAGTGGTGACAGTCTACGGAGCAAGGAAGACAATCACAATATCAGTATAGATATGATGATGAGGACCTCAGTGCTGATCACTGTCTAGGCATGTTAAAGATGAAGATGACACACCCTATAAGACATTGATCAATGTCTAGGCATGTTAAAGATGAAGATGATACACCCTAGAAGACACTGATCACTGTCTCGACATAATTGTGATCCCACAATAATTCTCTCTCAACATAATATACACAGTCATGATCTCGACATAATATCCTACCGAAGATAATGTCATAATGAAGAACGATACGATGACCTCGTTGATATGGTGAAGGTCTCTATGAAGATACAACAATGATGTTCTCAGTAATGACAATAGTAATGGAGATCTCAGAAGTACAATGAGGATGATCTCAACAGTGATAAACAAGAAGATTGGTGTTTTGGTCTTGGAGTGGCATAGAAGGTCAAGTGTCATGGTCTTGGTGTTCGTCAATTGGAATCTCTATAAGAAGAATTATGTGTGGGTTTTCCTCTGCAAGAGGGAGAGGTTTTGGCCCTGGCAGAGTGCCAACTTCTTGTGTTCTTATCTCTTTGTTTTGGTAACTATTTTATGAAATAAGTAACTCACACTCTAATAATGTCAAAGAGAAGATTGTGCTAATAAGAACAAATAGTTATCAAGTCAAAGAAGAATCTCATCAACTACATCTGCCCTAGATTCTTCAACAACATGTGTTAGAGGGATGAATGGAGTAGGGAGTGAAAAGGGGCAACCTTGGGCCACATGCTGGGGCACAAGGGTAGCTAGTAAAAGGGAAGTCTACACTTGGGTATATAATGTATAGGAAGGAGCAATCTTGGTACATGAGATGCCCCAACCATGATTTTCCACCTTTCTTTATATGCCTTTTTCCTTTTTGTGATTTTTCTTTAATTAACTGTTCGGGGCTCAAGGGTTAAGAGCATGATGTGTGAGATATAACAGTGGATACCCCTTTTAAGGTAGGGCGGTTCATTTCGCACCAGGGGTTGGGGCAATCATGGGTTCCTAAATGATAAAGGAGGCTCATTTAGGGCTTGTAGGAACCAAGGTGATGGCCATGAAGATGGGCTAGAGCTCATGTATTGGCTTTTGCCCACATGCTAAATGTGTTTGGCGTGGCCATCTTTTGAGTTTTATGGTAGATTTCTTGTTGAATGTGGCCAATTATGCTTTTACTTTTCTTTTTAGCTGCATCAACCTCTGGGGCATCATTCCAAACCTGATCCAAGGTGTGGGCAAGGGAAAGGGGAGAACTAAGCCTATGTGGACCTAGGTGGGAGAAATGATGAATGGGGTCATAATGAGTGGCAAGGGGGCAATATATATGGATGAGGGAGTGAGACTATGCAACCAAAATCAGGGTTTTCCATGAAGTACCATCCCTAAAGCAAAAAGGGTCAGTGAAAGAGATCCCACGGGACTAGAATCCAAGGTTAACATCCAAAACGGGTGTAGGGGACAAGAGCACATACCTAGCCCATTCTTTCCGCCGAATCCCCTCATTAATCCATGCTGAGAAGTGTCCATGATAAGAAAACTACAATACTCAATTACCAAATGACAAGGCATACCTTTAGGTTTGGGAGGCCCCACTTTCAAACATACGATCATGGTAGATGGGTGAGGGACCACATGGTTGGCTCAGGTGGCGGAGAAATGGCACAACGAGCTAGTTGGTGGCTGCAAGGGGCTGCTGGCTATCGACTAAGGACCATCTTGGAGGAAAAAATTTCTCCTAGGGATATCACCCACAAAATGGTGGGTAACAATTACAATTGGTCCATAGTTCATTAAATTTTGGAGCTTCTTTTCTAGCACATATTCTCGTTGCAAAAGTGTCCCATGATTCAGGTAAACCATTGAGTGTTGTAGCTACTAATTCCTTATCATAAATGACTTCATCAATTGCTTGTAGTCGATCTCTTACTTGAAATATTCTCATGAAATATGAGGCTACAATATCATTTCTTGTCATTTTAACATCACAAAGTTCATTCTTCAAACTCATGGCTTGAATAATATTGTTGATAATGAACAAACCAGTTAGGGCATCATACGTTTTCTTTGAATATTGAAGACCTGAAACATAGGGAATCAAGTGATATTTAATAGAGTCCACAATGATGCTCATGGCTGTGATATCATCCTTCTCAAGCGTTTCTTTCTCTTCATATTTTTATGGATCAATGACCTTATTTTGCAAGGAGAGGATCAATCCTTGTCTTCCAAGCCCTAAATTTTGTAGCTCCTCCTAATTTGTTTTCCGCCTTCATGTGGGAACCCATAGTGATAAACAAGCAAACGGATTGAAGATCTAGGGTTTCAAGAGTGATCTCTTACCAAAGCTCTAATACCATGTTGATTTTTCGAGTGCAATAGATATAAGCACAATATTTCTGAACTACTAGTAATTACTTCAAATGAGATATATCTTCTTTTAACAATTCCGGTTTATCATTGAGCAATTACACTTTAGAAATTCAACCATAAACCATAAAGACAATAGAGATCACAATGCAAAAAAAGAGAACACAAGATTTACCCCTGGAAAACCCACTTGGGGTAAAAACCCAACAACCTTTTTCTTAGAAAAATTGTTTAGTTCAACAAGAGATACATCTAATGTGGCTAGTCAACTATGCTTATGGTCGAAACCTGGTCTTTAGCCCTCAAGTCAAGCCTCCCACTTAACCCAACAACTTGCTCTGATCAAATTTTCCCTAGGCCGAATTTCGACCTCCAGAATATGCCCAGAAAGCTTGGCCTCCTATAATTTCGGCTTGCTCAGAAACTGTTGCCCAGAAAAGTCACACGTGTGAGTTCTTAGAGAGAGAATTATGAGCTAGAGAGAGAGAGAGATCTTTGTCCTTCTTTTTCTTGTTCTTCACTTGGATGCCATAAACTGTCTAGTTGTGTGATGATCGAATGGTGCTCTTGTGGAGGAGGTCGATATAGTGATCTTCCTGTTCAGAATGGGTGTGTCTTTTCACTAGGATGACTTGACTTGAGGAAGTGCTGTCTTGACTATCTTGGAGCCAAAAATTCTAATTTCCAATTTCGAAAATTTCTCTTTTAAATCCGACATGAAGAACATGTCATATATAAATTCTTTGAAGGGCTAAATAATCAAAATGACATGAAGAACATGTCTTACAAATTTTTTATACATTACAAGGGCTAAAATATAATTATTTAGGGCTATAAAAAATCAACACAGGGTTCATTGTTTATTGATTCAAATGTTACTTTGTAACCCAGTTTTTCAGTGAATTCCCCAATTTTTCATTTTTTTTTTCTATATTTTTTCGAGTCTTATGTAGGTTGTTACCGATTTTTATATAGGCCACCGAGTCAATAGCCAGATGAGTCTTATACGAGTACGACTCGTGCAACATTTCTTTCAACACTTCCTCTTAATTGAGGAGGTATTCATAATTACATAACAAGGTACACAGAAACTCTCAAATTGAAATATTCTCATAAGAAGAGTCAGATTAATAAGCCATCTTAAGCGTCATGACCAACATTATCAACAAGGCCTTGACTAACAAGCTCTATCTCTTCACTAGATTAGAGCACAATGTTGGGGAGGCGATGACTATAAACACCATCGTCATAACCTCAGAAGGCACATACCCCATTCAAATGTTCACCAGGTATGCCCTCTTAGGACTATTCTTGTCTTGGATGACCTGTCCTCAAAGAATGTCCTCTTTGACCACTCTTATCTTGGATACCCTATCCAATCCTCAAAGAGTGCCGGTCCATGGGACTACTTCCTATCTTGGATTCCAAATCCTCAAGAAGTATTGGTCCATAGCTGCTTATCCAATCCTCCATTCTCCCTACTAGTGCCTTCATTAAGACTTACGACTGTTAGTCTCGTACTAGTGCATGACACATGGAGAATATGGTGTCCATTATCACTCCCTATCAATCAGAGAGGTAATCTTTGCTCCCTCTTAATTAGGGAGACTTCAACCATAAGCTTTGTTTTTGTCTCGTTCATCGTCTTGCTTGTTCTGTCGTGGAGATCTTTAAGTTCTTGCATCGTCATATTGTTCCAGAGCTTCGATCTTTCATATTCTATCTTCATGATAGGGTTTCTGGGCTCCTACCAACATCATACCATAACAAACTTCAACCTTTCTACATGCAATTTTGTCATCAAACGGTTTTATCCATCACCTTCAAAGAGCCGATCTTCCTCACAATTGCTAGCACATGTCATAATTCTACCTTGTATTTCAAAACGTCATATCAACTTTCCAGAGATCAGTTCTGCCCTCAAGCTCTTCCAAGTCATCATTAGTGTTGTCAATTCAATCCATCGAATCAAGCAGCTGCAACTCACAATGGCCTCAAATGTTAAATTCTGCTACTTGCTCCTTTTGAGATCAATATTTCTTTGCATGGTTTATCCTCAGGCTGCAAAAAAGTTATGCTACATGCTCTTTAGCTTTCAATCATTGATCTAAACCATTTAACATGCTTCAATGTCGTAATCATCAAGGTCTTTACAACTCTCTCTTTCCATCTAAGGTTAGTGAACCTTTTGCCATCTAAATGTCTTCTTTGATGCATACATCAAACTGCTCCTTCATTCTCAATCTTCATGCTATGCCACGCTTCTTCAAGTCTTTCATATGCTTAGTCAAGCTTTAGTAGAACTTGTGTTAAGTTATGGTATGTTCTATGCTTATAACAATTTACTTATTTTTCTTATTATATTCCACATATTAGCAATCATGTACATAAAGTAAAGTGCAGATAGAACATTAAATGATTGACAGAAAACAAGCCAAGACAAGAGACATAAGATGTGGCGGCTAGCCAGGGACAAACCCCACAATGTGTGGGGAAACCCTTTGATCAAATCTTCTTTTATCTTCAGTAATTCGGCAGAGAGAAATAATACAATAAATCTGATTTATATCAGCAGTAGCAAACCCTAGATCAGCAGCATCGGCATTAGCGGCTTCATCATCAAACTAGGGCAGACGATATCTCACAAACCGACCGTCGGATCGGTCTTACTTCCACCACCAAAAGTTACGGCTTCCAGCGGAGGTTCAGATGAACCTACATCGCAGTTCAGATGAGGAGATCTTCTCGTCCACGCAGGTCAAACTTTACTTCTGCAATTGTAGTTTCAGTTTCAGCAGCGTCTGGCTTCAAACTAGGGCAGCTGATATCTTGCAAACCGTCCGTTGGATTGACTTGATTCCACCACCAAAAGTTGCGGCTTTTAGAGGAGGTTCAGATGAACCTAAAACACAGTTCAGATGAGGAGATCTTCTAGTCCACGCTATTTACTTCTGTAGTTGCAGTGTCAGTTTCGGCAACTTTCGACTTCAAACTAGGGTAGTCAATATCTTGCAAACCGTCCGTCGGATTGACTTGATTCCACCACCAAAAGTTGCGGCTTTCAGAGGAGGTTCAGATGAACCTACAACGCAGTTTAATGAGGAGATCTTCTAGTCCATGCAGGTCAATCTTTACTTCTGCAGTTGCAGTTTCAGTTTCCGCAGCTTCTGGCTTCAAACTAGGGCACTCGATATCTTGCAAACCGTCCGTTGGATTGACTTGATTCCACCACCAAAAGTTGTGGCTTTCAGAGGAGGTTCAGATGAACCTACAACGTAGTTCAGATGAGGAGATCTTCTAGTCCACGCAGGTCAATCTTTACTTTTGCAGTTGCAGCTTCAGTTTCAGCAGCTTCCGACTTCAAATGTGTGAGGGAGAGACCCTTTTCTGCACAGTAGAGAAGAGACTCATTTTTGCGTAGTAGAGAGAGAGAGAGATGTGATGAGATGAGTGAGTCCAAATGAGGAAAAGTCTTGTATTTATACACAATGTTGGTGGTTGAATAGATGCGACTGTTGGGCTTCTGAGCCTACATGAGTTGTAGGTCGGCTTGATAATAATTCCATAATCAAAATAAATTCATATCTCCATGAATACTTATCGGAATCGGATGATCTTTATATAAATCCTACACCTCTCGACGAGAGGAATCTAATAAAAATATTATCAGCCATGAATAAGATGACCCACATGAAGTTTTTCCCTAGTTTCCAATCTTAACACTCCCTCTCCACTAGGGAGAACTTCATCTGCAATCTGTCTATCGGTCGTTACTATTCATCCATCAAATGCACTGCCCTGTACAACGTGACCCATGCCCTGCTCTGCTCTATTCTGCCTGTTCTGCTTTGTCTTGTTTTTCCCTTTACTGATCTATATGGCTCTGCTCTGTTATGCGTTGTTCTGCTTTGTTCTGTTCTGCTCTGATTTTGTCCGAATTATGAAGAAGAAGAAATGGTCGAGGATGTATCATACTGACTCAAAGTCAGTCTCAGAGTATGTACCACTGGTCCCAGACTAGTCTCAACCAACCCGAAGTCAGTGTCATAGTGACTACAACTCCACTAGTCCCAGACCAATATCATCCTCCACTGAGTCAAAGTCAGTCTCAGAGTGCGTACCACTGGTCCCAGACCAATCTCAACCGACCCGAAGTCAGCTTCATAGTAAGTACCACTCCTACCACTGGTCCCAGATCAGTATCACAGTGTCAGAGAGTGTACCACTGGTCCTAGACCAGTCTCAACCGACCCGAAGTCAGCGTCATAGTATGTACCACTCTCACTGGTCCCAGACCAGCATTGCACTGACACGAAGTCAGTCTCAGAGTATGTACCACTGGTCCCAGACCAGTCTCAACCGACCCGAAGTCAGTGTCATAGTATGGTACAACTCCTACCACTAGTCCTAGACCAGTATCATTGATCCCAGATCAATGGAGGTCATCCTAGCGTAGGGAGTACGGTAGATACAACGATGCGTCCATCAGTACTACTATGGTCCCTAACTTCATTTCCCTGCTCATTGATAAGATGAGAGGTACTTCCCATGAGTCCCAGACTGCATGGGTAGCATGCCTCGACAGAAGAACTAATCAATCCTGTCCTCACAGGAGAACACATCAATCCTGCTACAATCGCCATGGAGAACACATCAGTCCAGGCTGCTATGGAGAACACATCAGTCCAGGCCTCACAGGAGAACACATCAATCCTGCTACAATCGCCATGGAGAACACATCAATTCAGGCCGCCATGGAGAACACATCAGTGCAGGCCTCACAGGGGAACACATCAATCCTGCTACAATCGCCATGGAGAACGCATCAATACAGGCCTCACAGGAGAACTAATCATCCTGTTACACAGGAGAGCAAATCATCCTGTTCCACAAGAGAGCGAATCATCTTGTCCCACAAGAGAGCGAATCATCTTGTCCAAGTGCGCACCACCAGGCGAGGGTGAGTCACCTTGTGGTCGTATGTTGCTCCAGTAAGAACCGCAAGCCCTCAGAGCTCCCAGAGCTAAATGTATGCAACATGCAGGAGCCTTGTACAAGGGTTTCTTGACGACTCCAAGTCGTTTGGGAAAATCACAAATTAGATATTTCCTCGGGGCTTTGACAAGGTGTATCGACCTATGCATCATCTTAATGCGATGGAGCCTCCTTACTCATTGACTTACCATATCCCAGATGATGTCTATCCACTGGAGCAATTGACGAATACGGGATTCCTCAATAATCGAATCCCACCTCTGGTTGTTACAGAGAATCACATTGGTAAGTGTTCAAACAGCTCACTGAAGAGCTTTCCCAACTAGGCAGCGTTATACGAGATCATACTCGTAGATATGTATCTGGTCTCGGCGGTGCTTATGGCAACCGACTTCTGCTTCTTGCTTATCCATTATATCGAAGCAGAATCCAAAGAGAAACAACACTAAAAGTGCTCCAGTGATCCTCCACACTACCTGCCTAATCAACATTCGAATAATCATGCAGTTTCATATTTCCGGCAGTGTATCTCAATCCATGAGAGATTGTGTCCTGAAGACATCTCAGAAGATTCTTGGCACCAATCTAGTGAGGCTCAACCAAATATGAGCTCACAATGCTAACTGCAAAACATATGTTCGGATGGAGGTTCACCAAGAACATCAACGCGAATGAGTTTTTGAAACTCAGAAGCATTTCCCAAATCTGGTCTGACATCACTACCATATAACTTCCGAAAGTTAAGATCCTCGAGGTAGTCACAGGTTGGCAGTCCATCACACCAAATCTTTTCAGAATCTTCACCACATATTTTCCTTGAGATAGGAAAATCTCCCTTTGGCTTCTGCCACACTTCAAGTCCTTGGTTCTTCATTTCAAATTCAGAAGCCAACTCCCTCTTACATTTGTGAATTAGAGGGTCTGCACTTGTTAGAAAGAGGTCATCCACATACAACACCAGTATGAGAGACTTTTCATCTTCAACCTTAAAGTAAAGGTTAGGATCGGCTTCACTCCTAGTGAATCCCAACTTCATTAAGTAACTATCAATCTTCTCATACCATGCTCGGGGTGCTTGCTTCAGCCCATAGAGAGCCTTCTTCAACCTGCATACATGAGATTTTCAATCATAAATCTCAAATCCTTCGAGTTGCTCCACATAGACCTCTTCTTTGATCGAATTGTGCAAGAACGTGGTCTTGAAATCCATCTGATGTAGGTTCCATCCTTGTGAATCCACAAGGGCTATGATCAAGCGGATGGTCATATATTTGGCAACTGGTGCAAATATCACATCATAGTCTATACCTTCCTTCTGGGAGAAACCACAAGCAACAAAACGAGCCTTTAACCATTCCGTACTTCCATCTGCTGCAACTTTATCTTGTAAGGCCATTTTGAAGTAACAATTGTCTTGTCCTGAGGTCTGGGAACTACTCCTTAGACATCATTCTCCAAAATGGTCATAACATCCTTCCATACTTTATGCTTGACGACATCTGAGAATGATGAAGGCTCATTTTGTATGATTGTGCTCATACTGGTCAGGTATCCCTGATACTTGTTAGGTTTCTTATTTTCACGGAAGGTTCCTCGGGGTGCAGCATGTCCTTCAACATCATTGAGTACCCCACTAAGCCATGAAGGCCTCTTCCTAGAAGAGGAAGGCTCAAGTGGATAAATAGGATCCATGGGTTCCTCCACATCAGGAATTGTTACATTATCTACCCATAGAAACTTCGGAAGTCTTTGGACAGCTTCCACAATCGTACGGTTCTTCCTTTCCGCCACACCATTCTGCTCAGGAGTATGTGGAGTAGTAGTCTCCCTCTTAATGCCAGCCTCAGGTATGCTTGAGTGAACCAACTGTAATATATCGGAGGTCTTTCTTTAGCTTGAGGGGTATGGTCCCCTTTTGAGCTTTCTTTCTCTACTCGGAATTCGGGCATCCATGTTACCATTGGTCTTACATCGGGTAGAGCTTTGTAATGAAGGTGGGCAAACGTCTGATGCCAAAGTTCGGACTGAAGAGTTGTGTCACGAGACATGACACCTAGCGGACTTCCACCGACTTGATATAAAGAATCAACTCGAAACCCAAGAGTGAAAGCATCTTTAACATTAATTTTCCATATACGTACCTTGGCATCGCTGAAGGTTACCTTGTAGCCTTTCTCTTCCATTACCGAGATGGATACCAGGTTCTTTTTGAGATCAGGTACATATAATACATCTTGTAAGTGGATCGTATTACCTTGATTCAATTTGAGAGAAACATTGCCTACACCTTTCACAGGGTATTTAATGTCATCTCCAAGGACAATTTCCATGTTAGTTTCTTTCTCTACCAGATTATGGAGTACTTTTTTGTAACCAGTGAAGTGTCTTGAGGCACCACTATCAATGAGCCAAATTCCCATTGAGTCCGAAGGAGCGGAGGTAGATAGAGCAACTGGTAGATAATATTGAGCCTACTTATTGTCAACAGTGTTAGATTCATACCTAGAATTTCTAGCCTTCTTGAATGGTTGCCCTCTTCCTTGATTTCTAACATTCCTTTTACCTTTGTTGTTGAATTTACCATTCCTTTGATTGCCATGGGAGGGTTTTTGATCATCGCCTCGGATAGAGTCCTTTCTATCAGGGCATTATCTTGCATAGTGACCTGCTTTATTGCAAATGTAACATCGTCCTTTTCTTCCACCCTTAGGTCCAACCTTTCTTTTTGATTTAGAGCCGGAATTATTTCTTTTCTTAGCATGAGAAGAAAAAGCAGCAGGAGGACCTTTAGGCAAGGGCACTTCTTGCTCTTCTACCCTTGTTTCTTCTTGAATGCATCTAGCCATTAATTCCTCGAACCCAGGAATTACATTATTGTTCAGAAGAGTAGTCTTGAGCACGTACCATTCAGATGGTAATCCTCCAAGAGTTGTGAGTGCCATTTCCCTGTCAGTAATAGTTTCCCCAATAGATAGGAGATCGTTCTTGATCTCGGTGATTCTTAAGAAGTATGCTTGCATACTCTCATCTTTACCTTTCTTGATTTCCCTCAGCTTATTTCTAAGAAACAAAACTTGATTTGCATCATTGACTTTAAATAAACTCACTAGTCTATCGTAGATTTCCTTGGAGGTGTCCAGTTTAGAGATGTAGGCCACCAAGTGCTTGTTGATAGAGTCCCAGATGATCTTCTTTGCTTTAATTTCTCCGTTCTTCCATTTGTTCCTGGTAGCAGGAGGTGCATTTGATGGAGGCTCAACAATATTGCCTCTCACATGATCGAACACTCCTTGATCTTCAAGGGTTATATCGATAGACATCTTCCATCCGTGATAGTCAGCTTTCTCACGGAGTTTGTCTTCGGCAGGAAAGAGTGTTGAGGACCCCATCGTTCTTTTAGGATAGCCTTGCCAATCTTCTCTTCGGTGATTGCTCTTGCTCTTGCTCGGGCTTTGTCTTTACCTCAGCTCTGATACCATGTTAAGTTATGGTATGTTCTATGCTTATAACAGTTTACTTCTTTTTCTTATTATATTCCACATATTAGCAATCATGTACATAAAGTAAAGTGCAGATAGAACATCAAACGATCAATAGAAAACAAGCTAAGACAAGAGACACAAGATGTGGCGGCTAGCCAGGGACAAACCCCACAATGTGTGGGGAAACCCTTTGATCAAATCTTCTTTTATCTTCAATAATTCAGTAGAGAGAAATATAAATCTGATTCATATCAGCAGTAGCAAACCCTAAATCAACAACATCAGTGTTAGTGGCTTCATCATCAAACTAGGGCAGATGATATCTCACAAACCGACCGTTGGATCGATCTTGATTCCACCACCAAAAGTTGCGGCTTCCAGAGGAGGTTCAGATGAACCTACAACACAGTTCAGATGAGGAGATCTTCTAGTCCACGCAGGTCAAACTTTACTTCTGCAGTTGCAGTTTCAGTTTCGGCAGCTTCCAGCTTCAAACTAGGGCAGTCGATATCTTGCAAACCATCCGTCGGATTGACTTGATTCCACCACCAAAAGTTGCCGGTTTCAGAGGAGATTCAGATGAACCTACAACGCAGGTCAGATGAGGAGATCTTCTAGTCCACGCAGGTCAATCTTTACTTCTGCAGTTGCAGTTTTAGTTTCGGCAGCTTCCGACTTCAAACTAGGGCAGTTGTTATCTTGCAAACTGTCCGTTGGATTGACTTGATTCCACCACCAAAAGTTGCGGCTTTCAGAGGAGGTTCAGATGAACCTACAATGTAGTTCAGATGAGGAGATATTCTAGTCCACACAGGTCAATCTTTACTTCTGCAGTTGCAGCTTCAGTTTCCACAGCGTCTGGCTTCAAACTAGGGCAGTCTATATCTTGCAAATAGTCCGTCGGATTGACTTGATTCCACCACCAAAAGTTGCAGCTTTCAGAGGAGGTTCAGATGAACCTACAGTGTAGTTCAGATGAGGAGATCTTCTAGTCCACGCAGGTCAATCTTTACTTCTGCAGTTGCAGCTTCAGTTTCAGCAGCGTCCAGCGTCAAATGTGTGAGGGAGAGACCCTTTTCTGCGCAATAGAGAAGAGACTCTTTTCTGCGCAGTAGAGAGAGAGAGAGAGATGTGATGAGATGAGTGAGTCCAAATGAGGAAAAGTCCTCCTGTATTTATACACAACGTTGGTGATTGAATAGATATGACTGTTGGGCTTCTGAGCCTACATGAGTTGTAGGTCGGCTTGATAATAATTCCATAATCAAAATAAATTCATATCTCCATGAATAATTATCGGAATCAGATGATCTTTATATCAATCCTACACCTCTCGACGAGAGGAATTTAATAAAAATATTATCAGCCACGAATAAGATGACCCACATGAAGTTTTTCCCTAGTTGCCAATCTTAACACTCCCTCTCAACTAGGAAGAACTTTATTTGCAATCTGTCTATCGGTTGTTACTATTCATCCATCAAATGCACTGCCCTGTACAGCCTGACCCATGCCTTGCTCTGCTCTATTCTGCCTGTTCTTCTTTGTCTTGTTATACCCTTTACTGATATGTACGACTCTACTCTGTTATGCGCTGCTTTGCTTTGTTCTGTTCTTCTTTGCTTTTGTCTGAATTATGAAGAAGAAGAAATGATCGAGGATGTATCATACTGACTCAAAGTCCTTAAGTAGTAGTTACATGGCTCCTTCTTGCATCGTCATATCGTTCCAGAGCTTCGATCTTTCATATTCTATCTTCATGACAGGGTTTTTGGGATCCTACCAACATCGTACCATAACAAACTTCAACCTTTCTACATGCAATTTTGTCATCAAACAGTTTCATCCATCACCTTCAAAGAGCCGATCTTCCTCACAACTGCTAGCACATTTCATAATTCTGCCTTGTATTTCAAAACGTTATATCAACTTTCCAGATATCAGTTCTGCCCTCAAGCTCTTCCAAGTCATCATTAGTGTTGTCTATTCAATCCATCGAATCAAGCAGCGACAACTCACAATGGCCTCAAATGTTAAATTATACTACTTGCTCCTTTTGAGATCAATATTTCTTTGCATGGTTTATCCTCATGCTGCAATAGAGTTATGCTACATGCTCTTTAGCTTTCAATCATTGATCTGAATCAATTAACATGCTTCAATGTCGTAATCATCAAGGTCTTTACAACTCTCTCTTTCCATCTGAGGTTAGTGAACCTTTTGTCATCTAAATGTCTTCTTTGATGCATACATCAAACTGCTCCTTCATTCTCAATCTTCATGCTATGCCACGCTTCTTCAAGTCTTTCATATGCTTAGTCAAGCTTTAGTAAAACTTGCCTTGATCTATAACCTTGGTTAGAAGACTTGTGAAAGAACAAGGAGACAAAATATAAAGACAATGGCATTAATAGTAATCAAGAAGATGTTAAATACGTATCTCTGGAGCAAGGTTGACTCCCTCTTACTCTTGGACTCCTTTTCATCAAACCTTGTCTTCTTGTCAGCTTGATATAATACATGTCATTCTTAGGAACTAGGTCCCTTAGTATAAACAATCAGTTAGGGTTTCTATCTCTAGGGTTTCTCCTTTATTTCATATTTGTTAGGGTTTACAAACCCTAGATGTCAAGACTTGTCACATGCAAGCTGTAGAGTTCTACAACCACACTTAGAGAGTTAGTTGCAAAACCTTAGATACTTTAAGGTCTTCAAGATTGGTTTTGTTAGGAATTGCGAATTCTCTGTAAACCCTAGATCCTTCACAATTATCAATACTTGTCATCCATGTATTACAATCATGCTAAAAAACGCTAATGATATCATTACAAGACCTAGCATATTATCAAACTCTTTCATGTCGTTGTCTCTAATATAAACCTTTTCATGATCATCACCATGATCTAAAGGACATAAATTATACTCACCTCTCTTGAATTTTACCTGTCCTCCTTTTGCAGAGACCTGGTCTTGTTCCTTAACTTTATTCAAAAAAAGGAGAAAACTTCTTCGTTTTGTAGAGATGATCTTCATTGATCTTCAAATATACTACTTCAACAGCTTACATAGTTTTTGTTCTTTAGATGATCTATATAATTACTCTTTCATTTTCACAAGCTGCATGTCATGATAGGGTACCCTTTATACAAATTACAGACTTCAGGTCGGCTGGATATCGTGACTGCCTCAAGTATTGATAAGCTTTAAATCACCATTTATTCATTTAGCTTCAATGTCCTTTTGTCTTCAAACTGAGATACAAACCAGGTTATTTTACCTCTTTCATCTAGATGTCTCGACTACTAGTGGTAACAATGGTCTTATTTCAAACTTATGTATGAGTGTCATAAAAGAGATGACGCAAATTGTTTCTTTTACTTCAAATTACTTCGTTCCTCAAGTATGGTGCTATGCAAAGACACAACTTCAGTCCTTCAGAGGATATATATGTATTTTAGAGAGAATTTAAAAGGATAGAGATTAGTCCTTTCGTATTAACTGAGATCCTAGCATCAAAAATATGTTGCCACTGTGGTATAGCGATGCCCCTGGAAAAACCAAGGATGCAAATCACAAAACATATGAGCCACAAGAGCTATAATAAGCCAAACATGGAGTGCTAGTCACAAGATATGTTTGTTGTTATATGTGAGCTTTATGATGCGAGCCACAAAAATTGAATGTAAGTCATTGTTATAGATAACGAAACCATCGATACTGCATGTAGTGTTATCACTGTAAAGCGAGACAAAGTCACTCATTATGAGTGAAAGTGAGTCCAAAACTTAAATATCGAGTCACTGAGCATTGTGCGAGTTACCACGTGTGATTGAATCACCAAGAATAGGAGCCACAAAATCGTCAATGAATCATAAAGATATAGTGCAGTGTTAAATTGTGAGCCTTTGTGTATAATGTATGCCATCCACTGTGTATGTGATATCACTTTCAGACCATAGTATAACGCATGCGTAATTTTATATGATCCATAACTAACGTGTGTGATGACACTGTGTGGACCACTGCGAACTGTAATGTTACATGCCACAGAGATGTGATTTCTCTAACCATAGACGTATGCAATGTCACTACCATTGTGAACCATTGTAAACCATTATTAGATGCGAGTCATCAACATGTGCCCAGAATAGCAGTCCACAAAGTTTATATATAATTTATGAACCACATGATATATTTGTGTAACAGAGATGCGATTCACAGATTGAGCCAGCCATAGAGTGATAGTGAACCATAGAATCAAGTAACGAGCCAATGTTTTAAAGAGCCGCAAAGAGCTATATGATCTAAGGAAAACGAGCCAAGCCATTTATATAGAATGCAGATCATAAAAGAACAAGCAAGCCACTAGCTACAAGATTTGAACCTATCACCAAATGATGTTGACCATAGAAGAGATCAAGCCATAAAGAAAAGAGTGAGCCACTGATATGAGTTACTGTATTGTATATTGTGATTATATGCAAACCATACAATAGGTCTTTTGTAAGCCTCTTCATCCTTGACAATTTAGTTGTCAATCATAGGGGGTTCTTTTAATTCAGTTTACCACAAAGATGTGATTACAGGAACGCATGCAAAATTCATGTCAATGAGCCATATACGAACCATAAAGAATTATAAGAAGTGTAGGCCATGACAACAAATGCGAACCTCGTCCCAAAGATAGAGCGAAACCATGCTGTAATGAATATATGTATTGAGATTATATTCCTGAGATCATCGAGCCATACCAAGAAAAATCGAACCATGGGAAGATGTGTGAGCCGTTGTAGCATCAAACTTCGATCCATAAGCCAATAGATAGTGATCTTCAAGCCTCTTAGTTCAAACCTTAGCTCTGATACAATGTTGAGAAATTGAGAGGCTAATTTAAGGCAAATTTCTCGTTCTTTAATAATTGCTTGTGAGTTTTGTTGGCTTCTTATTATTCTTTAGTATGATTCTTCATCAAACGCTTATCAAAATATAAACATGAAGATCACAAAAAAATAAGGAACACAACATATAGGCTCCAAGCTAGGGCGAAAACCCCACAAGGGGGAAACCCATTAAAGTTTCTCTTCTTATAGAATCAAATCAAAGTGAGATATCCAAGACTCATGACCACAAAGATTCCAACCTTCTAGATGCCAAGTCAAACCCTCCTTCACAATGAATCCATCAGCGAGAGACCAACAACAAATCTTCAACAAGAGATGTAATGAGGCAAAACTTTCACACAATTAACTTCAAGAAAATTCCTTCTTCAACTTTAGACTTTGGCCCTCCTCTTCTTTTGTGATATTTCAGATTAGATTGTACGAGTTGTGTGTCCAAAATGAGCTACAACTTCCTTCTATTTATAATTGTCTAGAGGGGTTCGAATAGACATGTCCTTTGGGGCAAGGCTGACTTGACAGGTAGGTTGACTTGGCATCTAGAGGCAGTTTTGACCCAAATTACAATTTGAAAAATTCTTTTTCCCTTTTCTTTACAATAGGTCCAAATAGGACTTTGACTCTTTGACTCAATAAATCCTAGAAGCATGAAGAACATGCTTATCTAAAATAATAATTTGACTTAAGCATGAAACTCATGCTTGAAAAATAAAAGTTATTCTTCTTTCTTTTTGCTTTTACATAAAATATTGAAACACATAATGACAATGACAATTATGAAGACCGGACCTAGTTACAACTTTCAACACTATCCCTCCACTTTATTCTAGGCCCAAGCCAAAGCATCAGGCTCGTCTTTCAATCTAATACGACCTTTCTGAGACTGCTGATGTAATTATAATTATCTAGTCATTTATCTGGTTACCTTCTAGCCCCAAAGATTCAGTAGATCCTTGGGTCCATATGTTGGTATTTGCTTTGTTTGCTATTGGACTTTGATGCAAAGAAAATCAATTGTTAGTTTTGGATGTTAGTGTTGACTGTTCCCAAGGGATATCTCTGTATATTGTTGGCGAAGAAGAAAATCTCAGTTGATCCAAAACTTTACAAATTACCTATACTCAACATCCTTGAGGAAGCAAGGCTTTATATAGTGCCATGAAAATGAAAAGATTAGCATTGTTGATTATAGTCACGTTTCCCAAATTGAGATGTAATAAAAGGCTATAATGATTATGTATGTTAGGAATAATGACCCTTTGACATGGTCATTGTTATTTACCTTAATGTTGCAATGCAATGGTCACCTAGGAGTTTATTTGCGCGACCAAGGTGTGTCTAAGTTTGAGGTAGACTAATGAATCTTAGGTGATGGATTCTACACGATGTTGATATGCTATGTAGAAGAATCAATAATGTGAGGCATCATAACGTTTAAGAGTGCAAGGATTGTGGCATGACTAAACCAAATATGCCATGAATGCTCAACATGGAGGAATATAACCAAAGTTAACAAATGGGTAAATAGAACAAAGACTATTGCCCCTTGCATCCAATTCTTTTAATGAAAGTGTGTTAAGGTTTCTCTCTTGATTCTCATTCCTTCGGCTATATTATAATATGCACACCATCATGCCAACAATGTGTGCTCTGAGATTGTTTTACTATAAACATGTGTTGTGAATTGATGTCATCCTTTATTGAGGTGCTCTGAGTTTACGTTGCCTTAGTTTCTTGTTGCTATTGCATATCTTTGTTACTTTGACACCTTTGTCAAAAGTGGAAGGTTATGAGACAAGGGAAGCGAGGATGTACACTTAATGAATTTCATTTGTGTGTGTGTTCTTTTTTTATGCCAATTTGGGTTTCTTGTTGCTATTGCATATCTTTGTTACTTTGACCCCTTTGTCAAAAGTGGAAGGTTATGAGACAAGGGAAGCGAGGATGTACACTTAATGAATTTCATTTTTGTGTGTGTGTGTGTGTTTTTTAATGCCAATTTGGGCTTAATAATTTTCCAACATAAAAAGAATAATCTTTCTACAATAACACATGTTATATCAAGATTGAGTCCTCATTGTTTCCTTTTTCTAGGGGATAGGTGTTGATGAGCGGAGTTCCTTATGCTTCGCTGCCAACTTCCTCGAATCTCACTGGGCGGGTGGGATAATGGGTCGATGCTTGGGTTTAATGTCTTGAATTAAAATACAACAAAATTATATTCAACAGATTTGTACAACGAAATAAATAAAATTATTCACAACAAGAAACAAACAAAAATGAGATAATATAAACAATTATGCACATCATGTAAAGTAAATAAATCGAAATTTGGGCCAACTGACAACAAACTAATAAATGAAATTACAAACAGATTTTTTTATGATGATGCCCTTTTAGCCATAAGAACACATAGGTATGTCTTGAAATCTAACATAAATTTATTGACAGTTTCAACCACTAATGTCATAAAAATTTGCTCATAAAAGTTAACAACATAAAGTAATTTTTTTTGGAGAAATATGCGAGAAAGATATTGGCTGTCAATTGCTGATTTTATTAATAAAAATATGAGTACAACATATTGTTTTGGTTGATTCCTGCTAGAATTTAGACTAGAAATCAATGTTAAAATCTCTAAGATGTAAAAATTAAAATGCTCATACATAGACATTCAAAATACCAAAAATTAAGTAAGAAAAATTGTTGGGCAACTTGGACTCTTTCGATAAGATTGGATCAACAATATGTTTTGCAAAAAGTGCACTAGTTAGCACTGATATAACAAATATCAAACTTTTTAACAACACAAAATAATGCGAGAAATAAATAGCAATCTTTGTAAAAGGATGAAAAATTGATGAGCTCACTTTTTTCTTGTCACTCCTTGAAGGATTTCTATTGTCACCAAAATAGATAAGGTTTTGTACTCTAGAATAAATTTATCAAAGGAAAAATGACAACTTTAAAACTTATGCATACCTCTCCTCACTAGTATTTTCTTTCTTCCCCTCTATGCCTTCTGCTTGGTTTTATATTCTTTTTGGGTAGTTGGTGTTGAAAAGTAACTAGGTTCGGTCTTCATAATGACGTGTAATTGTGATTTTATGTAATTGATGAAAAGAAGAAAAATAAAATTATTATTGTAATGCTTGTCTCATGGGTTTCATGAGCAAAGAATTTTATTTTTAGTATGACTCCCATTGTGAGTCCTTAGTATTGGTCATTAAGTCAAATTGAGTCGATGTCATGTATGAAGGACCCTCTTAGGCATGTTACACATTTGTATGAGTCATTAAATAAGTATAAAATCCCTCCAAGGCAAGCACAATACCACTCCTACAAGTCAGCTTCAATATTGAATTAATTAACTCTTCCAAAGAGACATGTTGGCTCAAGCTCTTTCATGTCGGCTAATTACAAAGGCAAACCACTATAAATAGGCAGCTTGACCTAAGTTCAAAGCACAAAATTTTAGAGATAATTCGGTCTAGTTCTGAAGTAAACAAGAAGTGTGAAGATCAACGAAAGGGTCTAGAAAACAATCCTAATAACCAATGAAGTGAAGCAAAGGGAGAGTGAGATTTGTGGTAATATTTGGATTTGTTTTAGGACCTGTTTTGAGACACACGTGTGAAGAAAGAGGAGGACTGTTGCTGCAGTAAGAACCAGTCCACTTAGGCAGATGAGTTGGAAGAAGGTTGAGTCTAGAAGGGAGGCCAAGACAAGATTTGGAAGAAGGTAAAGTCTAGAAGGAAGGTTGAGATAAGAAGAAGGTGAAGTCTAGAAGGGAGGCCAAAGATTTGAAGCAGAAGGAGGTAGAAGTAGAAGAGGAACCGAGAAAAGGAAAGAAGTAGAAGGTTGACTAACGATATCATCAAGGGAGCTTGTGTCTTGGTCTTGGAGTGCCAAGGTGGTTAAGGGTCTTGGTCTTGGTATTCGTCAATTGGAATCTCTATAAGAAGAAGAATTTATTCGGGTTTTGCAAAGAGTGAGAGATTTTGGCCCTAACTGGTAGCCTATATTTTGGGTCTCTTGTCTCTTTATGGTTTATGCATTGGTAGTTGTTTGATAAAGAAGAACACTAATAACCTAAGTAAAAGAAGGTCCTAACCTAAAGAAGTAAAAATCACTCACAAGTAGTTACTAATAGAAGAGAAATCACATAATTGCTATGCCCTAGATTTCTCAACATGGTATTAGAGCTAAGGTGACTAAGGCAAGGAAATGCATATTATCAAGGGACACTCAAGGATCAAATCTCAAGGAAGGCATCAAAGCGAAGAAGTCAAAGGAAGCATCGTAACCCTAGATCAAAGAAGCCTACAAAGAAGTATTGGGATCATCATCAAGAGGGAGAAGGCCAAAAAACCCTACATCTACTCAAGTTAAAGTGTTTTGAAGACTATTCATCCAAAGGAATCTAGATCAAAAGGAGGTGTCATCTCACTTTCTGTGGGATCAAGGATCATTCTTGGAGAAAACTACCTTCATCAAGGAGAAGTTTTCTATCCTCTATATCATCTTCAACATCAAGGAAGCAACAAGAAGGAGCATCCTATCAAGTAAGTATATTTATGTCCACATCTGAATTTGTCAAAATGTATTTTTGTAAGGAAAGCAACAAATTGGTTGTGGCTTCAAACTATATTGCAAGGAATAAAAGGACAAATCTAAATATCATTGAAAATGAGGTTATGGAACATGTAAAAGGTTCTATCACTAAACCAAGAAAGGAATATGCTCAAGCTCTTGCCAAGTATATGAAAGGGGAAGTTAGGGCTCAAAGGATTCTCATAGAATCCATCAAGGATCCCCTCATCCCATATGTATCTAAACTCGAAACTTCAAAAGAAATCTATGACAAACTGGTAGAGTTGTATTCCGTAAGCACTGCTGGAGAAGTCATCTAATTAAGGCAAGAAATCTACAAGCTGAAGATGTCAAGGGAAGATGGAATAGCCTCATACTTTATGAGGATATATGAGATCTGGGATCAACTACAAGATCTGGGAGAAGTCATGTCTGATAGTGAAATGACTACAGTTGTATTAAATGCACTACCAGAGGAGTGGGGTAACTTTACTTCAAGTATTTATGGGAAGAAAGAAGCTACTCCATTCCAGGATCTATGGTCAATATGCAAGATTGAAGAATCTAGACTAAAGGCCAAATCTTATGTTAGAGCAGGTGAGAAAAATCAAGCTTATGCTGTAATCATAAGAAGAAAAGGAAAATTTGGAAAGTTTGGTTCTTGGAAAAAGAAAAGGGACATGTCTAAAGTTCAATGCTATGGGTGTCAGGAATATGGGCACTACAAAAGAGATTGTCATAAGGTCAAGGACAACAAAAGAGGAAGAGAAGAAACCCATATCACCAAAGAAGTAAAGGAAGCTGAAGAGAAGAAGTCCAAGAGAGAGGAAGCAATAAATCTCTATTACCATCCTCACTTAAGTTCTTCTCAAGTTCCTAAGTCTTTTGTTGTAAGATATAGCTATCATGATTCACTAATGGGATGCATCAAGGCGTCATAGAACCATTGAAAGAACTCAAGACATCATCATGGAGAAGCATGAAAGATGGTTAGAATCTATGGAAGTCAAGGATATAGCTCTTGGGAATATCAATGGAAACATTAGTGGCAAGGTCATTTAGTACGAGGTTCATCATACATCTGTCAAAAGGAAACGTCTGCTAGTGGGGATACTTTAGATCCTCAAGATTGTCTGATGGAATCTTCATTGAAAGGTTCACCGATCACGAGGAGAAGCAAGTGTTTTATCAAGAACTCCAAACTTGTGGAATTCATGGGATAATGATATGATGACATAAAAAGTGAAGCAAATCAAGGGATTGAAGCTCTTTCAATCAAGGAAGTTGCTACAAGATGTTTAGATGACACAAAGGAAAAATGAGGTATGTATGCTTACATTTGATATTATGGAAGTCATGTCTTATGGTTGCAGGTATCATGAACCAATGCTCTATCTTAATAGCATGATCAAAAGAGATGATCTCCTCCCTCAAAGGTATGTAGGAATGCATGGATCACACATTCACTAGATGAAATCAGCATAATATGTCCTCATATGAAGTATGAGGTGGTTGACTACAATTGAGGAACTCTGATTGGAAGCTCCTGGGAATGCAATGTGTGAAGAAATGAAGGACGAGATCATGGAATATGCAACCATTGTAAAGGCAATAAACATCCGAAAGACCAAGAAAACTTGACTAGGATATCTCCATGGAAGATACGAAGAGTCTGATGGAATTTGAAAAAGAAAGAGACCCTTGACAATATATATATCTCTGGGAGATGTGTTGATATGTATGCAGGATGCTGATGCAAACTAGAAGATGTCACGATTAAAGACTATCACAAAGGTAATGTTCATTTTAATGTTCATTCCTTTATTTTTGAATATCTAGATGTGTTTCTGCAGGGCTTCCAAGGGAAGATCTATGGATGTCTTCCACCACCGATGCACATGTAGTAGGATGAAAGATCCTTAAGTAAACATGGCACAATGGAAGGCCATATATGGATTGATGGATCACTTTTCGATGATGACATGGCTGACTCATGGATGAAAGTGATGGATGGTCGGTGTCCTATGTAGAATTCCCAAACATGAAGACTCCTAAATAATGAAAAGAAGTTCATGACATCGTGCGAAGGATTTCTTCAAGAAATTGGTTGCCTCATCATCTCCACTTAAGGAGCTACTGTAGGTCCCTAATTAAGAGGGAGCGTAGAAACAAGTTTATTACTTGGAAGAAACTTGGAAATTCCTAAGCCAAGAGGGAGCTTAGGTAGATTCCTTCTGTAGGAATGAGTACATTCCTTTATTGGAATAAACATGTCCTCCCTAATTAAGAGGGAGAGATAAACATGTCATTCTTGTCTTCACTCGAGAAAACAGAATGGAGGATTGGGTAAGCATCTGACATCTGATGCTCTTTGAGGATGTATTAGGGCATCCAAGATAAGAGTAGTCATTGAGGACTGATATTCGTTGAGGATTGGGAATCCAAGATAAAAATAGTCCTGGTGGAACACACCACGAGAACCCGTGTGGGGTATGTTCCGAGAGAGACAATGATGAGTGTGTCTATACATCATTGGTCACACCAACATTGTGCTCAGATCTCGTGGAGAGATAAAGTTGTTAGTCAAGGCCTTGCTATGTGACAATGCTGGTTGATATGATGCTATACAGAGGGGTTACCAATCCGACTCTTCTTATGAAAAATTCTTCATATTGACAATGACCAAGTACCATTATGAATAACTCCCTAGTTAAGAGGGACTGTTGAAAAGTAACTAGGTTCGGTCTTCATAATGACGTGTGTAATTGTGATTTTATGTAATTGATGAAAAGAAGAAAAAAAAATTATTATTGTAATGCTTGTCTCATGGGTTTCATGAGCAAGGAATTTTATTTTTAGTATGACTCCCATTGTGAGTCCTTAGGATTGGTCATAAAGTCAAATTGAGTCAATGTCATGTATGAAGGACCCTCTTGGGCATGTTACACATTTGTATGAGTCATTAAATAAGTATAAAATCCCTCCAAGACAAGCACAAGACCACTCCTGCAAGTCGACTTCAATATTGAATTAATTAACTCCTCCAAAGAGACATGTCGACTCAAGCTCTTTCATGTCGGCTAATTACAGAGGCAAACCACTATAAATAATCAACTGAACCTAAGTTTAAAGCACAAAATTTCAGAGATAATTCGGTCTAGTTTTGAAGTAAACAAGAACTGCGAAGATCAACGAAGGGGTCTAGAAAACAATCCTAATAACCAACGAAGTGAAGCAAAGGGAGAGTGAGATCTGTGGTAATATTTGGATTTGTTTTAGGACCTATTTTGAGACACACGTGTCAAGAAAGAGGAGGACTGTCGCTGTAGTAAGAACCAATTCCACTCAGGCAAATGAGTAGGAAGAAGGTCGAGTCTAGAAGGGAGGCCAAGATAAGATTTGGAAGAAGGTAAAGTCTAGAGGGAAGGTCAAGATAAGAAGAAGGTGAAGTCTAGAAAGGAGGCCAAAGGTTTGAAGTAGAAGGAGGTCGAAGTGGAAGAGAAGCCGAGAAAAGGAAAGAAGTAGAAGGTTGACTAAGGATCTCATAAAGGGAGCTTGTGTTTTGGTCTTGGAGCGGAAGGTATGTCAACGGTCTTGGTCTTGATATTCGTTAATTGAAATATCTATAAGAAGAAGAATTTGTTCGGGTTTTCATCTCAAAGAGTGACAAGGTTTTGCCCTGGCTGATAGCCTATATTTTGTGTCTCTTGTCTCTCTATGGTTTATGCATTGGTCGCCGTTTGATGAAGAAGACCATTAATAACATAAGTAAAAGAAGATCCTAATCTAAAGAAGTAAAAATCACTCACAAGCAGTTAATAATAGAAGAGAAATTACATAATTGCTATGCCCTAGATTTCTCAACAGTCGGAGGGCAAACACTGTTTTATAACTAATCTTCTTATTATGTTAACTCTTTCTGTTTTTAATTTAGGATAAGACATTTAGGAGTAGTTTTTAATTAATTAAGTTTATATTAGTGGGTGGGGTCCTTGATTATGTCGATAAAATATTCTCATGTAACTCCGATGAGACAAAATATATGTAAATATGACATCATCAAGAATTCCATCACCATAGATATTGTGCATATAAAACATCCCAATATCCATTATCATATATAACCAAACATATGAATGACCCTTGTGTCTTCCATCAACAATAATGTCATCAAGTATGTAACATAGTTAAAAATAATATGTTGTTGTGAAAACATGATAATGTTGTAGTTTGAAATATGTCCAAGTAAAATGAAGTAAAAACACATCATGCCATAGAAATAACTCATGTCAGCTGAGGAGGTCTGCTAGGGTTAGCTAGGTAGAATGATCATTTCGTCCCTTTCTCCTTTCTTCCTTGTACCTCCAGATGCATGTCTTGGGAGGAGATTTATATCCTCCCTTCTCCTTCTGTTGTTAGAATGTTAATATGTGTATGTGATGAAGTGGATTTAAAGGGAGAATGTACAAGCATAGATGTCATCTGAAATTTTCCCAAGGAAATATGAGTAGGGGAATCATGGGGCTGCTGAGGTTGAAAAGAAGTGGCCTAAGATAATGCAAAAGGTACTTGAGGAGCGATTATCATGAGGTGAACTGAGTGAGGAGAAATAGTAGGCCAATGTGCAAAGTTGGATGTGGGCTTAATAGGGTTGGTCACCCAACCATAATGCTGTAATGGTTGTTGCTGAGATACATGGGGTTCTAAGATTTCCATGATGCTAGGATGTGGAATAGGTTCATTTTGTGAAGCATTTGGAGGAGGGGGAGAAACTCCAAGGTATAAGTGACATGTCTTCCCTCCATGATACATTTTTTTTTTTTCTAGCTTGCCCCCTTCTATTACCCTAAGAACCTCTGCTAAAGAAACTGAGTGTACTATGTTCAAGAAAATCTGTTATGCAACCATTAATTCTTGAGCATGAATATATAATCAACAAAATAAAACACTGTTTAAAATCATGTCTTACATAAACGCTGTTGTGTTTTTCATACACAGAAATATATATGGCTTAGAAGAGTATTGAATTCACGCTCTAGCAAAAGGTGAGATCCAAAATAACATAGATATATCACAACAACCACTTATTTTGAAAATACAATTTTTATTTTTATTTTCTGCAGTTAGAGTAGGATATCAACTTGCTATTTTTCCTTGATTTTACCTTTTAGAAAGCTAATATCTTGGGGGTAATTTATTTAACTCATAGATCTTACCAAGACAAGGTATACAATTGCATTACACACTATTTTACACTTGTATGTATCCATTGGCATTGTAGTTCCATGGATTCATAATGTTTTACCAAGTTGAATATACTATTTACATGAAGTTCTACAACCATCCAAATAAGTGCTTTCACTCTAGAACTTTGCCGTTTGCTCTAAATTGTTTAAAAAACATTATTTTCATTATTTAGAGTAACTTTGTTGAATGTCTAGCCATCAATAATTGCATAATTTTAATATGGAAATTTATGAATGCTTAAACACATAAGTCTTTCACCCATAAATTTGAAACATAATTTCCATGTTGTTGTAAATTGAGTTTTCAATCAAATTTGGGTAGAGGGGAGGCCCCAAACTTCTATATAATCTTTCCACACCCTAGAATAACACTCTAGGGGTGTTTAGACACTTGTAGGGTCGCTATAACAGTTAAACCAATATTTTTTCCTGTGTTTTATGTAGACTTTGTTATTTGTTACACATGACAACAAGCTATTTTAGGTGATATATCTAGTTTCCCAAACTAAAAGATAACATCATTTTTGGTTAGGATTTTCAATGTAGACCAAAATCTATAGGTTGCATACTAGATGTTTAATGAATTTTGGCTACTAATATTTCCTGTTTAGATTTTTTCTATTATAGTGGCATTTTTACAACTAGGAAGTAGGTATAAAACATAGTTGCACGTATCGTGATAATATCAAAATTATCACAGTTTTACCACTGATATTATTGTCGAAAATTACTACGAGTCGAAGGGAAATTATCACCATTTTGCTGGAAACAATGATATAAAGTTCCAGTTCAAGTTTTTAATGTGTTACCTCTTAAACTAGCAGGGGTCCTAGGAGGGTTTCCTATAGAGCAACTACTAGGTCAAATGGCAACAATGGAGAAATAGCCCACTGTCACCTCAACTAAAGCTCCTTGCTCTTTACAAACTTTCGCTGATGGGAGGAGTCTCGATATTAGGGAAATCACTAGGAGAAATTTATCAATGGTGTGAAGGTAGTGATTCCAAGAGCCTATTCAAAAGAGAGACTCTAATGATAGGCATAACTTGCTTTAGAAGCAAGATAAATCACTGTCCAAGAAGGGCAAGGAGGAGACCTAGACCTAGGGTTAAGGGGTATTTCTTGATGTGAAGTTCCCTAGACCAAGGAATCCTAGAAGAATAGGGTTTCCAAGAAATCCTTGTGAAATTGGAGTGACAAGGTTGTGGGACCACAAAGAAGCCCTAGTGGTCCCAAACAAAGTCAAGGGTTTTGCGATGAAACTTCAGACAAAGGTGTTGACCAAGTGAGGGAGGAGGAAAAGGATCAAGAGATTTTATTTGACTTGAGACTTTAATGCAATGATCTTTGATAAAACCACTAACCAAATGAAACCTAGGGAGAATGGTTTGCGAGCTATGGCTTAGCAAAACTTGAGATTCCTCCGTTGGAATAACTTCAAAATTGGAGGACCTCTCAAGGACACACCAACGCAACACTAGGCCAAAATTCACCAAGTTTGGATGTATACAATCAATTTTGCATGATGCCCTAGGAAGCCTACTAGGGTTAGGGCTTGGAAAAGAGAAAAGGAGGCGGGAAAAAGATTTGTTTCAGTGATCACCTAGGACTAGACCAGTGGCTAGCCTATTGGGAGAACGAAGTTGTTAATTTTAGATAACAATGGTATGTTCTATACTTAAGAGCTTTTTACTTCAACTTTTCTTATTAGCCCAATATTAATTTTCAGATTAGCAATCACATTAACATGATAGTAAATGCATATAGACCATAAATAAAAAGCAGAAGACAAGCCAAGACAAGAGGACACAATATTTGGCGGAGGCCAGGGAAAAACCCCAATGTGGGGAAACACTTTTATCAAGTCTTCTTATTATTCTTCAAAAGTTCAACAGAGAGAGAGAGTACAATATACAAAATTCACTTGCCCAAACACAATGAATTTTGTCTAGTGAAACTGCAGTCAACAGGATGCCCTAACTAGAAAGTTAACATTGGTTAAATCAACGTAATTACTCCTCCAAATAAACTCGGTCAAACCCAATCAATTCGGCCTCCGACAATAGTCCAAATCAACCCAAAACAGTCTTGAAGAAATCAGTCAAACTTGGTCAACACAGTAAAACTTGCGCTCAAACTCACTGCAGTGAATGTTGGTCAAACAACACATAAAATCTCAGTTTCTGTGCCCAAATATGCAGCCTGCCCAAATAGAGATATTGCCACAAAAATCGCAGTCAAACAAGGTCAAACACTGCCTGGTCAACACTGGAAAACATAAATTGCAGTCAACTCTTCACATGTGTGGAGGAGAAGAAGGTTATCCTGAAATTCGTATGACCCAATCAGATGAGGAGAGAGATATGTGTGAGATGAATGAATGTCCAAATGAGGTATATGCTCCTTCTATTTATATGCAATGTTGAGGGTGAAGAGACATGACTTTTGGGCTTTTGAGCCTACATTAGATTGCTGATTGACCTTGACAATTTGTCCATAGAATAAATAAATTCATAATTCCATTTATACTTGTCAGAATGTGATGATATTTAAATCAATCCTACACCTCTCAGAAAGAGGAATCCAACAAAAAATATCATCTCCATCATATGAGTCGTCCAAGGTGGAGTTTGGCCCTAGTTGCCAAATTTAACACTCCCTCTTGACTAGGGAGAACTCCACTTGCCAAACCATCTGACAACCTGTACCATCCCTGTCATCCCTGCTCTGCTGAACTGTGAAGAAATAATGAAAAAGAAATGTTTGAGAGTGTATCATACCACTCTCCACTGACTCGAAGTCAGTCTCCATTGATCCTAGATCAATATCAAAGATCCTAGCATAGGGAGCACGATAGTACACGTTGCGTCCATCGGTAGTACTATGGTCCCTATCCTCATTTCCCTACTCATTCGCCAGATGAGAGGTACTTCCCATGAGTCCCAGACTGCATGGGTAGGATGTATCGGCAAGAGAAGGTGAACCACTTGTCCTGCTTATATTCGATAGGAGAAGGTGAACCACTCATCTTATACATATATCAACCATCATGGGGTATCACAGGGGAAGGTGAACCACTCACCCTATACACAACGCATCACTAAGGGAAGGTGAGCCACTCACCCTATGGTCGCTCATCGCTCCAAGAAGTACCACAAGCCCCCCCTGGAGCTCCCAGAGCTCAATATCCAACTCAAACGAGCTCCTCATAAGAGGGTCTCGGGTCTCTCCACGACTCCAAGTCGTTCACGGAAGGTTAAGAATTTTAGCTTCCCTAGGAGCTTTGTAACAATACCTGCGACTTGATCATCAGTCCCAATGTGATGGACCCTTATTTCTCCCCGTTGTACCATATCTCGTATAAAGTGGTACTTGATATCAATATGATTGGAGCGGTCATGAAACACATGATTCTCAGAAAGACGAATCCCACTTTGGTTGTCACAGAGTATCATAGTGGTATCCAACACATGTCCAAACAGCTCACTAAAGAGCTTCCTCAACCAAACAACTTCACAGGAGGCCATACTAGCAACAATATATTCAGTCTTGGTGGTGCTCAAAGCTACCAATTTCTGCTTCTTGCTCATCCAAGATATCGAAGTAGAACCTAGTGAGAAGAAACATCTCGATGTGATCTTACAATCCACCACACTGCCAACCCAATCAACATTAGAATAACCATGGAGCCTCACATTCCCCGCTGTGTATCTCAATCCATAGGTGATTGTGCCGCAAAGATATCTCTGAAGATTCTTGGTAGCAATCCAATGTATGTGATGAGGCTCGACCATAAATTGACTCAAGTATTCACTGCAAAGCATATGTCCGGACGAGAGTTCACCAAGAACATTAGGGCCCCCACGAGTTGACGATACTCATAAGGATTTTCCAAATCAGGCCCAACAACGCTTCCACATAACTTCTTGAAGTTGAGTTCCATCGGAGTCGTTACAGACTTACAAGCCACAATCCCAAATCTTTTAAGTAGCTTCACAATGTATTGTCCTTGAGAAAGGAAAATCTCACCTAGCTTTTCCCAGACCTCCAACCATAGGAAATAATGCGTCAGTCTGTTGAAGCCTCAAAATTTATTGCAACAACATAGGGGATGATCACCCAGTTTAGACCTTAAAGCAGCTCCTTTTCCGTGGTAGATCTAACTAGTTTAACTAGGTCCAGTTACCTTTTCTCAATCTCCAAAATGGCTTAAATATGACTTTCATCCACTAATGAAGAAGAGACATTAGATCAACCCTCTTGTTGATCCTGCAAGAAAGTGATCCTTAAGTTGATATGGGGATCAACCGGGCCACAACTAAAGTTTGCCTCTTTATGAAGATGACTTCTTAGGATTCCAAAGTGCATCTAGCCTTGTCCAAACAAGTTTGTTGCTTCTTGCTTGTTGATGGTCTTTTTATAGGGCATGTGAATGCACATCGTACTGAACCTATCAACTACCACGAACATGTAGTCATGCACCTTCCTAGTTGTTGGTAAACCTCCCACAAAGTCCATGGAAATGCTTTCCTAAGGATGAGTGGGTACATGTAAGGGATGGTATAGACTTTGTTTCTTGTTACTAAGCTTGTTGGTATAGTAAAACATACATCTTTGTATGAACCTAGCAACATCTTCTTGCATCCTAGGGAAGTACACATATCTTTGTAAGTTGGCCACTATTTTCCCTACACTAAAATGCCCTGCGAACTTGGAGGTGTGATTCTCTTTAATTAGCTGTGGTTTCTCACCTTTAGGAACACTTGTCCAAATTGTAGAGTAACTGATTTTGGGGATTATAGTCAACTGTGTTGTCACCATCGTGCACATGACTCTAGTTCTACAGTTGTTGAAAAACCTCCATGAAGTCCTCATCCTCTGTATATGCCTCTTTGTTTGCATCAAGGGTGAAAGGTTCCATGTGTATCGGAGTTCCCAAAGTTATGATCATTGATGTGGGTGGCCTTGAAAGCATGTTGATCAACTTGTTTGTCTTTCCTTTCTTGTACTTTGATCACTAAATGAAACTGCTATAGAAACCTTACCCACTTGTAATGCCTAGTTTGTTGTAACTTACTCTGGATTTGCAGTTTTTGTAGCGATTGGTAATTTGTGTGGATTGCTATGTCCTTTCCCATCATATAGTGTTTTCACTTTTTGGCAATTTGTTCCAGGGCATAGAGCTGCTTGTCATAGATTGCGTAATTTAGAACTGCCCCATGAAATACTTAGAATGGTAGCATACATGCCTTCCTTCCTACATCAACATCGTTCCCATATGATACCCACTCACATGTATCTCCACTTCAAAGGGTTGTTACAAGTTTGGTAATGCAAGAACTAGTGCTTGACTCATTTTCTTCTTTAACTTGTCAAAGGCTTGCTGTTGACTCTTTCTTCCATGGAAATTCTTGCCACTCATTGTTATGGCGTGGAGTGGTGATGCTACTGTTGAAAATGAGGCTAATAATTTCTTTAGTACCGTGTTGCCTCAACAAAACTATTGACTCAAAATCATTTGTAGGAACTGACTACTTCATGATGGGCTCCATCTTGGCAGGATCTATCTTCAACTCTCATCCACCAATCACATAATCCTAAATACACCAAAGATTGTTGTGCAAACTTACACTTCTTGACATTTTTAGTAGTTGGAGCTTTTCCAACTACTAAAAATATGAGTTGTGCTCCTCCGAGGTAGCACTGTATACTAGTATATCATCCAAATAAACAATTTATGCAAAATTATTCTAAAATGCAAGCAAAATGAGCTAAATCCTAATCCTATTTCAATTAGACAGATATAGATCTAACTCAACTGAGGGCAAGATATTTAAATGATTGGGATTTAAATGTCTCGCTTATGATGAATATCAACGAAGTAGTTCAATTAACTGACACTAGAATACCAAACACATTCTATTAAGAGACCTATTAACTGAAATAATCAATCAACAACATTTATGAAGTAATTCACAAAATGATATTGATTGTTAAATAAGTAATTCGAATAATTAAACAATAATGTGAGGAAATAGTTAACAACATATCAATATTTGTTAAATCAATATTAAAAGACGGATATGAGTAAATAGTTACTCAGAAATCAGAATTCAACCCATAAGAGCAGAGATAAATAATAACATATGAATGACACAAATTACTCATACTGAAAAAAGTGCACATTCCTGCCATCATAAAATAAAACTAATATTTAAAATAATAGTATTAGAAATACCAATTTATTGAATCCATTTCTTTGACTCTGGTCTCCAATAGTCCTCTACAATCTTTGAACTTCCGTTGTTACAACAAGAGCTACAGTGGTGCAAGCTCTACCTATCATACATAATTCAAAATGCAAAAGAAAAATCCTTAATAGTCCCCAGATCTGAGATTTTCTTTCCTCTCACCTGCAAATCTAAATCCTTATTACAGTAGTGCTTTTAGAATTTCAGAATTGCAGAAGAGAGAAGCCCTTCATGCATCCTACAATTTAGTATTTATAATATTTACAAAAGAATTCAGAATATGAAAGTTTGTTGAAGAATAAATCTTCTCCATCAATTTTCATTGGGCCAAAATTCCATTCTTCTATTGCTAGAGCATTCTTATTGATTGAGATCTTCTTCTCCTCATCTCTTCCACTATTTTCCTGCAAAAACAAATCAAAATTAAATTTAAAATGCAAAAATAAAATCAATTTGGAAAACAAAAATCCATTCCCACTAAATTATAAAAACATGAAAATAAATAAAATAGATTAAAATTTAAATAGAATTGAAGATGTGATTGTTTATGTTGAGTCTAATTTGCTGTTGGAGGAGGAATTCTAAAGTTAATAAATTTTGTCCAAATTAATATAAAAATTAATTTTATGTCAAATTCGTCACTCTTCTTTCCACTGGATTTTTGGGTCAATTAATGATGATATTTTCTAAAATAGACCATTCCAAATTTTGCTCATCTATTGTAGTGTTATGAAACCATCTCACAAAAAGATAGAAAATATAGATCAATCTCTTAAAAGTCAACCTCTTTGAGGGGGAAATCTCCTTTCATTACACAAATGAACAATTCTTCGATGATACAAATGACAAAGCCTCCTTTCTATATATAGGAGTCTAAGGGGTCACAATATAACCCAAGCTGACTTAACAATAATAATATAAGGGCACAAAAATTACAATATTGAGCTTCTATGGGGCACAATAATAACAATATGGGGACAATAGGGGCACAACAATAATAATAAGGGCTACAATGACAATAGTAATGGAGGAATCACTAGTATTATAGTGACCTAACATGCTCCTCTCCCTGAAAAACGTGTTGTCCTCAAGGCTTGAGTAGTTCTAGATGCTTCTGTATAAAATTCTCATCCTCCCTTGTGGAATTTTCAGCGGGTAAGTTCTTCCACTTGATGAGATACTCTGCGGTTGATCCATTTCGTAGTTGTCGAGTTCCTGTTTCTGTGACTGCTTTAGGTTCCAATATGATTCTTCCTTCCTCATCAAGTTCTGGCAATATTGTTTGAATTGGGATCTTGTCACGTATAACCTTCTTTAAGCATGAAACATGGAAAACTGGGTGCACTCCAGAAGCTGCAGGAAGGTCCAATTTGTATGCCATAGTACCTATCTTTTGCAACACCTTGTACGGACCATAATATTTTGGTGATAATTTATTATCCTTCTTAGCTTGTTTGAGGGACATTTGTTTAAATTGTTGTAGCCGTAGGAATACCCAATCACCTACATCAAAACTTCTTTCGTTGCAATGTTGATTTGCTTGTTGTTTCATTCTATTCTGCGCTAAAGTGAGGTTATCCTTTAAGAGTTGGAGAACTTCTTGTTGATGCTCGATGTGATCTTCCACTGCTTGAACCTTAGAATTTTCTCTTAAATATGATGTGATGGATGGTGGATGATATCCATAAAGTGCCATAAATGGGGTAGTTTTTGTTGCAGTATGGAATGAAGTGTTATACCACCATTCAGCCAGAAGATACAAAGCAATGAAGATATCTTTTCAAACATTTGTTTACTATCTCAGTTTTCCCATCAGATTGAGGATGATAAGATGAGCTATGAGCTAACTGAGTACCAAGACAAGAAAATAATTCTGTCCAAAAATTTCCAGTGAAAATGGGATCTCTGTCGCTTACAATAATCTTTGGGTTTCCATGTAGCTTTTGAATTGTTTCCATAAATGTAGTAGAAATTGTACTCGTTTTAAATGGATGAGATAACACACAAAAGTGTGCATACTTGTTAAGTCTTTCAACTACCACCATGATAACTCTCTTTCCCTCGGACATGGGTAAACCTATGATAAAATCCATTGAAACCTCCTCCCAACGTTAGCTAGGAATGGATAAAGTTTGTAATAAACTCGGGGTCTTAATTGTTTCAACTTTATTTTGTTGGAAAACCAAACATTCAACCACAAACTTTTGAATATCCGAGTTAAGGCCATCCCAAAAACATTCCTTCTTAACACTGAGGTAAGTTTTTAGAAATCCTGAGTGCCCTCCTAATGGAAATGTGTGCAATTCTCTAAGAATCTTTTGTTTGAGTTGGGAACTCTTACATAGGTATCACTGATCTTTGTACCATAACGAATCAATTTCCAGCTAAATGTATAAGATGTACTGGGATCTTGTTGTAACTTTTGAATGAGTGCCCACACTTCTTCGTCATTCTTCCATTCATCCCTTGCTTCGTTTATCCATTTTGGTTGGATAATAGAAATGGCGCAAAGAAATTCTTCCACATCTTCATCCTTTCTTGAGAGTGCATCTGCCACAACCTTTTGCTTCCCTTTTTTGTAGATGATTTCAAAGTCATAACCCAACATCTTTGTGACCCATTTTTGCTGCTCTTTTGAAGATAATCTTTGTCCTAAAAAGTATTTAAGACTATCATGATCCGTTTTTACCTTGAAGTGTCTTCACATTAGGTAGGGTTGCCATTTCTTAAGCGCATGTAGTATTGCCAACATTTCCTTCTCATAAATAGCTGTGTAGATACTTTCCTTTGATTGGACGACTTCCAAAAAAAATGGGTCTTTCTTCTTGTATTAAAACAACACCAATTCCATTTCTTGAGGCATCACATTCCACAATAAAGGTTTTTTTGAAGTCTGGTGTAGCTAAAACCGGTGCTTGGCACATTTCCTCCTTAAGATGTTCAAAGCCTTCGTTGCTTCTGGAGTCCATGAAAATGCATCTTTCTTTAATAATGTTGTTAGAAGTGATGCTATTCTTCCATAATTCTTACAAATTTGCGATAATACCTTGTCAACCCGAGAAATCCTCGCAGATGCTTTATGGATGTGGATATTTTCCATTCCTTAATGGTTTTAATTTTGCTAGGGTCTACCTTAACACCTTCATGAGATACAATATGACCCAGATATTCCACCTCTTGTACTCCAAAGAAACATTTGGAACTTTTTGCATATAATTGTTTATCCTCCAATAGGTGGAGCACCTTGTCAACATGTTGATCATGATCCTTCCAAGACTTGTTGTAGATTAGTATATCATCAAAAAATACTAATACAAATTTTCTAAGGAAGGGTTTGAAAATTGAATTCATCAAACTTTGAAATGTAGAAGGTGCATTGGTAAGGCCAAAAGGCATGACCAAAAACTCATAATGACCCTCATGAGTTCTAAATACTATTTTCAGAATGTCTTCAGTCTTCATTTTGATTTGATGATATTCTAATGAAGATCCAACTTGGTGAAGTAAATTGATCCATGCAATTCATCCAATAATTCATCAATGATAGGAATAATGAGCTTGTTGAGCTCCCTATAATATGGATACATGCACCATGATCCTTCCTTCTTGTGAACCAATACCACTAGAGCAGAGAAAGAACTTTGACTAGGTTTAATTATACCAGCCTCTAGCATTTCTGCAACCATACATTCAATTTCACTATTTTGGGCATAGGGATATCTGTAAGGCTTGATGTTTGGAGGAACACTTCCTGGAATCAAATGAATAGCATGGTCATGATCACGAATAGGGGGGAGGCCTTTGGGAGTCTCAAATAACTTGGAATGATTTTCCAAGGCTTTTTGGAGATTTGGAGAAATAAATGATTTCGATGTGATAACCTCTAGTGAACATAATTGTGCAATTATGCCTCATTGTTATTTCTTTAGAATCTTTTTCATTTCGTTATAGCTGATTATCTTTCCCGGTTTTCCCTGCGATACCCTTTAATTCAACTTCCTTTCCTTGTGAAGAAAATTTCATGATTTTTTTTTGAAAATTAGAAACTATTGTACCCAAGGATTGTAGCCATTGGACTCCTAGTACAACATCAACACCACCCATTGGAATGGAAATCATTGAGCTATTCAATACATATTCTCGCATGGATAGCTTGATATTATGGGACTTTCTAGAGCAATTTATGGTTTCTCCACTTGCAACCATCACTTGACACTCTGGTGCTGGATATTGGAAGCAATTCAATTCTTTGGCTATCTTACAATGAATAAAATTATGGGTACTACCCGAATCAATCAACACTATTACCTTTTTCTTCTTGATATGCCCTTCTATCTTGATAGTTTGAGGAGTGGTAATTCCAGCCAATGTATTGCCAGATATGGTCAGATTAATTTCTTCTTTCTCTAGGGTTTGTTCTTGGTGTATAACCTCTTCTTTTGACGTTTCTTGTTCATTTTCTTCCTCCTCTTCACAATCTATGTAAAATAATTTCTTCTCAGCACACTTATGACCTTTTGTGTATTTTCTATCACAACTGTAACAAAACCCTTTTGCTCTTTTTTCTTCCAATTGTTGTGGTGTCAACCTTGTAGGTTGTGGAAGGCTAGGGGAAACAACACTTCCATCTTTATAATTGTGAGTGGTAGGCTTCCTTGTTTCCATAATTTTTCTTTCCATTTTTCTTGCCAACCTGAATGCCTTCTCCAATGAATCAGGTTTCCAAAGACGAATCTCATGTTGGACGTTATCCTTTAAAGTCCCTATAAACACATCAATCCTATGCTCCTTTGGAATATTTTTTACCCTTATATTCAATTTTTGGAAGTCTTCAATGTGCTCCATCATTGAACCCTTTTGTTTGAGATTTATCGATTGGCTAAAAAAATTGTTGCTTTTTGTATCCTCATAATGTGCTATCATTTCATCTGTAAAAATTGCAATTTGTTTACGAGAGCGAAGCCATCGATACCATACAAACTGATTTGGTTCCAAATATAAATTTGCAATGCGTACCTTTTGTGTGTTTTTCACATTATGGAGATCGAAATATTACTCCATTTGTAGTATCCATGTTATGGGATCCTTGCCATCAAACTCCTCATATCGATCTTTGGAACAAGGTGGGTCTTCGATTCAACATTAGAGTCTATAAAATCATGATTAACATTTATTTTGTTCTTATCATGAGTTTCCTTTATTACCCTTTTTCCATTAGTAAGCATTTCTTGTAGAAACTTTGTCAAATCTTCCATCTTAGCTTCCATGCCTTTCTTTAAATCATCCATCTTAGCTTCCACGCCATCCATCTTAGCTTCCATGTCATTCATCTTAACTTCTATGCCTTTCTTTAAACCATCCATTTTAGCTTCCATGCCATACATTTTAGTTTCTACTTCTTTCTTTAAACCATTCTTCTTAGTTTCTGTTACTTTTTGTGAGAGTGAATTTTGTTGCACTTGGTCTCGTATTTTGATATATCATGCTTCATTTCTTCTTCTTTTTCATGAGTCATGCTAGAGCTTTCATGTTGCTTACTAGGTGTCTCCATTTTTTTTTTGGTCAGGCATCAATTAATGATAATAATGCTTCACTATGTCCTTTGAATTCCTTCAAATTAATTTTTCAAACCAAACTTATGCAAAAATTTTAAAAAAATTACACCTTTTTTCACTTTATAGGAGCTCGATATTGAATCTGCGGTATCTCTGTAATTTCAAATCTCGAAGCTCTGAAATTGCTTCCTGCGGTAGCCCTCTGAGTCTTCTTTCTAAACCCGCAAGTCTGATCAAGATTGGATTCTCCAAGGAAGAGTTATGCCAAATATCTCATGATGACCTGATTATAGATTAGTTCAGTAGAATGAACTTGTACAAAGTGCCACGTGTCACTATTTCGACCTTAAGTCCTAAAACCAATACACAGAAAACTACAGGCCGTCCTCTTTCTGTAACTTCTTACGAATTCGCAATCTGATGCTTAGAAAAAAAGTTATGACGATTTTCCCCAGGTCACTTGTTTGAGATATAATTCAGAACCTTACAAAAACCCTAACTTCCTTGGATCATATCTTCGAAATTGTAGCAAGAAAAGATTTAAAATTCAGACTCGAGGTTCAAAGTGATTTCGATTCAAATGGGACTTTTTTTAGCTTCTGAAACGTCACAGAAAAAAATTTATAGCGAAAATGCCATAATGGCCTGTTTGGAGCAGTGAAACCCTAGAACCCAAAGCTCTGATACCAAATGTTATGAAACCAACTCACAAAAAGATAAAAAAGATAGATCAACGACTTATAAGTTGGCCTATTTGAGGGGGAAACCTCCTTTACATTACACAAATGAACAATTCTTCGATGATACAAATGAAAAAACTTCCTTTCTATATATAGGAGTCTAAGGGGTCACAATATAACCCAAGCTGACCTAACAATAATAATATAAGGGCACAAAATAACAATTGTGGGCTTCTATGGGGCACAATAATAAAAATATGGGGACAATAGGGGCACAACAATAACAATAAGGGCTACAATGATAATAGTAATGGGGGAATCACTAGTATTATAGGGGCCTAACATATAGCTTTCAAATAAGCTATTCTGCGCTTAATTTGGTTGAGTAGATTTCAAGTTATGCCTCTTCAAAGATGAAGCACTGAAGTAATTCGAAATCTGGAAATGTCACGCATTGTTAAAATCTTGAAAATTTAATAACAAAAACTAATTCTAATTAAATGTATAATTGAAAATAATTGATTTCTAATTAATTATAATTTGCTACATTAATTATATACATTTTATTTAAAAACAATTAAATTAAATTACAAACTAAAAATAAGGTTGAATTAATTACAATTTCTAATATAATTTTCAAAATATGAAATTAACTAAATTAATTAAAAATTAACAAATTTACATAATAATTAAAATTAAATTAATTAATTTTATAAACAATAAATTAAATAATATCAAATATTATATACAAAATATTAAAATAAATTACAAATGTTAATAAACAAAATTTATATGAACATTTTTAAACAAAGGTTAGACCAATATCATCTAAGCTATCAGGGACATTGGAGATCAGAGGATCAACGATGAGAGAATATCCACGATCAGAGGTTTATGGAAAAGATCCATCACAAAAGTTCCCGCTTGGGCGGACCCGATGTTGTAATATATTGTAGTTATATTTTCTATTAGATTCGAGGTATCAGAAGTTTCAAACAATAATCGTTACAAAATTTCCGAAGTGAGCGGACCTGATAATTTTATAATGAAGAGTTAATCTCATATTAGATCCGAGACATCAGATTTTTTACATCTATGCCCCAACTAAAATTGCGATTTATGAGCGGACGCGATATCTTTTAAAATTGGATTTAAATGTAGTATCAGGTCTGGAGGTTGGAAGGTTCTTATCGAAAAATTGTGATAGGGGAACTTGTGATATATGACTCAGTTGTGATATGATTAAGGCTTAAGGCCTTAGTGTGGTTCTTAGTCTCAGGGGCTATGAAAACAATGAAGTATTTACAAAATAAATAATTTACAAAAACAAATAAAAATGATAAATTAATGAAACACAATGATACTGTATATTTTATACATATTATAAGGCCAAGGCAATGAAAAATATCCAATCTTCAATTAGGTGCCATTTGCAAACTGAGCAACCAAATGAGACGAAATAAGTACTGATGGAAAGCTTTCTAAAAGTCGAACTCAATGAAACAATCGAAATAGAAATCCAACGAAAAAAATGGTAAAATTGCAGGACACAAAACTAAATGAAAATCATAAAAGGTGTTTTAGACAAATATTTAAGGAAATGATCCCCATTATTTGAAGTAATGGGGGGTGCTGGGTTTTCCCTACAACAATGACAACACATTGGGAAGAACTAGTTATCTCTGGTTAAAGATAATGAACTTTAATTTACCCAAAGGTTAAAAATAATGGAAATCACGAAATCGTCTAACAGTAAAACATTTCCATAGGTCCCACATAAATAGATTAAGCAATATGGGCTTGTAAAGGTAAGTGCTTAAAACGGAGTCAAGTAAAATTCATGAATCCAAATTTGGGAAGATTTATTTTAAAACTACCTCATATAATAATAGAAGAAGGTAGAGATAAGAGTTTTTGATAAAGCATATATCCATTATATGTTTGTCTTTGAAATCGCTTCGCTGCCAGTGAACCTAAACAGTGCCTTGACAAAGTTGTCTTTTATGCCATACAAGCATAGTCCCGCTGCCAACGAGCGTTTATAGCCTCGACGAGTTTATTTGTATTTCCCATGCTTCCTCTTTAATCACTCTTTTGATAAGCACATTTGCAAGCTTTAGTTTATGATGTATTTAGTGAAAGATGTGGGATGGTAATGGAGATTTATGTTTAATGGACATAATACTTTCATGATGTTTACCTCAAATTCTTTCCCTAGAACTATCAATTAGAGGTTTTTATGTGGAGGGGTGGGAGAGATTCATTGTGTTAAACTCAAATCAATTTTTTTCTTGAAAAAATAAAATCAATTACTTAGAAATGACGTGTGTTCCTCCATGAAAAATATTTAAAGCAAGATGATCTTATAGTTCCATAAAGATATGTCTTTAATGATAAATGAACTTTCATTGAATTTGATAGAGTTACGATATTTCTCATGTATGTTAGTTGCCGTCAGGCGAGGAAAAATGCCTTTCACATAAATTATGGTCGAGTCACCAAAATGAAATCAAAACTGAAAGCAAAAGGAAAATAATTCTTAAACTAAAGTAAGAAACGAAATTAGCAAACAAAATTAAAAATGAAGAAAGCAAAAGCTGAAAGAAAAATCCAAAAAGATAAACTCCAACGAGAATACTTATACAAATATCTAAAAAAATAAAACATATGTACGTTCCTCCTAATGTTGATTTTTTTTTAACCTTGCAGAGTTATAAGAAATGAGGTTCTTAAAATGGAGAGGGTGAAATAGCAGTAATGACGGATAATATGCTAAATGAGAAGTTTCTGTCTGCTGCAAACTTTCTTGTTTCGAAGCAAAACCTACAAAAAACATCTTAACCATTTTTTAATAAAAGCAATGCTTAAGGAAACAGACTAGAGGTTCAGAAACTTCCTAGTTTAGTTGATTTGATGAGGATCATTATTGCTTCTTTCAAGAATCTCAAAGAAAACTAAACAAAAGAGAATGAACTTCAAAACTGATCTGGTAGAGGTGTAAAAGGTTGATGAAGACCTATAAAACAGAGTTTAAAATCAACAAAAATTAAAAACAAAAGTAAAGTAATGAAAATGGGCACATGAAACTTACCATTGGAGAATTGCATTTAATATTACCTGAAAGATATCATTTTCTCTAACCAAAGATAACTTCTTCCTTTAATTAGAATTAAAAGCATGAAGAAATTTTATTGACCCAAAAGCATCATTTATTAAATTTAATCAAAAGCGAGCAGTAAACTAAGAAAGAAATGTTTCGTGTTCAGGGAATTGAAAATAAACCAAATCCATCACAAACAAGAATGAAGATATGCTTCTTAATGAATCACATCGATAAATGTTCTCATAATATTACAAGTTTTATATCAACTCTATGATTTTCATAAATTGTTCAAAATTAAGACCAAATCCAAGATAATGAAATAAAGATGTGTAGATGGAGAGGTCTTAAATTTTGTATATTAAATAAAGAGAGACATATCAAAACTTAAATATAAGAGAAAATGAGAATGATTTAACCATGTTGCAAATTTCTTATCAATTGCTTTATTACCATAATTGTCGCCCAAGAGTGCCTTAAAATCTTTTGTACAACACAACGCCTCTTCGGTTGTTTCGCATCACAATTTTTTTTTCATGCATAAATTACAATTTTCGATTTTCACCTCTGCCGATATACGATTGAGTGTTATATAATAATTAAAAGATAAATGATGGAAAGGTAGATTTCAGGGACTATCGCATTGGAGGATCTTAAGACAAAACTTCATTTGATTTTTTGCGATGTAATATAAGTGTTGTAGTAGCGGGATTGCGATATGATCATATGCAATGGGAAACTATGATGAAGAGAATGCGATATCAGAGAATAGTCATATTGGGAGATCAGAGCAATTAATCAAAAGGAAACACCGAACTTATTCTTGCGATAGCAAGAATGAGATAGATGAGGTGGCACATTGGTGGGACCAACTTTAGATTTTACGATAGATGAGGTGGCACATTGGTGGGACCAACTTTGGATTTTACGAGAGATCGATGATCCACAGTTGAGCATGGGATGCAACATACACCGATGTGCGATGACGAACGGACTTGATAGTTTTATGATTCATATTTAATTTCATATCGGATTCGGGACATCGGGACCTTTAAACATATGCACCTACCGAAATTGCGATTTATGAACGGAAGCAATACTTTTCAGAACTATATTTAAATGTGGTATTGGGTCCGGGGTTGTATGGTCATCGCAATATTGGTGAAGTCAACTACCAGAGATCAGTGATTCGAGATATTGGGGATATATTCAATTGAAAACTTCTGATATGCGAAATGCGATATCAAATGTGGCATTATGTGGGGACAACAACTTCTTAAAGTATTCAATTAAAAATAAAGTGATCAAGTTAACTTTACCTTTTAACAAAAACCTTTTTAATAGATATCAAAAATATTGGATAAGGGAATACGTTTATTAGAGCTTTTTGAATGATGAAAATTATGCTATTAGAGCGCTTTGATATCAATCTTCTGATACCATTTTTAAACGACTGTTGGGGTTTTTTTTTGTTTACATAATCGACTCCTATTTGTATTTAAAAAAGATTGGGGAGACTAAGCTCCATTGTTACAAGGCGATATGTATGAGAAAAAGAGCAGGGAAATATAACAGGAGGAACAAAATCCCTTTTGCTTCTATCATTCTTAACTTTTTGAAATACCAAGCTAGTGTAGATTCTAACAAACTGAAACAGAAGAAGGCAGAATTTGCAAGTCGTGCTTAATCAATGTTTATATGACTGATTTTGCAGGTAGTGGATTCTTCAAGATTGCCTTCAACGTCTGCATTCCTTAGATTTGTTGAGCTAGTGCTGGGAGCGTTATTTTTTTCCAGGATGTACTTCAGGATGTCAATGGACTCTTGGACATGATTGCATCTATTTGAGAGGTCATTGAACTACTCTTGAAGGGATGAAACTCTGTGAAGAAAGAGATTGAGGTTAGCCTCATGTTTCTCCTTGGTGATCTGAGCATGGGTATCGATTTTGGTGTCCAAGATCTTTTGGTGTGCTTGGATTTGCTCCAGTTCTGCCTGGAGATCAGCACAGTGCAAGCAATCTTCGCTTCTCGCCATTGAGTAGAACCACACTGAATTATCAGTGCGCAGCAAAAACAGAGGGATGCTAATGCGTTGTTCCAAAGAGCAGGGGTCTAGACAGAAAGGGGATAAGGGAGCTTGGTGAAGATTAACAGAAGTTGACCTAAAGAATGATGGAAAAGAGCACAATGCAGCAAGGGATCGGACAGGAGAAAATAGGGGATAGATCGAAAGCAGCAAAGGGGAGGTGGAGGTGAAATTCAGGATGAAGGAAAACACAAATAAGTAAGGAGGCTCAGGCAGGGGAAAAAGGAGGAGCGGAGAGAGAGGCACGGGGAATTTGAAGGATAGATCACATGTAAGATATGAAAGAGTCAGAATTTCTTGGGGGAAGGGACCAAAGTAAGATTTTTGGATTGGATTTAGAGATATTGAGACAATATTATCATCATCATAAGATTCAGAGGAGATTTCTGCTGAAACAAGGACCAAATCTAGCATAAAGACATTGCGAATGAGAGTGAGGAGGTACCCGATGTTGTTAGATACCTCTGCGGGCGATCTGAAGATTGATTCGCTTCTGTTCATGGTAGGTAACATTGGGATTCGATGGCGTCACAATGGAGATTGCCTATGGATTTGGAGCAGGCTCTGTTTGCACGAGAATCGGCCTCCTTGTTGAGGGAGCGAAATACATGGAAAAAACAGACTTCTTTCATTCGCTAGGTGAGTGCTTGACATCGACTTATTGTTTTTTGCAGGGTCACATTGGAGGCGTTCCGATTATATACCATCAGACTAATGATGATGGCCAAATCTCCAAGGATCATTGTGCTTATGTCGAGTTTTTGAAGCTGAATGAGCCCTTGGTATAGAGCAAGAGCTTCAGCCCTATTATTGGAGAGGGGGCCTAATCCCCATTCATAAGCAGATTTAATATCTCCATTTACATTGCAAATGATTCCGCCAGCCCCAACCATTCCTGGGTTAGATTTGGAGGCCCCATCAATGAAAAGATAATGTGTGTTACAGTTTCTGAGCCAGATTGAAAACTCCTCATCTTTCATTCTTAGTTTCCAACTGTAATTAGAGTTGTTGCGTTGACTTCTAATGTCACTCTTGCTACTATCCAACCAATACCCTATGAAATTCCTTTCTTCGACACATAGATCGGCGATGTCAACTTTCCTTTGACTTTTGACAGATATTGCTTCCAATGTAAGGCTCCATGCCTTGCTACATAATTTCTTGGTGTTGGTTTCTTTGTCTTTGAAGACCATATGGTTTCGTGCTAGCCATATGTTCCATTGAAGAGAGCAGGGGAGAGCATTCCAGAGTCTTCAAGCAATATTGTTCTTCTTGCATTGCCAAGGATAGTTCCTCTTCCAAAGATGCAAAACTTCAACAATGGAGTTGTGGGAACCCCAGGGGAGATGGGTGTTTGGAAAAAATTCTTTCCAACAGGCAGTAGCAAAGGGGCAAGCTATGAAAAGGTGCTGGATGGTTTCTTTAGCTGCTTGCCAGTTTGGGCAGCGGGATGGGCCAATTATACCACGTTTTTGCAGATTGGCTAAGGTGAGGAATTTCCCTTTTAGGAGGACCCAAATGAAGAATTTTATTTTTGGAAGGGCCTTTGATTTCCAAGCAGTTTTCCAATGTGCCCAAATGGGCATGGGATATTCATTCCTACAGATATGTTGGTAAGCAGCTTTGACTATGTAGTTGGAGCCTGAAGGGTCCCAACGGAAGCCATAATCATTGTGTTTTTTGGTAGGGGCAATGCCATGGAGATGGGTTTGGAGATTAGCAAGACTTGCTTCAAGATCGGTGGGCATTTCTGGGAAGATCCATCCTGTCCATAACTGTGAGTAAATGTCCCATTGAGATATCTGGTCCAAATAATGTAGCCCCATGTTGTCGAGAAAGGATAGAATCTGATGAGTTCCAGGTTGGCTGCTATTGGGCTGCTGGCCCATTATTCTGTCTGCCCCAATTCTGATATTGTTGCCACCCTTGGGAACCTTGGAAATGTTTTGAGCAAGAAAGGGAATTGCTTTCTTGCACAACCCCTAGATTTTAGAGCAAGCACTGATAGGGATATCATGATCCAATAGGTGCTGCCTTGGAGAATTAAGGTATTTGGCTTCCAACACATTTTTCCACTGAGCTGATTGGCCACTAATGAGTCTCCACACTATCTTGCCACCAAAAAAAGCCAGATTTAAGAGCTTTGGTGATTTGATTCCTAACCTCCATGTTCCTGGGGTTGAATACCCTGTTTCCAATTTATAAGGTTGTATTTCTTTCTTTCATTTTTCCCCCCTTGCCAAAGAAAATGACGGAGGATGGCTTCCACTTTGTGATGAAAACGACAGGAGCTTGCAAAAGCGTAAATTGATATAAGGGAAAAGAATAAAGACCTGATTTAAGAAGAATGAGGCGTCCTACTGGATTAAGTCAAGAAGAGCCCCATTGCTACACTTTTCTTTTCATTTTATCTATGATCGTGTCTCATACATAAGCTTTCAGAGGACCAGCACTCACTGGCATGCCCAGATAAGAGAAATTCCCCAGTCTAACTTGTATGAGACCCCAAATGTGCTGGAAATGTTATGAAGAGTTTGAGCAGATGTGTTCCAGCCATAGATGCAGCTCTTGAGATAGTTGACCATACCTCCGGAGTAGCTCATATATTTTTTTAAGAGAGTTTTGAATTATGATATTGGAGGCTCCTCCCGTTAATAGTGTGTCATCAGCAAATTGAGAATGATTTATGTTTTTGACTCCATTTCCAAATTTAATGCTAGTGATAAGACCGATGCGCCGATTATAGTCCAAAGCCTTATTGAAGGACTCAGCCATCAGGATGAATAGGTAAGGAGAAAGGGGACAACCTTGTCTTAATCCTCGAGAAGATTGAAAAGAAGGCCCTAGTCTACCATTGATGAGAGGAGAGATCCAAAGACTTGAAATGCATGCTTTGACAAGGTTGAGGGGGGGCGCAACAAATCCCATTTTCTTTAGAACAACAAAGAGGAATGAGTGCCTAACTCGGTCGAAGGCATTGGCTAAGTCCAGTTTTAAAATGAAACCTTTTTCTTTCCTAGTTTGGCTGGAGTGTATAGCCTCTTGGACAAGAAGAATGGAGTCGGAAATTTGTCTATTGGCTAAGAAGCCTCCTTGATTATCAGAGATGAGCGAGGGGAGAAGAGGTTTAAGACGAGTAGCGAGGATTTTGGTCAGAATTTTATATGAGGAATCGCAAAGTGAAATTGGCCGAAATCAAGAGAAAGATGAAGGTCAATTCTCTTTAGGGAGGAGGGAAAGATGGGTGGCATTGGTGAAGCCTACGATTTTGCACTTGCGTTGGGCCCATTTTATCATATTAACAAGGTCTTTTTGGATTGTTCCCCCATAGGTTCTATAAAAGCAGATGGGGAAACCATCTGGGCCAGGAGCCTTGTCTGGCTGAAGCATCTAGATAGCTCTTTGTATTTCTGCTTCTTCAATTTCCTTGGTTAGATTTTCATTGATTTCCTCACTGATCTCCGTGGGAAGGTGTTGTAGAAGATCTGAGTAATCTTCAGCTTCTTTTGTCTCAGTTAAGAGGGCGTTGTAATGTTCCGAGGCAACTTTTTTAATAGCATCTTGTGTGGTTTGGAGATTGCCTTCAGCATCAGTGATGGAGGTAATGTTGTTTCTGATTTTCCTGAAAGTGGCCTGTTTATGGAAGATGCCAGAGTTTTTGTCACCTCCTTGCAGCCATAGTTGTCTTGATTTTATTCTCCATTTTTGCTCCTCCGCTCTATTGGCATGATATAGCTGGAAGTAGAGATCGCCTTTGATTGCTTTGTATTCCTGGGAGAGCCCTCGTTCCTCTATCATGCTGTGAACTTTCTCCAATTTTCTTTTTATTTCAGTTTTAAATTTCTCAGGTTCATTGTAATAATCTTTTGCCCATTCCTTCAAGGCACTTTTGGTCATTTTCAGCTTGTTTTCCCATATGTATCCCGACGACCCTTCTATGTGCTGACTCCATGTGAATTTGACAATCTAATCAATAGTAGGAATTCTGTTCCACAATGGACTATATTTAAATGGAATGGGCCCAAAGGGACAGTGGGCTTCGAGAACACGAGCTGTGGGATAATGATCAGACACTGAATAGGGGAGTACAACAGCGTATGCGGTGGAGTAAGATGAGAGGAGCGAAAAATTCACCAAAATCCTGTCTCGCTGCTCCATGATATTATCTTTTTCCCAATCTACGGTTATTCCAAGTAAATCTACGACTTTTTGGTGCAACATCAACTAGATCGTGATCCTGCATGATGGTTTCCAGTCGTGATCTGCAAGGGTCATGTGGAAAACAACCTCCTATTTTCTCGTTGGTGTGGAGTATGAGATTGAGATCTCCACTAAGAATAACATTGCTATTTTCTTCTTCATCTATTCTGTTTGAGGGAAGTCCAACATTGTTCTTTGTCTCTGTAGTGATTTGGCACATAGATATTGTAGATAATAATTCTTTTGCTATCTGTTAGGCTCTCTAGAGTGACTTTAATCCAATACTAGCTGATTGTATCTATTGTGTGTTTCCAAATGCTGTGGTTCCAAAGGGTTGCAATTCCTCCGGAGGCACCCCTTGACTCGCATATGCGACCTTCATACTGCTTGAGCCGATCATTGATTCCTTTCATTTATTGGTGTCCTTGTTTTGTTTCTTGTAGCATTAGGATTTATGGTTTCTCATGAATTATCAGATCATTTAGAGCAGCAATTTTGGAGGGGTTCCCTAGTCCCTTGCTATTCTAGGATAGGGCTTTCATCATTGAATGTGAGGGATACAGAGAGTTGCTCGCACTCCTTGTTCCTTATGTGCTGCCTCTTTACTATTTTGCCCCAAAATGTAAGTTTCTATGGGGTTTTGCGTGCCCATGGCAATGTTTTTTTGAGCATTTTCATCTCTTTACTGCTTTGTAGACTTCCTTCCTGGACCTTTTTTTTTTGTGTGTCCAGATTTACACCGTGCTCTTTAGAGGAACTCCTGGTTGATCTAGTGGAGGGAGGATATTAGGAAAAAGAAGAAGAATTTAGCATAGGGGAGATGGGAGCATTAGTATCAGCTTGGGATAGAGGCATGGAGAGGGGGGGGTTATCTTCAGGGGGGAAATGGCGGAAAAGGGGTTGGATAATTCTAAGGAAGTCTTTGGGGGGGGGAGGGGAGGGGAAGCGGAGGGGCGGGGTTGGGGGTGGAAGAGTTGAGGAGAGTATCCAGTGAGGAGGCGGAGGGGGAGGCTGTGTGATTAGCCTTGGGAGGAACAACTTTAGGGTTTGCCTTAGGGATGGAAGCAATCTTCTTTTTTTTAACAGTTTCCCATTGCTCATCTTGTGAAACATTTTCAACATCAACTAATTTAGTGTAGCAATTGGCAAAATGGCCATATTTGTGACATACCTTGCATTTAAATGGGATCTGTTCGTAGTCCAACTGTTGGATGTGAGTCCAGTCATCCACTTTGAGCTTGATGGCTTCCGGAAGGCCTTTTCCTAGATCAACTTCAACTCATATGCGTGCGCAAGCTTGCATGTTTTCCTTTGGCTCACTACGATCAATAAAATTTCCAACAACATTTCCAATGGTTCGAATCGATTCATCTTCCCAACAATGGAGAGGGAGATGAGGGAGCCGAACCTAGACCGGGACTGCGCTAGGAACGTCCAATTCAGGATCAAAATCCGGGGTCCATTTGTTGAGGTACAAGCCTCTGAAATCCATGAAGTACGGACTGTTCCTAAATATTAGATCTTTGTCTTCTCTTGATTCAAAGTGGAAGGTGAAGTACCATTTCCCACAGAAGTGGATGGAAACTTTTTCGTTTATTTTATTGGAACAGTTTCGCTCGACCCACCTTTGCATCGTCTTCAGAGAGGGCTAGAGACCAGTGAATTGCCCACTGAGACCTCGTTCTGCCAGAGAAAGTGTTTCCATGCGAGGGGGAGCAGGGGGAAGAACCACTTCTTGCAGAACATCTAGCTTCTTGACAAACTTTGAGATCGTTGGGCGAGGGCGTTGAGGCGGTAAAGATTTGACTAGGGCAGAGAAGGCCAGCTGGGCAGCGACTGCCTCTGGGGTTGGATTTGGAGGGGCCATGGCAAGCGAAGGGCTGAGGGCCGCAAGCCCTGGGGAGCACAGGCTCAGCAGCAGCGGCGCATGACCTAGCAACAACAACGCGTTCGCTTATCATTGTTGGTAATACATTGGTAACAACACGGATTATATATTATTCATCAAATCCAAATGTCATTACAACATGATGTCTCCTTCAGAATAACATTATGTGTATTAAAATTACAACTGAGGTAAAAAGCGAAAAGTTCCCTGGACTGTTGGGGTTTTTAATGAATGAAAGCAAAATTAAAAATGCTAAAATTCTGATGAACAACCAATAATACTTCCCTGAATAAGTTGCGTATTTGAAAAGGTCTGCCTATTTGCTTATCTTAAGTATCCATAATCAAGTTGATGAAGACTTGTAAAAGAAACAGAACATAAATAAGAAATAACCTTTGAAAAAATAAAACTAACAATAGATGACGATGACCTTGTAAACACATACCTGGAAGAAAATTGACTATACATTTACCTCTCCAAATTTTATTCAAATTTGCATATGTTTAACCTCCCCTACTAATTTAATATAGAATTATAAGTAATGAGTTTTCATATTGCATCCACCTCAAATTTACATCAAAAGACAAGAGTGGTTAAACCAAGCTCTTTTTCATAAATACTTATGAATCCAAAATTGTCAAATTGTAGCAAATTCTTGGAATTTCTTCATATCTATGATCAATGTGATGTTTTTCAAAACAAGACAATTAAGGATTTCAAAAATATGCATGATCTGATTATTCAAAAGCTTCTAAAATGTTTTAAGCGTCTTTTCCGAAAATGAAAGGGAATGCCAAGAAGAAGTCAGGTTCATTACTTGCATTAGTGAAAGTCTGCAATAATGAAATAAGTGCAAACAGAAAAGAAATCTAATCTAAATTATTAGAAAAGAAATCTAATCTAAACTAATGAAGGAATATGATTAGGTATAGTCATACTTCCAATGTAACCATGTAAGCATTTTTTTTCTTGCATGTATGTACATGTCAAACATTAGCAACAAAAATAAAAATAAAATTAAGCTAAGAAAAATAAATCTGAAATTAGAATGTATGGTTATTGTTAGCAGTTTATTTACAATTATCTTCTCTTGAAATGCCCTTTCCAACTAAATTTCAATTAGATCATAAAAATCTGGATGACTTTCCATTATTGATTGGAAGGAATTCAAAAGAGAAGATAACAGGCTAGATCGTGGAAATGAAATTTTAGATACAATGGCCTGCATAAATTTGTTAGCGTTATGTGCATATGTTAAACTATTAACAACCTTTTGCGAAGGAAAACTTTCCAAATATTTTTCAAATGGGATTGATGAAATATTGATGGAAATCTGTTAGATACAATGGAATATCATTAATTAAATTAAATCGTTGCTCATATTGTGAAAATACACTCTCTTGTTGATATTGCGTTTGAGAAGATAGTAGTAATTGATAGGAAATGAACATTAATTGGAATTGGAAAATAAATAACTCTTGATATTCACGATTAGAATGTGAAACTTCATTTTCCCATTCATGAAACACATCAATTGAGTGTTCAATACTGAGATGTTCAATATGCCAGCACAGAGTATCTAAAAATCGAAAATTAAAAACAGAAAACAAATCCGAATTTACAGAAAATAAGTGAAGGAAAAATAATAAAATCAAATCATAATTTATACTAATGTTACAATTATTGTTACAACATAATTGAGATTGATTTAAAACAATTTCCTTTTCACAAGACTTGGTCAGAATAATAGAATTCGAATAATTGATAATACCAAATTGTGAATTAGAAAAAGGATTATAATTATGAATAGGAATGAGAGCTTGATCGTCATATAAATCATAGATTGGAATGGTTTATTTAATGCTTAATCATGAGTATGATTAATTGTCTGAAAATGAGAACTATTTGAAACAATTTTTGAATTAGAATGTTCTTCATTTTCACATGTGATCTGACTTTGACCATGAGGATTCAATTGAGAAGGAGATAAGTTAATATCCTCATTGTCAAAGTAACTATCATAAATGACTTCACGACATTCATTATAATTATTTTCGATCTCATCCAATGTATCAAAACAGGAAGGAATATAAATCACATGTTCATTAATGCCAGAAGAATGATCAATAATTATTTTTCTATCTTGATAAAAACTAATTGAAAATTCATTAAGATCAACCTCCCTGTTTTTTGAAATATCATTAATGTTAAGAGGGGATAAATTGCTATCAGCAAAAATATCAAGATAAAGGGGGAAATGAGAATCAGAAGCAATGGATTTAAAATTGTCTATATTTGATAACTCTTGTGCATTCTGTTCATTGTAAATTTCAGATTTGAGATCATTCATTTGTGTACTTGTACTTTGTTGAATAATGTTGCTTTGCTATTCTGAATTTAGCATTTTCTCATCGTAAAAGAATTGAGAAATTTGTACAACAGATTGCGTGTTATTGGAAACTTCGATTGGTGCGTGTACTTGCTGATTTATATTTTGATTTTCTGAATTTAACGCACAATGATTTTCAGATTCCAAGGCAGTGTTTTCTTCAAGATTGTTGCTAATATCTTCTAGCATTTGAGTAGTATCCAAGCTTTGTGATTGAGATTCATTGACATGTGAAGGTGCATATTGATCATTATTCATACTGTAGGAAGTGTGCACTAAATGAAGAAATTGATCGTACATTATAGAGGCCACTTCATCTTCATTTGTTTGCACCGCCATATTAGAATTCTCAATTATGTTAATGAATTTGGAAGGAGATTGAGTAAAGATTGAAATAATTCCACATGGATTATGAATGGGAGGAAGAGAAAAAATATAATCAAACCAATCTAATAATTCCTCTTCTGAAGGTTTTTCTTTAATTTTAAATCTCAAACAATTTAAACAAAATCGAATGGTAAAACCAATCAGAGACTTTCAAACCTTAGTAATTCTTCGATTTCGTCACATATCTGCTCGTAGTTATAGTGGTCAAATTTGCGAAGTAACATTAGAACAAATTGATCCCAACCGTGAATTGAGGCAACTGGAAGTGATTGACACCAACTTCTGCCTTTTGCCAAGAATGTAAGAGTAAAAACCCTGCATAAAATGCCTTCACCAATTCATTGAAATATAGAATTTGAATTTTTTTGAATGAATTGTAAAACATGATTAAATGCAACCGTATTTCTCTTACCATTAAAATTCACCTGAGACAAGAGTCCTACCACATCGGGTGGAGTATTTGAAGATGCACGTCGAGAAATACAACTCCAAATTGGAAGTCTAAGAGGAGCCATCATGATTAAATAAAATGTTAGAATTCAAAGACTCCAATAGACAACAAGTTTCAGACCCTCTTTCTAGCACCAAAATGTTGAAGCCTCGAAATTCACTGCAACAACATGGGGGTTGACCACCCGATTCAGACATTAAAGTAGTTCATTTTTTGTTTGGAATGGTGGATCCGACTGGTTTAACTAGGTCCAGTTATCTTCTCTCAATCTCCAAAATGGCTTAAAATATGACTTTCATCCACCAATGGAGAAGAGACATCATATAAGACCTTTTGCTGATCCTACAAGAAAGTGATCCTTAAGCTGATTTGGGGCTCAGCCAAGCCACAACTAAAGTTTGCTTCTTTATGAAGAGGACTTCTAGGAATGTAGAATTAATGGAAATGCAAAATTATTTTAAAATGCATGCAAAATGAACTAAATCCTAATTCTATCTCAATTAGGAAGATATAGATCTAACCCGACCGAGAGTAAGATATTTAAATGATTGAGATTTAAATATCTCTGGCCTATGATGAATATCAAGCTAACGAAGTAGTTCAATTAACTGACACTATGAATACCAAAACAAATTCTATTCAGAAACTTCTTAACTGAAATAATCAACCAACAACATTTAGGAAGTAGTTCACAAAATGATATTGATTGTAAAATCAGTAATTTGAATAATTAAACAATAATACGAGGAAATAGTTCACACCATATCATTATTTGTTAAATCAACATTAAAAGACAGATTTATGAGAAATAGTTACTCAGGAATCAGAATTCAACCGATAAGAGCAGAGATAAATAATAATATATGAATGAGACAAATTATTCATACCGACAAAAGTGCACAAATATGGATAAAATGACACATTCCTTCCATCATAAAATGAAGCTAATATTTAAAATAATAGTATTAGAAATACCAATTTATTGAATCTATTTCTCTGGATCTGGTCTCCAACAATCCTCTACGATCTTTGAATTTCTGTTGTTACAGCAAGAGCTGCAGTAGTGCAAGCTCTGCCCATCATACATAATTCAGAATGTGAAAGAAAAATCTTCAATAATCCCTATATATGAGATTTTCTGTCCTATCACCTACAACTCTAAATCCCTATTACAATAATGTTTTTAGAATTACAAAATTGCAGAAGAGAGAAGCCCTTTATACATTCTACAATATGGCATTTATAATATTTAAAAAATAATTCAAAATAGAAAAGTTTGTTGAAGAATAAATCTTCTTCGTCAATTTTCATTAGGCCAAAATTCCATTCTTCTATTGCTGGAGCATTCTTATTGATTGAGATATTCTTCTCCTCATTTTTTCCACCGTTTTCCTACAAAAAACAAATCAAAATTAAATTTAAAATGCAAAAATAAAATCAATTTGGAAAACTAAAGCCCATTCTCACTAAATTATAAAAAAATGAAAATAAATAAAATATATTAAAAATCAAACATAATTGAAGATGTGACTGTTTCTGTTGATTCTAATTTGCTGTTGGAGGGGGAATCCTAAAGTTGATAAATTTTGTCCAAATTAATATAAAAATTAATTTTTTTGTCAAATTCGCCACTCTTCTTTCCACTGGATTTCTGAGTCAATTAATGATGATATTTTCTAAAATAGACAATCCCACATTTTTATCCTCTATTATGGATTTCAAATGAACTATTTTGGGATTAATTTGGTTGAGTAGATTTCAAGTTATGCCTCTTCAAAGATGAAGTACTGAATAATTCGAATCTGGAAATTGTCATGCGTTGTTAAAATCTTGAAAATTTAATAATAAAAACTAATTCTAATTAAATGTATAACTGAAAATTATTGATCGCTAATTAATTATAATTAGCTACATTAATTATATACATTCTATATTTAAAAACAATTAAATTAAATTACAACCTAAATTACAAGGTTGAATTAATTACAATTTCTAAGATAATTATGGAAATATAAAATTAATAAAATTAATTACAAATTAACAAATTTACATATTAGTTATGATTATTTCAGTTAAGAGGTCTTTGAATTGAATGTATTTTTGTATTCACAGTGTTAGTTAATTGAACTACTTTGTTAGCTAGATATTCATCATAAGCCAGACATATTTAAATCCCAATCATTTAAATATTTTGCTTTCGATTGGGTTAGATCTATATCTGCCTAATTGAGATAGGATTAGAATTTAGTTCCTTTTGCCTACATTTTAGAATAATTTTGCATTTAAATTAATTCTACATTCCTAGAAGTCCTCTTCATAAAAAGGTAAGCTTTAGTTGTGGCTTGGCTGAGCCCCAGATCAGCTTAAGGATCACTTTCTTGTAGGATCAACAAGAGGGCTGATCTGATGTCTCTTCTCCATTTGTTGATGAAAGTCATATTTTAAGCCATTTTGGAGATTGAAAGAAGGTAATTGGACCTAGTTAAACCAGTCAGATCCACCATTCCAAACGTAAAAGGAGCTGCTTTAAGGTTCAAACTGGGTGGTCATCCCCCATGTTGTTGCAATGAATTTCGAAGCTTCAACATTTTTGGCAACCATACTAGGGAGAACTAGTTATCTTTGGTTAAAGATAATGAACTTTAATTTACCCAAAAGTTAAAAATAATGGAAATCACGAAATCGTCTAACAGTAAATATTTCCATAAGTCCCACATAAATAGATTAAACAATATGTGTTTGTAAAAGTAAGTACTTAAAACAGAGTCAAGTAAAATTCATGAATTCAAATTTGGAAAGATTTATTTTAAAACTACCTCATATAATAATAGAAGAAGGTAGAGATAGGAGTTTTTGATGAAGCATATATCCATTTTTTGGTTGTTTTTGACATTGCTTCGATGCCAACGAGCCTGAACATTACCTTGACAAAATTGTCTTTTATGCCATACAAGCCTAGTCCCACTACTAGTGAGCGTTCATAGCCCTGACTTGTTTACTTGATTTCCCATGTTTCTTCTTTAATCACTCTTTTGATAAGCTCATTTGCAAACTTTTAGTTTATGATGTATTTGAGTAAAAGTGGTGGGATGGTAATAAAGATTTATGTTTAATAGACATAATACTTTCATAATGTTTACTCTAAATTCTCTCCATAGAACTATCAATTAGAGGTTTTTATGTGGGAGGTGGAAGGGATTCATTGTGTTAAACTCAAATCAGTTCTTTCTTTGAAAAAATAAACTCAATTATTTAGAAAAGATGCGTGTTCCTCTATGAAAAAGATTTAAAGCAAGATTGTCTTATGGTTCCATAAGAATATGCCTTTAATGATAAATGAAATTCACTGAATTTGATAGAGTTAAGAGATTTCCCATGTATGTCAATCATTTTTAGGCGAGGAAAAAGGCTTTTCACATAAATCATTGTAGAGTAACCAAAATGGAATCAAAACTGAAAGCAAAAGGATAATAATTCTTAAACTAAAGTAATAAAATAAATCAACGAACAAAAATAAAAATGAAGAAAGCAAAAACTGAAAGAAAAATTCAAAATGATAAACTCCAACAAGAATACTTATACAAATATCTCAACAAAAAAGAAAATAAGAATATGTACGTTCATTCTAATGTTGAGATTTGATTTTGATTTTGATTTATTTATTTTTCATCTTGCAGAATTATAAGAAATGAGGTTCTTAAAATGGAGAGAGTGAAATAGCAGTGATGATGGATAATATGCTAAATGAGAAGTTTCTGTCTACTGCAAACTTTCTTGTTTCAAAGAAAAACCTGCAAAAAACATCTTAACCATTTTCTAATAAAAACAATGCTTAAGGAAACAGACTAGATGTTCAGAAACAACTAAATTTAGTTGATTTGATTAGGATCATTATTGATTCTTTCAAGAATCTCAAAGCAAAGTAAACAAAAGAGAATGAACTTCAAAAATAATCTGGTAGAGGTGCAAAAGGTTGATGAACCCCTGTAAAACAAAGTTTAAGAGCAACACAAATTAAAACGAAACTAAAAACAAAAGTAAAGTAATGAAAATGGGCACATGAAACTTACCGTTGGAGAATTGCATTTAATCTTACCTGAAAGATATCATTTTTTCCAACCAAATATAACTTCTTCCTTTAATTACAATTAAAAGCATGAATAAATTTTACTGACCTGTTGATGCATGGAAAATTGCTGCATCAACATCGGGGAAAACCATCTGGTCCGGACCTTAAAAGCAGCTCCTTTTTTGTTTGATGTGGTGGCTCTAACTAGATATAATGGAACCAGTTTCCGAATGATTTATAAATGGAATGGATAAGTGATCGATTTTCTAATATCTAATGGGAATGGTGGATGATTTATTCTAAAATACAACAATATAAAAGTAACTAATCTATCCCGAGAAATCTTTCTCTTAGTACAATTTTTGATGGTTCTTATTGACAAGTAGGCATATAAATGATTGTACTTATAAACAAAAAATTAATTCATATGATAATTACTTTGTTCAAGTAGTTAAACAAAGTAATAATTAAAATGTTATCACACTAATGTTTATATATTACTGATACACATACATATGAAAGATAACAATTCTTAAACATTCAATAGTGATAAGTGAAAGAATTGCTGTAAGAGCATATATATATATATATATATATATATATATATATATATATATATATATATAATAATAACAAAATTAAATAAATGCTGATTCATATAAAGCATGAAACAAAAACATAGACAGTAGTACCATATGCATTTGAGTCTCCCCCGATATAAATCGCATTCAGATCCCGTCTTTTAACTTGGAAATACTTTCACAAGACGCAATAGTGCATATCATATAAAAGCATTCTTTATCAAAACTTAGAATTCATGTCCAGTTTTTATAAAAATAAATATATCGGAAGTAGAGAGTGCAATTTCCGATTCCAAGTCTTAATACAAAAATTTGAGAACCATTTCTAAAAACATGGAAGGGTCTATAAATACTATCTAAACTAACAAACTATGAAATAAAAATGCTATGTGCTGGTATAATGAAATCACAAAAAAATGTGAATATCTTCTCGAAATAGGCATGCTGCAGTCGGTCAAAATGGTTCACTGTATTGGCTGATCATCTTGTGACTTGAGCTGACAAATGGCGAGCATCGGTTGAAGTTCTGGTGGATGACTCATGCGTGAGTGTAACTAAGCAGTGTATGTGGCATCAGTAAGTTCGGGAATCATATGGCCGATTGCATCAGTGAGGAATTTCATCGCTATTCGCTGACTATATGGTTTAACAAGGAAAAACCAGAAGGTTTCCCATGTTAAAGTTTGAATACTTGCAATCAATCTTTCCCTTTGCTCCAGCTCCTGTTTCCATGTTTATTTTAATGCTTTTACTGATGGAAGTTTCCCTGGAGAACACTTTGTAATTAGATTTGATAAATAAAGAGTATCATGAATCAATTCAACCAGATTGTTTGTTGCTGATTTGCATCTTGATGTCGCTCTTTCTGCCTTCATTAGTTGAAATTTCTATCCAACGAATAGATTTCTTTATACGATTCCAGAATTTGTCGTAGATTAGCAGCTTTTCCTTCTTTGGTTTCTTGCTAAGAGAGAAAATTTGTTAATCTTTCATCTGCTTGCTCCAAGTTTAGTCTCGCATCAATTGATTTATTAACCATAGATGATGAAATTTCACACAGAGGAAGAGCGAGTGAGATATTATGACACAATAGGCTCAACTGACTAGACAATGCCTTAGTAATTTGTAGAGCCTCCGATTTGAATTCTCCCACTTGGGGATATTCTTTGAATCTTTCTATCTGGAGTGATAGTTGAGTGATCTGTTCTTCCTTTGATTTAGTCAACTGTTCATTTAATGATTGCAACTTGCTCAATGCTTGGGATAGTTCCTGTTGCTTATGAATTGCATGTTGATCAATCCTTTGTTTTTCTTTGAGAAATTGCTCATTCAATTGGTCATTTAACTGCCTCTGGACTACTAACTGTTGTTCCAACTGCTCTATCTTTTGTTGTTTCTCTTGTGCCTGTGTTTCCAGCAAAATGATTGCTTGGTCTTTTTCTTTGAGCAAGTTACTGACCTCCGATTCTTTGTCCATTGTGGCCGCTGTGTATGCTCCAACATACTGAGAAAGTTTAGTGAGATCTTCAGAAGGATTAACTTCTTCTCTTCATACCACATTTTTTTATCTCCATTTGTGAATTCAAAAGAGGATATTGATCAACTTTCATCTTTTTTCTTTGTCTTTTGATTATAGCCCTATGCTTAGGGTTGTAGAAGACATCCAATGGTGGTATTTATTCTACATGCAAAACAATTTCATCGAAGGGATTTTCATGGATTATTTCTACATCCTTGTGAGTTATGCGTGGCCCGCTAGTTCCTTCAGTCAGAACTGTATTGATCATTGATTTCTGACCAGTTGTCACCTTAGGTGTGCTGAATCCTTAAAGGCTCTCAGTATTACTAATGATGGAATCAAATTGCTGCCATTCCTTGATTAGTTTAGGATCAACATAAATGCTTGAATCAATGAGTTCACTACTTTTTCCTTGTCCCTGCTCCTGCTCTAGAAATTTTTCTTTTTCGGAAATCTTCTCCACTATAGGAGTCTTGTCGGCAACTTTCTGTTTACTTCGACTCTGTCGCTGAATTGTCGGCACTGTAGCTAATAGGTCCAAAGGCAGAGTTTGCAACCTCTAGGCTCTGAGCCTATTGAATGTTTCTAACCCCTCTTCTCCATACCTGATCCTAGCCAATCCTTTAACTTGAAAAAATATTTTAGCTGAAGCAAATAAATCATCAAAGTCATCTGCTTCATGATCGAATTTGGCAAGTTTAGCTTGAGCGGTAACGTTATAGGCAACCTTCCTTGGGTCATATTGCCTATTCAGAATGGTGGCAAGATTCAGCGTCTGAATGTTCTCTTCCTCTTTCTCTGCATGCTTGTAATCATGTAAGGTAAAAATGCCACATCGTAGGGGGAATATAGGCCACATATGTTTCTTGGAATCCTTAAGGGTTCTTGATGTTCCTTCAACTGTTATCTGATATGCCAATTCTCGGGCTAACAATTTATCAGGAACATATAGAGGAAGAACATGGGGTTTAGTGAGATTGCCAAAAAGCCTCACATAGGTAAATTTCTCCTCTCCAAACCAGCTACCTACTGCTGTCAGGTCAATTGCTGCTTCTTGAGATATATTAGGAGTAGGCTTATTGAAAATAGAATAATGTACAGGTAAAGCAAAACCATTTCAAATTCTGTACAGGTGATTTTTATAGTGTGCCTTCCACAACTGTTTGTGATAGATATGAATAGGGTTAGGATCTTGAGAAGTCCAATTCCATTTGAGTACTGAGTATTCATAATTAAAACAAATAATATCTAGAATATATGCACTGTAGTAGAAAGAAGGAATGATCCGGGAAGTTGTATATGCTTTCCTTCTATATTCTAATATCTCAATGGCTAGTCTATCAAATAAAATATTTGTCCAATCCATAACATAACCATTAATCGCAACTTCCATTAATGAGACCATATCTATAGAAAATTTTGCAGAATCATGTTGTCCCCACAGTCTACACATCATAGCTCCAGCATAGCAATAAGGAGAAGCTAATGAGTCGACAGAATACTTACTCGATGACTCGTGCTTATGTTTTTCCGGGAAATGCCTCCAGTGCTTGATCGGGTCCGATTCCAAGTCGTTTTCCTTTGCAAATGCTTCCAGGAATGCCTTGTTATAGCACTTCTCGGGCGGAGGTAGATGGTACATTTTCCTGAGATCTTCAGGTTTGAATGACCTGAATATCCTTCCATCAGCCATGGAAAATGTTCTATCTGAAGTTGGGATTTTCTCGACAACCCATCTAACCACATTAGTGTATGGCAAAATTTTGGCCCGCGCTGCTATCCTGTGAAGGTATGAACATGCCAATTCTTTGAGAGTTCCCTCTGACTTGTTGGTTGAATCGGTTGTGGCTTCCTCTTCTAATTCTTCGGGCTCCTCTGCTTCTATCAGATTATAGATGCTTTCCTAGCTCGCATTTCCCAGACCGAGACATGTTGTATCTGAGATTAATCCTTTCTTGCTCGGTCCTGGTTCTTTAGCTACAAGAGTTGTCTTAGCCTTCTTAGATTTCTTCCCCATCTTCTCCGGATTCATGAGTTCTGAGAAACTCTGCATAGACAATTTCAAACCGTAATACAGGGATATGCTGCTGAAAGCTAATATGAAAATGAATAGAATTAAGGCAGTTAACAAATGATAAGTCGGATGTAGTTAAGAACGGCCATGAGTGAAATCTTTAAATTATTTTACTCTTAACTGTGAAATTTAATAGCCGTTCTAGCCGTCAATCGTGATGAATAAATATCATAAATACCCGTCTTGTCGATCATATATGAATGATTATCTCAAGCGTGTCTTCAGATTTTCCAAATCAGTGATCGGTGATAAATCGCAAATCACGATCGGGAGTTTCAAAGGGAGAGGCTTTATCACTTGCAATGAATATCTTTGATTGTCGAAAAGTGATATTATAATAAAGCGGAGTATTATGCATGCAAACCGTTTTAGCGTATGTTTTCCTCTTGAGATGCGCGCCCTATTAATTGATCACAATCGGGGGTTTGGTTTGCGGTTTTATCCCTTTGTCATATGATATCTCCGATTGCCGATTGCGATTACCTTTATCGGATTGGAGGATTTGTTGAGGCCCTGTTTGTGTGTGTCCCTTTGTCATTGCGATACGCGATCTCCGATCGCTTTATCACAATGTAGAGTTATTTATAATGTTTTTTAAAGGAACACTTTGTACTTTTCAAAAGGCTTTACAAAATGAATCATTTACATTGGGCCTTTTGATAAAAGGTTTTTCTTATAATGAGGTCAATACCAGTTTTATTTATCAACTTACAAATTTCACTAAGTTTATTTAAAAGGGACCCATTTCTTATTAAAAATTTTGTGTAAAAGTTTTTTTAGAAATGGGGGGGGGGGGGGGGTTGTTGTACAACACAACATGACCCAAAATCATCATTTATTAAATTTAATCTAAAGCAAGCAGTAAACTAAGAAAGCATTGTTTCGTATTCAGGGAAACGGAAATAAACCAAATCCAACAGAAATAAGAATGAAGGTATGCCTCTCAATGAATCACAAGGATAAATGTTCTCATAATATTATAAGTTTTATGTCAACTCTATGATTTTCGTAAATTGTTCAGAGATGAAACCAAATTCAAGATAATGAAATACAAATGTGTAGATGGAAAGGTCTTGAATTTTGTATATTAAATAAAGAATGACATATCAAAACTTAAATATCAGAGAAATTTAGAATGATTCAACCATGTTTCAAATTTCTTATCAATTGCTTTATTACCATAATTGTCGCCCAAGAGTGCTTTAAAATATTTTATAAAACACAACGCATCTTTGGTTGTTTCACGTCGCAAGTTTCTTTTTCATGCATAAATTTCAATCTATGATTTTCACCTTTGCTGATATACGATTGAGTGTTATATAATAATTAAAAGATAAATGGTGGAAAGGTAGATTTCGGGGACTATCACATTGGAGGATCTTAAGACAAAACTTCATTTGATTTTTCTTGATGCGATATAAGCGTTGTAGTAGCGAGATTGCAATATGATCATAGGCAATGGGAAACTGTGATGAAGAGATTGTGATATCGGAGAATAGTCATATCGGGAGATCAAAGCAGTTAATAAAAAGGAAAAACCGAACTTATTCTTGTGATAGCGAGAATGAGATAGATGACGTGGAACATTGGTGGGATCGGCTTTGGATTTTACGAGAGATCGACAATCGACAGTCGAGTATGGGATGCAACATATGTCAATGTGCAATGAAGAACGAACTTGATAGTTTTATGATTCAGATTTAAGTTCATATCAAATCCGGGACATTGGGACCTTTAAAGATATGCACCTGCTGAAATTGTGATTTATGAACGAAAGCGATATCTTTCAGAACTAGATTTAAATGTGGTACTTAGTCCGAGGTTGTATGGTCTCGCAATATTGGTGACGTCAACTATCGGAGATCGGTGATTCGAGATATTGAGGATATGTTCAATTGAAAATTCCGATATGTGAAATGCGATATCAAATGTGGCATTATGTGGGGACAACAACTTCTTAAAGTATTCAATTAAAAATAAAACGATCAAGTTAACTTTGCCTTTTAACAAAAACCCTTTTAATAGATATCAAAAATATTGGATAAGGGAATATGTTTATCAGAGATTTTCGAATGATGACAATTATGCTATTAGATTGCTCTGATATGAATCTTCTAATACTATTTTTAAACGTCTGTTGGGGTTTTTAATGAATGAAAGCACAAAATGCTCAAATTATGATGAACAACCAATAATACTTCCCTGAATATGTTGTGGATTTGAAAAGGTCTGGCTAGTTTCTTATCATAAGTCTCCATAATCAAGTCGATGAAGACCTGTAAAAGAAACATAACAAAAATAAGAAATAACCTTTGAAAAAGTAAAACTAACAATAGATCATGATGAACCTGTAAACACATACTTGGAAGACAATTGCCTATAACTTTACCTCCTGAATCTTCAAATTCCCCCAATTTTTCTTAAAATTTGCATATGTTCAACCTCACCTATTAATTTAATCTAAAATTATAAGTAATGAGTTTTCATATTGCATCCACCTCAAATTTACATTAGAAGACGAGTGGTGAAAATAAGCTCTTTTTTCAGAAATACTTATGAATTCAAAATTGTCAATCTGTAGCAAATTCTTGGAATTTCTTCATATCTTTGATCAATGTGATGTTTTTCAAAACAAGACAATTAATGGTTTTACAAATATGCATGATCTGATTATTCAAGAGATTCTAAAATGTTTAAGCGTCTTTTCCGAAAATGAAAGGGAACGCCTAGAAGAAGTCAGATTCATTACTTGCTTTATTGAAAGTCTGTAATAATGAAATAAGTGCAAACAGAAAATAAATCTAATCTAAATAAATCTATTTCTATTTCTAACTTAATGAAGGGAACATGACTAGGTATCGTCATACTTCCAATGTAACCATGTAAGCATTTTAATTCTTGCATGTAATGTACATATCAAACATTAGTAACAAAAATACAAATAAAATTTAGCTAAGAAAAATAATTTTGAAATTAGAATGTATAGTTATTGTTAGCAGTTTATTTACAATTATCTTCTTTTGAAATGCCCTTTCCAACTGAATTTCAATTAAATCATAAAAATCTGGATGACTTTCCATTATTGATTAGAAGGAATTTTAAAGAGAAGATAACAAGCTAGATCGTGGAAATGAGCTTTTAGATACAATGGTCTGCATAAATTTGTTAGGGTTATGTGCATATTTTAAATTATCAACAACCTTCCGCGAAGGAAAAGTTTCCAAATATTTTCCAAATGGGATTTATGACATATGGATGGAAATCTGTTAGATACAATGGAAGAGCCTTAATTAAATTAGATTGTTGGTCATATTGTGAAAATACACTCTCTTGTTGATATTGCGTTTGAGAAGATAGTAGTAATTGATAGGAAACGAACATTGATTGGAATTGGAAGATAAATAACTCTTGATATTCACGATTAGAATGTGAAACTTCATTTTCCCATTCAGGCAATGCATCAATTGAGTGTTCGATACTGAGTTGCTCAATATGCCAGCACAGAGTATCTAAAAATAGAAAATTAAAAACAGAAAACAAATATGAAATTACAGAAAATAAGTGAAAGAAAAATAATAAAATAAAATCATAGTTTATATTAGTGTTACAATTATTGTTACAACACAATTGGAATTGATTTAAAACAAGTTCCTTTGCACAAGACTTGGTCAGAATAAGAGAATTTGAACAATTGCTAATACCAAATTGTGAATTAGAAAGAGAATTATAATAATGAATAGGAATGAGAGCTTGATCGGAGGAGGGAGGGTGCGGAAGCTGGCTCGAGGTTTAGGGTTTAGTGCTTCAAGCCTGCAGAACCAGGATCGGATCTGGAAGCGCACAGGGTCAGAATAGTGGAACTGCTTAGAAGAGGACAAGGATTGACCCGACAAATGGTAAACGGGGGGTCCATTGGGACCCCATCCTTAAAACAAATAGTCATGCAAAAACGCAGCGTAGGAGGGAGTAAAGATAACAGGATATGGAAAGCTTCAGCAAGATAACGGAAAAGGCAAGGAGAAGAAACAAAGGGAGAACAGAGAGGCAACCAGCAACCCAAGAATGAAAGGAAAAGAGAGCAATGGAAAGGAGGACAACGGGAAGAAGGAAGAAACATGGCAAAGACACATAGCCCACAAAGATAAACAAACAGAGGAGGAAGGGGAATGAGAGGAAGGGAACCAATCGAGAGAAGAAGAGGAGAAAGAAACCGTACCAAGCCCCAACAATGACTGAGCAGCATGAGGAGCATGCAGACCCAAAAAAGCAGAAGCCCTAAGAGTGGTGATCACAGATCCGGAGATACAAGCCTATAGAGAACATATGTCGGAACATGCAGTAATCTGCAAGTTCATGGGACTGTGGTCAACAACAAGAGTGCTATGTCAGTGGATCAAGCAGCAATGGAAACCCAAAGGTGATGTTAAACTACACCTAGGAGCGAAAGGTTTTTTTACTGTTGTTTTTACGAATTTAGAGGACAAGGATAGAGTATTTGATGGGGGTCCCTACTTCTTCGCTTCAGCTGGTCTCTACATGAGACCCTGGAAACCCAACTTCGTGTCAGAAAGAGAAACCTTCACATAGGTCCCAGTGTGGATCCGTCTTTTCTCCCTTCTAATAGACTACTGGGGCTTGTCAGCTCTAAAGCAAATAGGGGATCGACTAGGAACTTTCATCAAAGCCTCGGAAGCCACGCTGCATAGAAGATACATTTCCTGCGCGAGGATTTGTGTGGAGATGGATGTTTCAGGAGCTTTACATGAAGGATTGTGGCTGGAGTACAGGGATGAAGACTATTTCCAAGCCATTGACTATGAGCAAATCCCCTTCCACTGTAGAAAATGTCACGAACATGGACATTTAGTAAGAGATTGTCCATTAAACAAAACAGGGGAAGAACCTAAGAAAGAGCAAACAGTAAAGAGTAGGGATGCCTTCATAAAGCCAAAAGCAAGACAAAGGGCTAACAGAAAAAGAACGAACAGAATAGGGTTAGCACAAGGCAACACCAGCAATGCCTTTGAAATCTTAGAGACAGATACGGATTCAGAAGAACAAAATAAGGAATCAAATACTAATGAAGGGAACAAAGAAATGATAGGCCATAAAACCAAAGAAGGGGAGGAACATCCCCTCAAAGCAGTAGTCCAAATGCAGGAGCCAACATAAGAGCTAGATGAAGATGCAGATATGCTAACCAGTGATGGTGGAAGTGAGGAAATGGAGCTAAATGAGGTTTTAGAGCAGGAAGGAGTGAACTTACCAGTCATGGCAGAAAACTGGAAAACTCAAGGAATAGAAAACATTTTGGAAGAAGAGATTAGAAAGATCAATGATCTATTCATCGCAAGGCAGAACGCGAAGTTGGACAGGAAAAATAGGAAATTAGGCATAGCGAAGGGAACAGGCAGCCATTCAAAGACCCTTTTACGCAATTCAACCAGCTCGAAACAGAGAAGGAAGAGAGGCCACAGAACAAATAGTGAAGTATTGCAGGAACTGGGTATTTTAATGTTAAACTCTGGTAAGATGAAGGCTCTGAATGCTTTCCCTTCTTACCAATAATCTGTCTAGTCAAAAATGAAAGTTATATCGTGGAATTCAAGAGGGCTTAATAGCCAAGCGAAATAAAGACTCCTAAAGAGAAAATTCCAAAAAGAGAAATCGAATATCATGTTCATACAGGAAACCAAGTGCGCTAACAACAACATGGTGAATATCAGCAAAAGGCTTGGTAAATACATAGAATGTATGGAAGTTGCCAGTCAAGGTTGGGAGGGAGGTTTAGTAACTCTATGGGACTCCCGTGTGATAAATATCCTATCCACAGAAGCCACAAGATCGTTTATATCCATGGAAACTCAAATGATAGGTAACTCTGAAACTTACTTATGCACAAATGTTTATGGACCTCAAAAGCTAGAAGATAAATTTTATTTTCTCTGCTCTCTTTTAAATCTAAAGCTCAGATATCCCAGCTCGAAATTCATCATGGGTGGAGATTTTAATATGATAACCTCTCTTTTGGGAAATAAAGGAGGGATTAGAAAACTCAATAAGGATGCTGAGCTCTTCGCTGAATTAATTGGTTCTGCCAAACTAGTGGACATCCAGCCAAAAAGTGGAACTTTCACATGGAATAATAGAAGAGGAGGTGAGAAGCAGATAGCCTCTCCATTAGATAGATTTCTAATTTATGAAAGCATACTACTTGAAGGAATAATAGTGGAATCTGACATTATTCCAAGTGGAGGATCGGATCATTGACCAATCTCTCTGGTAGCGGCCATCCAAGGAACCCCCAGAAACAAGCCTTTTAGATTTAAGAAATTTTGGTTGAATCACCCTAATTTTATTCAACTGGTGGAGAAATGGTGGCACGAACCAATGGATATCAGAGGAACCAGAATGTATAAACTTCAAAGCAAATTAAGAAACATCAAAAACAAAATTAAAGATTGGAATGCAATTGAGTTTGGGAACATATTCAAGGAGAAAATCATCATAGAGGAAAAGTTAGAACAGATTCACAAGGAATGGACCAGTGGGTACAACAACGAGGACTCAGCAGAATAGGAAAAAGCCGTGATGCAACAGTGGCAACTACGTTGTCAACAGGAAGAGACGTTATGGAAACAAAAATCCCGGATACAATGGCTAAAAGAAGGGGAACATAACACCAAGTTCTTTCATAGGTCAGCGCTAGATTACAGAGGGGCCAATAAAATTCTTTGTCTCAACAATGAAAAAGGGGAAACTCTCCAAAGTCACCAAGAAATAGCAACACTGCTCACAAAGCACTTTAATCATATAGCTCACGAGTCGAGAGTAGACAGAACTAAAGCAATTGAGGAACTAACTCAAGCCATTCCTAAAATTATTACCAATGAGAAAAACCTAGCTCTTAGTAGGGAAATCTCATTGGATGAGGTGGAAGAAGCTGTTAGAAGCATGCCGAATGACAAGGCACCTGGGCCTGATGGTTTTACCATCAACTTTTATAAAACCTGCTGGAGCTTTGTTAAGACCGAAATATGGGAAGTAGTAGAAGATTCCAGGCACTGCAGCTCTATCCTTAAATCGCTAAATTCTACATTCCTCGCTCTAATTCCGAAGGAAGAAGAGGCCAACTCCCCTGAAAAATTTAGACCTATAGCCTTATGCAATGTGATATATAAAATCATATCTAAAGTTATCGCCAACAGATTGAAACCCATTCTTCCTGGCCTCATCTCGGAAGAGCAGTGGGGGTATGTTGAAGGAAGACAAATTTTGGATAATATTTTACTAGCCCAGGAAATGGTTCACACTCTTCAGACTAGGAGAATAGCAGGAATGTTGATGCAGCTAGATCTTTCTAAATCCTATGATAAGGTCAACTGGAACTACCTTGAAGCCATTCTGAACGCTTTTGGCTTTGATAAACAATGGACTAAATGGATTCTGGTCCTGATTAAATCCACTAAATTTTCTATCCTAGTCAACGGCTCCCCTTCCGACCCTTTCTCTCCCTCCCGTGGTATCAGACAAGGAGACCCTCTGTCTCCATTCCTTTTTGTAATCCTAATGGAAGGTCTGAGCAGACTCATCCGCAAAGCAAAGGATGAAGGAAAAATCAAAGGACTACAGCCTCTTCTTTCCATACCAGCGACAACTCACTAGCAATTTGTGGATGACACAATGCTGCATGGGACGCCAACTGTGAAAGAAGCCATGGGATTCAAAAAAATACTAAATCTCTTCAGCAAGGCCTCAGGTATGGAAATTAATCTTTCGAAGTCTACTATATTTTTCTTCAATACACATTTGGCTATTCAGAAACATTTATCTAGTATTCTAGGCTTCCGAAGAGGCAACCTCCCCTCAAAGAATCTGGGGGCCCCCCTGACGGACAAACCCTGGAAAAAGATACATTGGGAGAAAATTCTGGCTAAAATGGAGAAGAGATGTCAGCACTGGACCCACAAGGCCCTCAATTTCGCTGGGAGATTAGTCCTCACCAAAGCAGTATTGCAAGCCATTCCACAGTACCTGCTCTCTATTATGCTTGCCCCAAAAGGAGTTCTACAGCAGATAAGGGTAATCCAAAGATCCTTTGTCTGAACTGGCAATGCGGGAAAAAAAATGGGCACTTGTAGCCTGGAACAAACTTTGCAATTCGAAAGAATTAGGGGGCTTAAATCTAGTGGATCCTTCCACAACCAATATGACCTGTGGAGCCAAGCTCTGGTGGAGATGGTTGAAGGAACCCAATCTCCCGTTGGCCAGAAACTGGAAGGAAAATTATACCCCAGAGTGCGACATTCATGATCTAATCAGATTGCAGGAGGTCCCTGAAGGGTCTCTCATTTGGAATTTAGCAAGAAGGAATCGCGACATTGTGTAGGATCACAACTTTTGGGAAATCCAAAATGGGGAAACAACTTTATTCTGGGAAGATGCTTGGCAGCAATTCCCGAAGCTTGAAAGACCGGAGTTTGCAGGCCTTCAGAGACAATGTCAGGAAAGGGGAAGAAACACTATCCAACAATACTGGAATCACAGCAGCAGGGACCAAGAATGGAGAGATTGGCTGTTCAACGACACAAAAGGTTCAAATGAGGAAAACAACAAAATAAGAGATCTTCTCAACCAGCTAAACAAAAGGAAGATAAGGAAATCTGAGGAAAGAGACTAGCTAAGATGGGGCATGAAAGGGAGTGGTAATTTCACGCTCAAGGAAGCCAGAGAGCATCTCGAAAATACAGAGAAAATGGAGGTGATTCAATGGAGCAATAAGGTTTGGGATTCTCTGTTTTGGCCTAAGATTAAAACCTTCCTCTGGCTCCTGATGCGAAGGAAAACCCTCACTTGGGAGAATCTCTGCAAGAAAGGGCTTCATGGCCCATCTAGATGCCCCATGTGCAATTTGGCTGAATAAACGATCAACCATCTCTTCAACACTTGCGAATGGGCTTGTCACTTGTGGAACTGGGTGGAAAACATTATGCAAAAGACAGATAGAACCAGGGACTCTATCCAGGACACCATCATGAATTTGCAGAGCGGGTATTCAAGTAACATAAGAATTAATAGCATATGGAAAACCTTGCCAGGATTTATAACCTGGATCATCTGGAAGGAACAGAATAGAAGAATATTTCAGAATGAATACAGAGACATAAATCATTCTCTAGATACAATTACCCAAAATGTCAGACAATTAATCCTGGTAAAATGCAGAGTAGAACCAGATAACCAAGCTTTGGTTAGAGACTTACACATTTTAAAAGCTTTCAAATTGGACGACGGTAGAAGTATGGTCACCACGAACTGCCAACAGAAACCGAATACCGCGTCAATTGGCTGGACGCATCCACCTGCAGGCTTTCTCAAGCTGAATTTCGACGGAGCCTCCAGAGGCAATCCAGGTTTGGCGGGCATCGGGGGCATCATAAGGGACAATGAAGGGGAGATTCTACACATCTACAGTAGAGCCTTAGGGGAAGGAACTAATAACGAGATGGAGTTTGCTGCCATGGAACAAGGACTTAGAATTCTCAGAGATGCACAGGTTGGCGCCGCGGTGGTTGAGGGAGACTCAGAGCTGGCAATCACAGCGGCAAGGAAGCTCTACGTGGGAGCGAAAGCAAGTAAGGTTACTAAACATTGGAGACTTGCCAAGGTTACAGACAACATCGCAGGAATGTTGGGAGAGATGAAAGGTCTGATTTTTCAGGCTGTGCGACATAAAGCTAATATGGTCGCAGACCATCTAGCGAACTATGGAATCGAGCACCCAAACACTACGTGGGACAGCTGTTGGAAGAATGTAGACTGCCCGGAATTAAAAGAAAAGTGCACCCAGCTCTCCAGGCAAGATTTGGGTGACGACAATTGAGATTGATTGGTGGGAAGGCTATAACGACGTCATACTATGATGAGACATGCTGGCACTGCAGGCACCATTAAAGATTGGCAGGGGAAAGAAGGACACGCGAATCCGGCGCAGTTATGGCGTGAGTAGAAGAAAGATGATATATTATCAGATATGATGAATAAGGATATGCGCCGCCTAAGCCATGTCAAGGAGGGGGACACTTGGCAGGCACTGAAGCAGGAGAGAAAAGGTGACCGTAAGGGAAAGAATGCGAGCCACTACCAAAACAATTCGCCATCACGCAGAAGTAATTATGATATGACCTGCAAGTTGCAAAGAAATAGGCGGTCTTCAGCCGGTAACATCCCAGGCAACCTCTATTTAATATCAACCAAAGGCAAGGGAAAAAGCACTGTTTTATCGTGTTATAGGCCAGAACCCCTCTATTCTGCTGAAAGCACCCAGAACTATACCGTGAGTGTAAGCACGATCATGGCAGGGGAAGGAAGTCGTAATGCCTCTGCTAACAGAGATCTCAAGGTGGCCAGAGAGATGTATGAAACTCGCACTTCGCAGAAGAATAAGCGAAAGATTATTGACCTGGAAGCTATGGTAACTGAGGAAGAAAAGAAGCTGAAGGAGCAAGAAATAGAAGAGGAAGTGGACTGGCTTCAGGATCCAGGAACTGTCACCACGCGGGCTACCCAATTTGTGAGGACACAAGCAGAAAGCTGGAGAATGAAAACACTATTAGCTAAAGCCTTAAGCATGCAGGGCAATTACGCGGAGCAAATGCGTAAGGTCCAGCACATCACTGAGGCTAAGACTGAGGAACACATAGTGATTTTAGAGAGCCTGGAATTCAAGGTTAGCGCGCTGGAACAACAGGTCGATATCATTACAAAGAATCTTACGGTGCTAATCAAACTCTTAAGGTAAACTATTGGACAGGATGCAAGGCAGGTCGAAAACCAAAAGGAATAACCGGCGGGAGATTATCAAAGCAATCATCCCAAGCCTGCGCAGGCAGGCATCTCAATGTCTGAACTAGCTCCAGAGGCATCCAGGAATTATGTTGTGCTCAAGATGTAAAGGGGCTGTTTCTGCTGCGACTGGTATTTGGATTCTTTCGGCTGGTATTTTATGATCCTTTCTGTTATGCTGGTTAGTTGGTCTGTCGCTTCTGTAGTCTGTCTGTTGCCTCAGTTAGGCAGGTGTTTAGTTGTTTGTCTTTTTGTAAAGCTCTCTGACTATGCCACCCTGCGCGATGTGCTCGTGGTAGTGTGGTTATCTCTTTTGGTCAATTTTGAAGATAGGCTTGCAGTCTGGCAGCCCTCTGTCTACAAATGCAGACTTTTTGTACTATAATTTCCTCTTTTTTTAATATAACAAGCTGACTTACACAAAAAAAAGGAATGAGAGCTTGATCGTCATATAAATCATAAATTGGAATGGTTTTTTGAATGCTGAAATCATGAGTATGATTAATTGTTTGAAAATGAGAACTGTTTCAAATAATTTCTAGCACCAAAATGTTGAAGCCTTGAAATTCGCTGCAACATGGGGGATGACCACCTAGTTCGGACCTTAAAGCAGCTCATTTTCCATTTGGAATGGTGGATCTGACTGGTTTAACTAGGTCCAATTACCCTTTTTCAATTTACAAAATGACTTAAAATATGACTTTCATCCACCAATGGAGAAGAGACATCAGATCAACCCTCTTGCTGATCCTGCAAGAAAGTGATCCTTAAGATGATCCGGGGCTCAGCCAAGCCACAACTAAAGCTTTCCTCTTTATGAAGAGGACTTCTAGGAATGTAGAATTATTTTAAATGCAAATTTATTCTAAAATGCATGCAAAAGGAACTAAATCCTAATCCTATCTCAATTAGGCAGATATAGATCTAACCCAACCGAGAGTAAGATATTTAAATGATTGGGATTTAAATATGCCTGGCTTATGATGAATATGAAGCTAACAAAGTAGTTCAATTAACTGACACTATGAATACTAAAACACATTCTATTCAGAGACCTCTTAACTGAAATAATCAACCAACAACATTTAGAAAATAGTTCACAAAATGATATTGATTGTTAAATAAGTAATTCGAATAATTAAACAATAATATGAGGAAATAGTTCACACCATATCTTTATTTGTTAAATCAATATTAAAAGACATATTTCTGAGTAAATAGTTACTCAGAAATCAGAATTCAACCTATAAGAGCAGAGATAAATAATAACATATGAATGAGACAAATTATTTATACCGACAAAAGTGAAAAAATATGAATAAAATGACACATTTCTGCTATCGTAAAATGAAACTAATATTTAAAACAATAGTATTAGAAATACTAATTTATTGAATCCATTTCTCTGACTCTGGTCTCCAACTGTCCTCTACAATCTTTGAACCTCTGTTGTTACAACAAAAGCTGCAGTAGTGCAAGCTCTGCCCATCATACATAATTTAGAATGCAAAAGAAAAATACTTAATAATCCCCAGATTTGAGATTTTCTCTCCTCTCACCTTTAACTCTAAATCCTTATTACAATAGTGCTTTTAGAATTTCAGAATTGCAGAAGAGAGAAACCTTTCATACATTTTATAATTTGGTATTTATAGTATTTACAAATGAATTCAGAATATGAAAGTTTGTTGAAGAATAAATCTTCTCCAATTTTCATTGGGTCAGAATTCCGTTCTTCTATTGCTAGAGCATTCTTATTGATTGAGATCTTCTTCTCCTCATCTCTTCCACCTTTTTCCTGCAAAAACAAATCAAAATTAAATTTAAAATGCAAAAATAAAATCAATTTGGGAAACAAAAATTCATTCTCACTAAATTATAAAAAATGAAAATAAATAAAATAGATTAAAATTCAAGCAGAATTGAAAATGTGATTGTTCCTGTTGAGTCTAATTTGTTGTTAGAGGAAGAATTCTAAAGTTGATAAATTTTGTCCAAATTAATATAAAATTTAATTTTGTGTCAAATTCGTCACTCTCTTTCCACTAGATTTCTAGGTCAATTAATAATGATATTTTCTAAAATAGACCATCCCATATTTTTCTCCTCTATTATATCTTTCAAATGAGCTATTTTGGGCTTAATTTGGTTGAGTAGACGTCAAGTTATGCCTCTTCAAAGATGAAGAACTGAAATAATTCGAATTTTGGAAAATGTCATCCCTTGTTACTGATAAGGATGCGTAAGCAGGCTCGTCTGTTAAGGACCGGAGGCGCTCGACCATAGGGAGAGGACCCTCACCATATGAATAGTGAGTGACTCCGTCTCTTTAGGGGGCTCGACTGATAAGGATGCGTAAGTAGGCTCGACTAATAAGGATGCGTAAGCAGGCTCGACCATAGGGAGAGGACCTTTAGGTACTCGACCATAAGGATGCGTAAGCAGGCTCGACTGTTAAGGAGAGGACCTTTAGGTGCTCGACCAAGAGGGAGAGGATGCGTAAGCAGGCTCGACTGTTAAGGAGAGGACCTTTAGGTGCTCGACTGTTAAGGACCCTTTAGGGGGCTCGACTGATAAGGAGAGGAGAGGGCCCTCACCATATGAATAATGAGTGACTCCGTCCCTTTAGGGGGCTCGACCATTAGGGAGAGGAGAGGAGAGGACCCTCATCTTGAAAATTTAATAATAAAAACTAATTCTAATTAAATGTATAACTGAAAATAATTGATTTCTAATTAATTATAATTTGCTACATTAATTATATACATTCTATTTAAAAACAATTAAATTAAATCACAAACTAAAAATAAGGTTGAATTAATTACAATTTCTAATATAATTTTGAAAATATAAAATTAATTAAATTAATTACAAATTAACAAATTTACATATTAACTAAAATTAAATTAATTAATTTTATAAACAATAAATTAAATAATATCAAATATTATATACAAAATATTAAAATAAATTACAAATATTAATAAACAAAATTTACATGAACATTTTTAAACAAAGGTTAGACCAAGATCATCTAAGCTATGAGGGACATCGGAGATCGGAGGATCGGGGATGAGAGAATATCGGCGATCGGAGGTTTATGGATAAGATCCATCGCAAAAGTTCCAAGGTGGGTGGACTCGATGTTGTAATATATTGCAGTTAAATTTTCTATCGGATTCGGGGTATCAGAAGTTTCAAACAATAGTCGTTACAAAAGTCTCGAGGTGAGCGGACCCGATAATTTTATAATGAAGATTTAATCGCATATCGGATCCGAGACATCAGATTTTTTAAACGTATGCCCCAACTAAAATTGCGATTTATGAGCGGACGCAATATCTTTTAAAATTGGATTTAAATGTCGTATTGGGTCCAGAGGTCAGAAGGTTCTCATCAAAAAATTATGATAAGAGAACTTGCGATACATGAATCGGTTGTGATATGATTAAGGCTTAAGGCCTTAGTGTGGTTCTTGGTTTCGGGGGTTATGAAAACAATGAAGTATTTACAAAATAAATAATTTACAAAAACAAATAAAAATGATAAATTAATGAAGCACAATGATACTTTATATTTAATACATATTATACGGCCAAGGCAGTGAAAAATATCCAATCTTTAATTATGTGCCATTTGCAAACTGAGCAACCAAATGAGACGAAATAAGTACTAATGGAAAGCTTTTTAAAAGTCAAATTCAATGAAACAATCAAAATAGAAATCCAATGAAAATAAAAATGGTAAAATTGCAGGACACAAAACTAAATGAAAATCATAAAATGTGTTTTAGCCAAATATTTAAGGAAAGGGTCCCCATTATTTGAAGTAATGGGGGGTGTTGGGTTTTCCCTACAACACAGCCCTAGGTACTTCATCTCAAATTCGGAAGCCAACTTCCTCTTGCATTGATGAAAAAAAGGGTCTGCACCTGTGAGAAAGAGATCATCCACATAAAGTACTAAGATGAGAGGTTTATCATTCTCAACCTTAAAGTAAAGGTTTGGATCAACTTCACTTCTTGTAAAACCCAACTTCATTAGATAGTTGTCGATCCTCTCATACCAAGCCTAGGGTGCTTGCTTCAATCCATAGAGGGCTTTCTTCAACCTACATACATGTGTCTTTCAATCTTGGACTTCGAACCCCTCGAGTTGTTCTACATAGACTTCCTCCTTAAGTGAACCATGCAAGAAGGCGGTTTTGACATCCATCCGTGTGTAGGTTCCATCCTTGTGAGGCAACGAGGGCTATAATCGAACGAATGGTGGTATATCGGGAAACTGGTGAAAATATCTCATCATAGTCCACACCTTCCTTTTGAGAGAAACCTCATGCAACAAACTTGGCCTTGAACTTTTCAACACTTCCATCAGCTCCATGCTTGATCTTGTAGATCCATTTAGAGGTGACAACAGATTTGTCCTTGGGTCTAGGGACCACATCCTAAACATAATTCTTCATAATCGATTCTTAGTCTTCATTCATATCATCCTTCCATACTTGGTGCTTCACAAATTCTTCGAATGCGCATGACTCACTTTGAATGATGGTGCTCATGGAAATTAAGTACCCTAGGTACCTATTCGGTTTCTTAATTTCACGAAATGTCCCCCTTGGTGCAATATGTCTCTCAACATTTTCAAGAATTTACCTAAGCCACGAGGGTCTCTTTTTTGAGGAGGAGGGCTCATGAGGAGGTGGATCAATGGGATCCATTGGTCCTTCAACATAGGGCATCGACTCATGCTGTGGTTCTCCCTAGTTTCCTATATATGCTTCTTTGTCCTTCCTTGGAATAGGAAGGTTCCTAATCTTCCCAAGGGCAGCATTTTCATCGAAGGTGACATCATGGCTTATCTCCACTTCTCTTTGACCAAACACATATATTCTATATGCTTTATAAGTTTCACTGTAGTCCAAAAATGTTCCTTTCTTCCCAGATGCATCCAATTTGCTTCTCTTTTCTTTCGGCACATGAAAATTCATGGCGCTACCAAATTCTAAAATGAGAAACATCAGGTTTCTTACTGGTGAAAACTTGTTTGGGAGTTTCGGAGTCCAATGCTTGATGAAGGCATCGATTTTGTACATACACGACAATGTTGACAACTTCTGCCCATAGGAACTTCAAAAGGATTTGGTCATGAAGAATGACACAAGTGGTTTCTATAATGGAATGATTCTTTCTTTTAGCAACACCATTTTTCTAAGGAGTATATGCCATAGTAATCTCCCTCTTAATGCCATCTTCTCTACAATAGTCGTTGTATTCATTTGATTCATATTCGGTTCCGTTATCGGTCACCAATATTTTGATCTTCTTCCTTGTTTGATTTTTGACCAAGGCTTTGAAAGAACAGAACCATGTGAACAATTCTTCCTTCTTCTTTAAGAAATAAATCCAAGTTTTTATAGAGAAATCATCCACAAATATAACATAATATAAATATCCTCCCAAAGATGTCATGGGAAATGTACCAGATAGATCATAATGAACCAATTGCAAAATGTCAGTAGTCTTGCTATCACTTGAGGGGAATGGCTCCCTTGGAAGTTTTCCTTCAACACATCTCTAACAAACGCTTTCATGTTCTACTTTAAATTCGAGCATACCTATTACCATATTCCTTGTATCAAGTAGAGCCTTATAATGTAGATGAGAAAACCTCTGGTGCCAAAATTCATATTAAAGAGATGTGTTGCATGACATAGCTCCTAATGGAATCCCTTCAACCTAATATAAGATATCAACCCTGAATCCAAGAGTAAATTCTTCTTTGAAATTTCTTTTCCAAACACATATCTTTTCATCAATGAATACCACCTTGAATCCTTTGTTCTCTATTGCCAAGATGGATACCAAGTTCTTCTTTAGATTGGGTACATAGAATACTTCTTGTATATGAATGGTGCTACCTTGATTTAATTGAAGAGTATCATTTCCAACTCCTTTCACGGGATAGGTGGCATTGTCTCCAAGAATGATTTCCAAATTTGTATTTTTTTCTATCAGATTTGAAAGAGCTTTCTTATACCTAGTAAAGTGCCTTGAGGCACCACTATCTATCAACCAATTTCCCAAGGTATCTGGAGGAGAGGAAATAGAGAGAGAAGATATAAGATACAATTATTTTTTCTTGTTATATACAACATTATATTCATCATGCTTGGAGTTTCTTGATCTTTTGGGAGGTCAACCATTTTCATGTTGAGTAGCGGGAGCATTCTTTTTTCCTTTGTTGTTGAATCTGCCATTCCTTTGATTGTTGTTGCCCCTAAAATTGTTGTGGTTATTGTTGTCATCATCCCTAGCTATATCCCTTCTATTAGGACACTCCCTAGAATAATGGCCAAACTTGTTACAAATGAAGCATCTTCCCTTCCTTCCATATTTGAATCATGGTCTTCCTTTACATTACTTCTTTGAACCTACATTGTTCTTTCTTTTAGCACGAGAGGAGAATGTAGTAGGATCATTCCTATTTGAAGGCATGTTTCTTTCCATAATCCTTGTCTCTTCTTGAGTACATCTAGTCAACAATTCATCAAAACCCATAATCCTATCATTGTTGAGGATAGTAGTTGAACACATGCCATTCACGAGGGAGACCTGAAAGGGAAATGAGAGTGAGCTTCCTATCAAAAATAACTTCTCCAATTGAAAGAAGATCATTTTTGATTTTGGTAATCCTCATAAAGTAGGATTGGATATCTTCACCTCTTCCCTTCTTTATGTCCTTCAACTTGTTTTTGAGAAAAAGGACTTGGTTTGCATTGCTAACTTTGAACATGCCAGCCAACCTGTCATACATCTCCTTAGATGTGTTCAAATCGGAGATGTATGCAACCAAATGTTTGTTAATAGAATCCCTGATGATCTTCTTAGCTTTGACTTCACCTTTCTTGTACTTTGTCTTAGCTGCAGCGGGTGAATTTGAAGGAGGTTCAACAATCTTTCCCTGCACATAGTCGATAACATCCTGCTCTTCCAAAGTCAAATCAATAAGACATCCTCCATGCATGATAATCAGACTTATCATTGAGCTTGTCGTCAAGTTTGAAGTAAGATGTCGAGGCCATTGAATCTTGTCTTTGTCTAACAAATCTCAGTGATTTCTCTTCTCACGCTTGCTTGGGATTATTCTTCACCTCAACTCCGATACCATGTTAATTTTAGAGCACAATGGTATATTCTATGCTTAAGAGCACTTTACTTCAATTTTTCTTACTAGCCCAATATCAATTTCCATATTAGCAATCACATTAACATGATAGTAAATGTAGATAGAATATAAATAAAAAGACAAAGACAAGCCAAGACAAGAGGAAAAGATGTGGTGGATGCAAGGGAAAAACCCCAATGTGGTGAAACCCTTTGATTAAGTATTCTTATTACTCTTCAAAAGTTCAGCAGAGAGAGAGAGAGAGAGAGAGTACAATATACAAAATTCACGTGCCCAAACACAGTAAAATCTGTCCAGTCAAACTGTAGTCAACAAGATTCCCTAACCAGAAATTCAAAAATGGTAAAATCAACATAATTACTCCTCCAAATTAGCTCGGTCAAACCTAGTCAAGTCAGCCTCCAACAACAGTGCAAATCAGCCAAAATCAGTCTTGATGAAATTGGTCAAACTTGGTCAACGCATAGTCAAACCTGCAGCCAAACTTGTCGCAGTCAACGCTAATCAAACAACACAAAAAATGTTAGTTTCTGTGTCCAAATATGCAGCATGCCCAACAGAGATATTGCCATAAAAATCATAGTCAAACAAGGTCAAATGCTTCCTATTCAACGTTTTTCAAACTTGTTGCAACTTGGTCAACGCTGGAAAACATAAATTGCAGTCAACTCTTCGCACATGTGGAGGAGAAGAAGGCTGTCCTGAAATTCGTACGACCCAATCAGATGAGGAGAGAGAGATACGTGTGAGATGAATGAATGTCCAAATGAGGTAGATGTTTCTTATATTTACATGAAACGTTGATGATGAAGAGACATGATTTTGGGCTTCTGAGCTTACATTAGATTGCTGGCTGACCTTTACAATTTGTCCATAGAAGAAATAAATTCACAATTCCATTTATACTTGTCAGAATGAGATGACCTTTAGATCAATCCTACACCTCTCAGAAAGAGGAATCCAAAAAAAATATCATCTCCATGATATGATATGTCCAAGGTGGAGTTTGGCCCTAGTTTCCAAATTTAATAGAATTCAATGAGATCCAATGTTTAGATATCCTTATACCCAATCAAGGAGTTCCCAACAACTTCGCATGGCCCTAGAGGAAACAACTAGGTTACTAGGAAAATTTATACTTCTTTGATGCTGTAATTGATTACTTATGAAGGAAATTATGAATAATCATATACCCCTAGGACATTCATTCACTATAATTTGCATGAAAAATATGAAAAACCCTCATAAAGACAAGATCAACACATTAACATTTCATTAAAGTAGCTACACCAACTTCATGAGCGAAAATTCTTTATAGATTATACTAGTGACAAGAATAAGGAATAGACCATGAAAACGACACTTACAAGTATAGCAAAATCTTCCAATCATCAATAGAGACAAAAATAGAAGCTCTAAGATTAAAGACAAGATTTTCCAAGCATCGAAATGCATCAAGATTCCAATTCGTCCATCAATAGGTCTAGAGAAATTCTCAAAAAGAAATAATGATCCAAATTCAAGCGATGATCAAATGAAATGATTATCACATCAATATATATCCTCCCTAAGGGGATCAATTTACGCAATAAGGCCTAATAATGCCTCATCTAATAAAATAATGTGCAAAAATATCATTCCTTGGTGACAAGCCCACCAAGATAGCTCCATAATACAAAAATAAGCTTCCCAAGGGGGAAAAAGAATAGATACAATAGGTCGAAGGGTCATTGAAGAGGCCTAGCGGAGTCCAATGTGTGCCAATATGAATGAATGAGCTCCAAACATAGTAATAAAGGGGGTGGTCCCTTGATATCCAAGGAAATGACCTCTGGTTTCCCTAAGTGGGTATGGGGGCATAAAACATCCTCATGGGTCTCCAAATCGATCGAATAATCCTGTGTCCCATCTGTAAGGGAATGGAAGAATGATGCAAGCCTTGCCATTGTCTCCCATGGTGAGACACATCCTCATATAGGTCCTGGATCAACTACTAAGTGTGTGGTGCAAGGGTGTAGCTGGCTGGGCAAGGTGGTCCAGGTGCATCATCATCATCGAATAGGTGGAACACAAGCAAGAAATGAGTGGAACTGAAGGATCCCATGAAGTGGAAATCTTCTCTCTGCTATGGAGGAGGCCCATGGCTCACATCGCTCACCCTATAAGTGCCAATATAAACCTCACAAGGGCTTGGACCCCATATAGGGAGACCAAACCCAAGATGAAGACTGACTTGCAATCCTGTATAAGATCTAACACGTCCCCTCACCTTCCAATAAAACCAAACATTAGTGAAATTGAGTAAATGAACTTACAATTCATGGAACCAAGTGGACACTTCATAGTGGCATGCCCTTCCATAATGGGGTTTAGAGCGTACAAGTGTCTCCAAGTTCAAGAAAAAGGTTAACCAAGGACCTTATTAGGTAGTTTTAGCATCTAAGGGGGTGACATGTCCATGTTACATCCATCAAATGGCAGGTGGCACATGATATAATGATGGAACACAATGGGGCATTAGGCGAAGGCTCCAAGCCACATGCCACATTAGAAGGGTAGCTATAATAAGGGAACCCCACACTTGTGTTGGAAATAATACTAAGTGGGGGGGGGGGGGTGAATCAGTATTAGCAAGTCAATTATTTTTCATTTTACAATCAGATTTGTATATGCTACTTTAGTTAGTGAAAACTGTGTATATACGCAACTATAGTTAAGGAAACTAGCGTATAACCTGCAGAATTATAATTTAATTTATTCTTTAGATGTTGATCATTAATTTGTGCATCAGAACCATAGAAACAGTAACCACGTACAGTAAAATAGAGCAGATAGTCACACACAAGAACACAAGATATAAGGTGGAAACCCAATGTGGGTGAAAACCACCTGCTGCAATTCATCTCTATCTTCTTTTATAAGAAACTTCTTTTTACAATGTTTCTATACTGGTGCAGTCTTATACCAGTACGCAGGCTTCTACCTGTAGCAGGCTACAACCTTCTCTCGTTCTCCAGATTCTCCTGGAAGGGAGCTACAACCCCCTTAGCTCTTGTACTAGCTGATGTACTAGTACGTAGGTGCTGGCCTACAGAAGGCTACAACCTTCTCTTTTCTTCCAGGGACCACGTTTCATAAATTTTCAGACTGGATCCATCAATAACATCAATCAAACATCAAAATATATCTGCATCAATCAATCTCCCTTGCACTAACCAAAACTGAATCAAACAATCACTTCTCTGAATGCTGTAACCAGAATACAGTAACAATAACCAGAAACCAATCCTAAACCCAGAACACTGCAACAATAAACAGAAGTAGCTAAAACATATTTTATGAGACGTACGCTACTTCAATATGTAGAACCTACATGCATATGTTGTTATATTATGGCAAACCTGTGTATACGCGATTTTCAATTACCGAACTAGCGTGTATACGCGCCTTTGATATGTTGAACCTGCGTACAAATCTATAAAAGATAATTTATCCTTTTCAACTATTCAGACATCAGTTATACCCAGATCATCAGATTTATAGATCAAGTCATGCGCCAAATATAATAGATCAAAATCACACAAAGATACTTCTCTTCAAGCCTTAAGATCTTGACACATCAATAGAACTTATCCTTTTCCTTGCGCTCAGGTTCCTCCTTGATTTAGATCCAGCTATGCACCATAACCCAATGACCAGTATTCTAGTTCTTATTCTTCATAAGATATTCAATCCTTGAGTGCATTTGCCTAATGATCTCCTTCCCCTTTTATAGTCTTTGGCCTTACTTAATACCATGGTCCAAAACCACTTAGAACCAATACTTGGGTCCAAATACATGGGTTCAACACTTCGGACAAGATACCATGGTCCAAAACCATAGGTCCCAATACCAAGGACCGAAAACCAAGTTTTCCAAACTGTACGCGCTTTTTTGTGCATGAAAGTGCGTGTATACGCATACACATCTTTTGGTCTGTGAATCTGCATGTATACGCGGCTTGATCAACGAGAACCTGCATATACCTCATTTTCCTTTATTCTGAGAGCCTGTGATCCTGAACTGTCATCTGAGTGATTTGCCGAGTGAGTTGTCATCAAGGACAATACCTGTGCCATAGTGCCAAGCCTGTGTCGTAATGCCAACAACTTGGGTATATGAATGTAGGAGGGAGTAATTGTGGTACATGAGTTACCCAAACCTCTTTTTTCCACCCTTCTTCATATGCCTTTTTCCTTTTATTGATTTTTCTTTTATAACTACTTGGGGCTCTAGGGGATGAGAGCATGATGTGTAAGATATAACAATGGATACCCCTTTGAGGTGGGTTAGTTCATTTCCCACAAGGGGTTTGGACAATCATGGGTTCCTTAATGATGAAAGGGGTCAATATGGGGGACCTTAGGAACAAGGGTGATGGCCATAATGATAGGGGTCGAATTCATGTTTGGATTTTTCCCATGTGCTAAATTTTCATGTCCCGACCATATTTTGCACTTTATGCTATATTTCTTGTTGAGAGCGGTGAAATTATGTTTTTTCTTTTCTTTTTAGCAGCATCAACCTCTGGGGCATCATTCCAGGCTTGACCCAAGGTGTGGACAAGGGGAGGGGGAGGCTAACTCCTTGTGGACCCAAATGGGAAATATGGTGATTGGAGTTATAATGAGTAGAGGGGAGTGATGTGTATGGTACCGGGAAGTGGGACCACACAACCAAAATCAGGGTTTCCCATGTAACACCACTCTTAAATCTAGTAGCCAATAAAGGAGATCCCATGGGACTATGATACAATGTTAACCATCAAATTGGACAGAGGAGGAAAGAGTACGAACCAAGCCCACTCTTTCTGCTGAATCTCCCCACCAATCCATGCCCAAAAGTGTCCATGACAAGTAAACAAAAATATCCAACTACACAATGAAAAGTCATACCTTCGAGGTTGGAAGGCCCACCTTCAAACATACGATCATAATAGATGGGTGAGGGAACATATGGCTAGCTCAAGTGGCAGAGATAGTGGCACCTTGAGCTATCTGGTGGTTGCAAGGGGCTGCCGACTGCCTGTTGAGGACCATCTAGGAGAAAAAAAATTCTCCCACGGATATCACCCACAGGTGGTGTGTAACATGAGGGTCATTTTCATTTTTTTCTTGTGCCAAGATTGAGCTCTGGGGGTAGTGTGAGTCTTCTGACTATTTTTCATCAATTAGAGAAGGGGGAATATGTTGAATATTGTAGCTTAAACAAGTGTTCTAGCCTTGAGAGGTGTTATTGAGGTTAGGAACACATAGGAGTTAATTATCTCCAAGCCCATGGATTCTTTCCTAACCTTCACCTAGGGAAAATATCTTAGTTATGTCAATTAGTGATTTTTTAAATATTTCCCAAGTGTAAACTTAGGGAAAGTGTATAATTAATTGTCATAGTTGAGACAACATCAATTTGCATCTAAAATCTTATAGAAAGTTTCTAAGATGATCTTAGCCATAAATTGGATCAAGTGAACTTCTAATCATGGCCATTCATTTGTGAATGAGAGATTATAAAGGGAATCAATGGGAAACATTGGATATATATGGAACGTATCGAGTGGGTGATTTTCAGACACACCTAGAGGGTTTTAATAGTAGTGGTTGATGAGAGATATTTTGGGGGTTATTCTTCATTAGAGAGACTTCCAATTTCTGTGTTTTAGGGGGAGCTTATTAGGGCCGAATTATTTCTAAAGAAGGAGGTTGAGTTTGCCAATGCAATTTTATCAGTTTATCAGTGTGAGTTGCCAGAGGTCCAGATTGAGTTGCTAGTGTGAGTGGCTGAAGGGAGTATGAGTTATTGGAGGCAATACAACTTGCTAGATCAAATTCCCAGAGGTAGTGTGAATTGGTAGAGGTAGTGCAACTTGCTAGATCAAATTCCTAGAGGCAATGTGAGTTGTTGGTAAGGGCAATGCGATTTCTTGGTTAGCTAGTGCGGGTGCAGGAAGGGAGTGTAAATTATAACAAAGGGCTGAGTTGATCTATAGAGGGAGACGACGAAATTTCTTAGTTCGATTTGGTTAGAAGTGAAGATAAAAAGTTTGTCGGAGCTTTGCTAGTATTAGGCAAGCAATTGTAATTTCTCAATAATAGTTTTTGCAGAATATATTAATATAAATCCTTACATATGAAAACTGGATTTCCTCACATTGGGGTTTTTCCATGGACATTTGTACAAAAATAACTCGTGTCAATTATGTGATTGGTTTCTCATGTATTTCGCTGCAATTTTTATTTGTGAGTGGTGTTGTTCATGTTATTATTCACTACTTTCAACAAAAGAATTAATTTTCCATGAACAAGTATTAGTAAATAATTAATTGGTTTAATGGCACCTTTTAAGTAGCCAAAAATTTCACATGGTGCCAGAGTAGACTGAAGCACTGAGGTTATTGGCGATTGTTGAGAAATCTAGGGCATCAATTATTAAGTGATTTCTCTTGTTAGATAACTATTTGTGAATACGTTTTACTTCTTAGGTTAGGATCTTCTTATCTTGTGTTATTACTTGTGTTCTTCTTCATCAAACAATTATCAATGCATGAACATTAATAAACAAGAGACACATAATGTAGGCTATCATCGAGGGCCAAAAACTCTCACTCTTTGAGAGGAAAACCGGTGCAAATGCTTCTTATAGAGATTCCAATTGATGAATACCAAGACCAAGACCCTTGACCTTTGTGCCACTCTAAGACAAAGACACAAGTCCTCTTCCACTTCGATCTTCTTTAGATTCAAAACTTTTGACCTTCCTTCTAGACTTCTACTACTGCCTCTTTGAGTTCAGACCTTCTTTGTCTCTACCTCTCTTCTGCTGGTAGCATCAAAATTATTTGCTGTAGTAATACCGAGATCACTTGCTATAGTAACAATGAGATATCTCCACTAAAATAGCAATGAGACTAAGATAGGCTCCACTTTAATTGTGCATTGAGACATATAGTTACTGTAGTCATTGTAATTGCATCTGAATTATTCACTGTAATAACATCTCACTGTCATTGCATATGAATTATTCATTGTTATTATCTCTGTAATATATCCGAGGTCCTTCACTGAAATACTTGTCTTTGAAATTACTATCCGAACTTATCTTTGTAAGTAGCCCTAGTTCCTGTACCCTTATCCGAGCTCTTTCATCGAGCTTGTCTCTATAATTAGCCACCGAATTTTAGAGGTGATCCAAACTTGTTGACCATGGAATAGGTTGAGATGCCTACTTATAGTAGTTTTTCCATGTATATTAGCCGACATGACCATATGAAGAGTCGTGTCTTTAATTTAGGTGAGTCGACATGACTTCTATATTTCATCTTGAAGCCGACTTGAAGAAGGACAACTTGTGATTGTCTTGGAGGGCTACTTGACAATCCTATTGACATATATACATTTGTAACATGTCCAAGAAGGGTTCTTCATACATGACATTGAATCTCTTTAACTTTTATGACTAGATGACAAATCCTAAAGGCTCACAATGGGAGTCATCTAAAAGTAAAATTCCTCGCTCATGAAACCCATGAGGCAAGCATTACAATAATAATTTTATTTTTCTTCTTTACATCATTTATATAAAATCACAATTACACATATCATTATGAAGACCGAACCTAGTTACTTTTAAACACTCCCTTTTAACTAGGTAGGTATTCATAATAGTACTTGGCCATTCTCAATCTGAAGAATTTCTCATAAGAAGAATCATATTGGTAACCCATATGTATAGCATCATATCAACCAACATTGTCACATAGAAAGGTCTTGACTAACAAATATATCTCTCCACGAGATATGAGCACAATCCTTGTGAGACTAATGATTTATAGATGCCCTCGTCGTTGTCTCTCCTGGAACATACCCCACTCGAGTTCTCAGGGTGTGTTCCACCAGGAATATTTTTACCTTGGATTCTCAATCCTCAAATAATATCAGTCCTCAATGACTACCTTATCTTGGATGCCCTAATACATCCTCAAAGAGCACCGGATGCCAAATGCTTACCCAATCCTCCATTCTATCTTCCCAAGTGAAGACAGGAATGATGTGTCTATCTTTCCCTCTTAATAGGGACGACATATCTATTCCAATAAAGGAATGTACTCATTCATGCAGAAGGAATGTACCTAATCTCCCTCTTGGCTTAGGAATTTTCCAATTTTCTTCTAAGTAAGAAACTTTTCCAGGCTCCCTCTTAATTAGGGATCTATAGTAGCTCCTCAGGTGGAAATGATGGGAAAACAAACTGCTTGAATAACTCCTCACGATCTCATGATCTTGTTTTTATTATCTAGTAGTCTTCATGTTTGGGACTTCTACATAGGGCACTGACCATCCATCACTTTCATCTATGAGTCAACCATGTCATGATAAAAAAGTGATCCATCAGTCCATATTTGGCCTTCCTTCATGCCATGCTTCTTTCTTCATGCCATGTTTACTTAAGGATCTGTCATCCTACTACATGTGCATTGGTGGTGGAAGACACCCATAGATATTCCCTGGGAAACCCTACATAAACCCATCCATATATTTGTTCAAAAATAAAGGAGTGAACATTAAAAACATCATTACCTTTGTGATGGTCTTTCATCATGACATATACAAGTTTGTATCGGCATCCTCCATACATATCGACACATATCCCAAAGATCTATCTCTCTCTCTCTCTATATATATATATATTGGCGAAGGTCTCTTCCTTTTTCAGGCTCCATTAGAGTCTTCATATATTTCATGGAGATATCCTAGTAAAATATTCTTGGTCTTCCAGATGTTGATTGCCTTTACCATATTTTCATATTTCACGATCTTTTCCTTCCTTTCTTCACGCATTTCATTCCTAAGAGCTTCCAATCAGAGTTCCTCAATTGTAGTCAACCACCTCATACTTCATATGAGGACATATTATGTTGATTTCATCTAGTGAATGTGTGACCCATGCATTCCTGCATCCCTTTGAGGGAGGAGATCCTTTATTTTTATCACGCTCTTAAGATAGAGAATTGGTGCATGTTATCAAATGTAAGCATACATACCTCATTTTTTGTTTGGCTCATCCATACTTCCTACAACAGCTTCCTTGATTGAAAAAACTTCAATCCCTTGATTTACTTCATTTTTATGTCATCATACCATCATCTCATGAATTCCACAAGTTTGGAATTCTTGATGAAACACTTGCTTCCTGATCCGGGTTCCTTCAACTACTAGATTGTCCAAGATCTTTTACTTTTGTGATGTTAATAGAATTCCATTTTAAAGAGCATAAAAGAACATATGTGCATGCTTAAACAAGAGGAAACATGACAACTATCAACAAATCATGAACACGACACATTTGATAATGGAGTTCATCCAGTGTGGACTACGTTTCAGGGCTCGATGTCAAGGTGGTGTTGGCTGCTTCATATAATGCTGGAAATGATGATGATGTACATGGATAACACTTTTTCATAGCAAGGTCATATGCCCTCAAACAAGAGTGGCTTGTCTCTCCACGAGACGTTCCGCTTATAGGAATTCTCGCTCAAAAAGGCTTCCTCTCAGCGTGACAAACTAAAATGATCTCACATAATGTGGCAATGAGAATCCCTTCAACATAGTTACATCACAGGGGCTTCACTCAATGAACCTCTGATATATTGCGTGTGTTCGTAGCATATTAAAAAATACCCCTAATTTGGCTACATATTAGAAAATACCTCTAAAAACCACATTATTTAACCCCCTACCAATATGAACCCAATACACCTTGCCAATTTAAAAAACCCCTATTTTCAATAGATATTGTAGGTATCCATTTTTTTATTAACTTTTTTTATACCCATTTATATTTTTTCATTAACTTTTAACTTCATTTTTTATACCTATTAATATAAAAACCCTTTACCCCCTATATATCCACCAATATACTACGTCATTTTTTCCTCAATATATATCCCCCAATATGAACCCATGTGGTATGGTATTGCTCGCTCAGTGAAGCCCCCATGATGTGAGTTACATGGGGATCTCCACAAAAATAAATAGCATGAAAAGCTAAATACATCTCACATAATGTGGCAAAATGGATCCCACATCATAACATCAAACAGGGATCTCAAAACATAATACATCATCTCAACAATTATGAAGGAAAACATGACATCATTGATACATATATCTTCACCTCTGAAGTTGGTCGAAAAATGGAAGGCTCAGCTACAAAAACTGACTGCACTACTAAATTTCTATCACTGAGAGGTGTAAAATCAACTATCCATTTGTCGAATTCTGACACCGTCAAAATCTGGGCATGCAGGAATCTTTTAAATTCCCCATGATTCTCCAAAGATTTTGTTCTTTGGGCTGACTAGAGATCTGCAACTAAAATCACAAATATGATCTCGCCATCATGATCCTTGCGATATTCTGAGACTTTTGAGCGTAAAATCGATTGCATTCTGTCTCTGTTGATTTTTAGCCTCCAAGGAATCTGGAAGATTCCCTCAAGATTCTTCTCTGCTGGGAATCTGCAAATCTGTTGCTCATATGGTGATTCTAATTTCACCATCACGTTCCTTGCGAAATTCTGGTTAAAATTACTATAAAATTCATATCATTATGACAAAATGAAAATTTACCTCCCTAGAGAATCTTCGAGCATCAAGGAATATTTTGTCTCGAAATACGTGTCATCATTTTGCCTCCTGGAACTACGTCAAGGTTCCGCACAATCACGGCTCCAAAAGTTCATGGTTTCGTCGCATTGTTCCGCCTCAAAATGCTCTATCTCTCTTCCGTTCGGTCGCTGCATTCCCCACAGGCAAATGAATGACAAAGGGTTAAATATTTAGGCACCTACAGACTTAGCAAAGCCGTGGTCATTGGCTTAACGGCTAAGTCGAGCAAACGGATAATGAGGGGTCGGGGGATCAAACCCCGCCCCTTCCAAAATCAATGCATATTTTAACAAGCATATAATTTGAACTATTGACAGATTATGGTTTGGGAAACGGTTTTGGTTTTTGTATAATATGGGGCCGCCCGGTGGCGGTCGACCCACATGGGCCGGGCGGGTTCGAGCCCCACCGGCCCTGGCATTGACTTCGATGACATGGGCCATGGGGCGGGGTTTCCGGTCAACCAAACCCTGACCCCTCTAATTACATACATGCCCATTATATAGTTACGGGGCTAACAACCCGCCTCCCATTTATTTTTTTTGATTTTTTATAACTATATCCCAACTTAACAAAAATCTCGATACTAGAGGGTATTGGGAAAATTAATGATACCATGAATTTTCTCGGAAGTTGACTGGATTCTAGCACCATATTTAGACCAATTTGCTACCTCTTTAGTCTGTCACTTGTCCAAGTCAACCCTGAACTTTGACTGGCCCTATCTCCTCCATACAAGCTCGGATTTGAGTGCCGATCATACCGTTGGAATCAGGGTGAAGAACACTTCGATTTGATGCTAAGTTATTTTTGCAATTTTACCACTTTCAATTTTGACCATTTTTGAGCCCTCTTAGACTTTTGCATGTGTGTGGAGCCACCTGGATCACTTCCTTTCTTGATCGGTGAACCTTTCGATAAAGATTCCATCAGAAAATCTTGAGGATCTAAAGTATCCCCATCAACAAATGTTTCCTTTTGTCAGATGTATGATGAACCTTGTACTAGATTACCTTGCGACTTATGTTTCCAATGAGATTCCCAAGAGCTATATTCTTGACTTCCATAGATTCTAACCATATTTCATGCTCTTCTATGATGATATCTCGAGCTCTTTCTTTCAATGCTTCTATGATGCCTTGATGCATCCCTTTTAGTGAATTATGATGGCCATATATTACAACAAAAGACTTAGGAGCATGAAAATAACTTAGGTGAGGAAGATTATCTCAATAGTGGAGATCTATTAATTCCTCCTTGGATTTATTCTTTTTAGCTTCCTCCACTTCCTCGGTAATGTGGGCTTCTTCTCTTCTTCTTTTGTTATTTTCCTTCTTGTTTGTAGAGCACTCCCTTTTGTAGTGTCCATATTCTTAACACCCATAGCATTGGATTTTAGCCATGTTCTTTTTCTTTTTCTAAGGACCATACTTTCGAAATTGTCCGTTTCTTCTTGTCATTGCATCATAAACTTTATTTTTCTCACTTGTTCCCACATCAGATTTGGCCTTGAGTCTAGATTCTTCAATCTTGCATAGTGACCATAGATCTTGGAATGGAGTAGCTTCTTTCTTCGCATAGACACTTGAAATGAAGTTACCCCACTCCTCTGGTAGTGCATTTAATACAACTGTAGTCATTTCACTATCAGGCATGACTTCTCCCAGATCTTGTAGATGATCCCAGATCTCAGATATCCTCAAAAGTATGAGGCTATTCCATCTTTCCTAGACACCTTCAACTTGTAGGGTTTTTGCCTTAATGAGATGACTTCTCCAATAGTGCTTACATAATATAACTCTACCAATTTCTTATAGATTTATTTTGAAGTTTCGAGTTTAAATACATATGGGATGAGAATCCTTTGATCCCTTACTCCCCCTTTCATATACTTGCAAGAGCTTGAGCATCTTCCTCTCCTGGTTTTGTGATATATCCTTTGACATGATCCATGACCTCATTTTCAATGAGATTTAGATCTATCCTTTTCCTCCATGCAAGATAGTTTGAAGCCCCAACCAATTTGTTGCTTTCCTTGAAAAAAAACATTTTGAAATATTCAGATAAGGTCATATACTTACTTGATAGGATGCTCCATTTTCCTTGCTGCTTCTTTGATGTTGATGATGGTATAAAGGATAGAAAGCTTCTCCTTGACAAAGGTAGTTTTCTTCAAGAATGATCCTTGATCCCACAAGGAGTGAGATGACACCACCTTTTGATCTATCTTCTTTAGGAAGGAACTTGATATATAAGTTATTCAACTTGAGTAGTGTCTTTGTTGTCTCTTGAGATGTCTTGAGGGTTCCACCAACTTCTTTGTAGGCTTCTTCTTTTGTTATGATGCTTCCTTTGTAGATCTTGACTTCACAATGATCATTGATTTGATGCCTTTGGTGAGCCCCAGTATTGTAGCAATAATGCTACAACTCCTAGAACTCCCTTCTTTAATTTTATCAACCCGGTAGTTCGTAACAAACTTGGAAGCGACGGTGCTGTATGCACAAGTACTAGCTCTTGCCACAGCTGTCACTTGGTCAGCTGGCACAAGTCCACTAGGAGCTTAAGCTAACTTCTATGAGCTCTTAGAAGAATCTTTTAACTGATGGATGAAAACTAACTCAAAGGAAGCTAATCTACTTGCGAAAAGAAACTGAAAGCCAAAAAGAAAGGCAAACCCTAGCAAACCCTAATTCTACCAGCTAGTCCTACTGACGCAAAGGAGAGCATGCAAACTACTGAAAGAGATGCCATTACTTCTATGAAGGTAAAATACATGTGTCTAGACTACCACTATCTGAAGAAAACATCTTTTTGTATTTTTGATTAAGTTGTTAGAATTATCATGCATGTGCTTTTAACTGGCTTTTCACTGTGCAGGGGTGGATCAAGGAGGAGAAATGCTTGGAAAAGGTTGGGATGGTACAGAGAGGGCCTAAGGGGTCCCTAACACCCTTCCAGAGAGTTTCACAGAGTTTGGCTATCAAGAAACCTCATTCGTGAGCTTCTACAGGAAGTCTGCAGGGGTTCTACAGGATGTTTAGGATTTCTACAGGATGTTCTGTAATTTTTCTACAGGATGTTTAAAAATTGGATTTTGGAGGATGGGTGAGTGAGGTAAGGTGCATGAATGGATAGGGAGGCAGAGTAGCGGCCTGAAATGACCCAAGGACTGATGGTTGGAGTGGTGAGAGGGTGTGGAAAGATGGCTTGACTTAAAGAAGGCTAAGACAATGGAGGAGCAATAAGGTAGGGTTACGTGGGCAGAAAGACAGTTGTGAGACGAGGAACCTAACTAGGAGATGGAGCAGCTGGCCTGGACGAAGCTTGGGTGAATGAGAGAGAGATGGAGATGCCTTGCACGGTGTACACTTAACTGAATCAACTAAGTCCTGCACACAATCGAAATCTTAGCTAATCTAGTCTAACTGTCAATGAAACAAATGAACAACAGCTTTATTCATAAAGAGAACCATGTACAACACTTAAGGAAAGAAGCATTTCAAAAGGCCTGAACACATGATTAACTCCTACAAATGAAAACATTACACCAAAGATTGCATGGACGAGCAAACTAGTGTTTTTGTTGGGCAGCAAGGTCACCTTTGTCCCAACTCACGATCCCACTAAGGGAGAGGTAAGATCAGAGGTGCTTGAGCCCTTTTTCCAAGGATCCTTTATGTTATTAACCTATCAAAAAATCTGAATATGAAAATCTACTTTAATCGTCAAAAACAACCTAAATAACAAAACAAGATTTAGATCTAAATGGCAGATTTTATTCTAAGAATGCAGCAAAGACACATAAAGGTAAACAAAGGAGGTACGGGGCGCTTGAGATGGGCCCAACCCCAAGAGCTACAGCCTCCTAATAGAGATTTAGAGCTGGTGCAAAGCTGGATTCATCTTTATTGATCAAGAAATGAAGAGTTACATCAAAACTGTCCACAAGGAGAACTTGAAAAATGAGCTAACAACAAAACTAATCTATTGCCTAAAAATCGAACTACAAAATGACTACAACAAGACTATGAAATGACTAACTACCAGCTAACCAAAATGAGGCCCTAAGCCTTCTTATTTATACAAATTGAGGACCCAACAGTCCTCCTAAACTTTAGGGACTCGGCTGCCCAAAACTTGTAGTTAACAGTAGTCCTACTTGACTTGCTTGGCTGCCCTTGTGCTAATTGATTCGGTGGCCCTTGAACTCCGAGCTGATGGTGGAGAATTCGAGGTAAGGGCCCATAAATGAAGGGGACACCTTCCTACAAATCCTCTCCCTTGTTCTCCCACGAATTTGGCTGCCAAGTGCTCATTAAAACCTTCAATTTTGTCTCCAAGTTGACCAAAAAGGCTACACAAAGCACCCATTAGACTTGTTGGCATAATGACTAACCCAATTCACTCTATTAGCATAAATATAATAAAAAACATGTAATAAACTAATGAGAATGGGGGATTAAGTTGAATTAGGAGGTTGAATGAGCCCAAATAATTATTCATTTTTGGGGCTCATCATCACCCCCCTACTGAAAGTGTTGCTCATCCTCTGAGAAACCAATCTATCTCCTCATCTTTGATGGCCTTGGTGGCCTCCTTGTCATGCCAAGCTTCTGAAGTGATGTCCTCTTCTCTGTCATGAAACCATGCTTTTCTCTCTGCTTCTTCCCACTACTTGCTCCTTTTCCTAGAGAATTCTCAGCTTTGGTATGATTGTGCAAGTATATTCAATCTGATGGCGGCAATGGTGGTGAAAGGAGATGAAACCAGTGGAGGATGGAAGAAAAGAGTGGTTGCATGCCTCCTCAACATACTTCAAGCTTCAAATCCCTCTCCATAATTGATTCTGGCCTGCCCAAAGGCTTCGACAGGATGTTTATGGTAAAAATACAGAACTTCCTGTAGAAAGTCCTGTAGCTTCCTTTAGAAGGTTGAACCATGACTAAATTGTGTCCAAACCCTGAAAAAAATGAGTGTTCATGGAGGGGATGGATGTACTTAGGGTGGCCAGCACAGGTGCTGCCTCCCTAGCTAAAATCTCGGCCAATTTCTCCTTCTGCTGCCCTTTTCCCAAACTTCCTGTAGAAAGTCTTGTAGTGGCTGTTTTCTGTCTTCCTGTAGAAACAGTCTTCACTGTTTTGGCCTGCTTGGTTGAGGGTGTCTTGCCTTTTAATTGCGGTGTGGTTGCCTTGGTTGTGACAACTCCCATTTGGGCTTTCTTGGCCTTTTTCTAGCCTTTTTTCCTTTTTCGCCCTCTCTGCTTTTGCTGTTGTCTCCTTCTCTGTCTCATGCTCAGTGGTAATGTCAAATTCCCATTTTTCCTTCTGTTCTTCCTCTGTTTTGTCCTCTATTTGAATGTATTGTGCTCCCTCATCAATGTTCTTCTCAATTTCTTCAGTTGGCATGGTGTTGAGTTGGCGTTTTTCGAAAAAAAAAAGAAAATGCTCAAGTGGAAAAAACACAGTCAATCACTGTAATAGAGGACAGCTGAATTCGGTCTTTTTTTGAACCCGAGGAATTTTTTGTGTGCTCTCTACAACATCAAATGGCAGTAATTCCCTTGTGTTAAAACCACTGTCACCTCGAATTGGTCTGTTTGATTATGAAAGAAAATTTTCACAGATCAGAGCATAAGGACACCGGTTTTCTCACACACTGATAGATATGTAAATTAGGTTTTTTCCACACACAGGTTAATCTGCTGCATGTCTTCCTTGCAAGGGAATTTTTTACTTTCTTCTTTTTCCTTTTAAAATGGATGAGGAGATTTCAGAAGCAGAAGAAAAGAATTGGTAAACTCATTGAATCATGCAGGCAGACTTCCACTATTCTCAATGCACAGGCAGAATTTTTACCCTCATTTTTCAATTTAATGCCGTGTTCAATTCACCATTTTGCACCAACAAATCATGCACAAATAAGTTTCCCCGATCCTACCTCGTTTGGAGCTTGAATTCCGATGAAAATCCCATATTTTCTTTCTGCATGGTTGTTTTCTGCGTTTCCTGTAGAAGACTTCCTGTAGAAACGCCTGTAGAGTGCGACAGGCGGGAATTTTTTTAAGAAACGGTAGAAATCTCGAGAAAAAAAGGCAGGAAGCTTGCAGAGGACCACTGGTTAACTGATATGGAAGTGGTGGACATGTGCTTCAGTTGTGACCCCAGTTAAACAAAGAGTGGTGAGAGTTTCAGCCGAGCGTCCCTTAAATTACTGCGTGATTTGTGGTGAGGTGGCAGAGACGTACGCTGGCCCATGCGAACTGTAGTGCTATCATGAACTGCATGTTCTACTTATTAATTGTATGTTTTCTTCTTGATCAGTTGCATTGGAGTTCAAACGGCTAACACTCCCTGTTTTTCTTCTTTTTTCGCGTGAGTTGTCTAACACATACGTTGCATGATTCCTGGCTGATTGATAGAGAATTGGACAAGGAACCATCGGCTTAATCCTGCTATATTCGTGGCTCAATCCCACCATTCCATTCATTCATGCAGTTTTTAAATTAGATTTGTGCAATAGAAGAACGAGTTTCAGTCACATACCTCGAAGTCGAATGGCTGCCGTGAGCTGTTGTGGGTTGTCATTGCTGCATGCATTTGATTCTATGGTTGCATGATGGCTTGGTTGCTGATTCATGGCTGGTTTCCTTATGCAGGTGTCCTCTGGCCAGATGCATGCAACAAGAGTTCATTTCCACGTTCAGATCTGCACCCTCAAGCTGCTACCATTGAATTTTCACAGGACCAGAACTTGTTTTCGCCATTTCTCCCAAACGGTGAACCGGATTGATCTGAAACTTGCTGAGAATGTTCCTATCATCATGATGCACCTCCCATAGCAAAATCGTGATCAATGGATGCACAAATTTCGAGAAAAATGGAAATTGGATGAAGATTTCAGAGATCAATTTCTCGGAAACCGTGCATCAGAATTGGCTGAAACTGCTTGTGTAGGCTACTATCACCTATGTGCATCTCTCCATGAAACAGGTTTTAAAACGGATGCATGGATATGGAGAAAATGCAAAAATGGCTGATGGTGATGGAGGCTGATTTCTTGGAAACCGTGCACCGGAATTGGCTAAAACTGCTCAGGCATGTTTCCATCACCCCTGTACAATTCCCTGTAAAATGGTTTTTCAAATGGATGCATGGTTTGGAAGTTATGGAAGAAACAAATTTTGTTCTAGGTATTTTTGCTTCAAGGCATTTTGTAGTTTTGTTGCATGGTAAGAAAGACTGAGCTTGGGTTGTGATGCAGGCATGGAGATGATGGAGGAGGAGTTTGGAAAGTGCAGGATGACTTCTGAACCCTTGAGGAAGCTACCATGTTCGCCAAACCACGTTTTTGAAATCCGTTTATAGCTTCCTACAATTTCTACAGGAACTTCCTGTAGAAGCACAATGAAGAAGCACAATGAGGTGGAGAAGATGATGGAAAAGGGTGAGGAATGGGAACATGGATGCTTGCAGGCATAACCAATGGATTCCAAGCTTTAGATCCCCTTCCAAAATCGAATCTGGCTCGCTTGAAGATTCTACAGGATGTTTCCTGTAGAAATATAGAACTCCCTCTAGAAGGCACAAAAACTCCTTTGTCTTTGTTTTGAGTGATCCTCCTGACCTGCAATGTCATTGCTGCAACCTGAAATTATTCACTGGAAATTAGATTTCTTTTTCTTTTTCTTTTTCTCTTTTTTTTTTTTGAAAAACAACTAGGGCGCCTCATGGAGGTTTTCACCCTAATTGCCTGCCCTGGGCGCCTCCAAGGGAGGTTTTCACCCAAAGATCTTATTCTCTTTTCTCTTTTTTTCCAACCCATTGACCGCCTCATGGAGGTTTTCAATCAATGAGCCAATCTAAGGCGCCTCCGAGGAGGTTTTCACCTTAGATTTCTATTTTCCTCTTTTTTCAAATTTTTTTTTTTCTACCCTACCCTACTTGAAAAACAAAATCATTTTCAAGTATAAGAATACTTCCAATGGAGCCATGTGCACATCGAGATTAGAGAAAAAATGATGTGAAGGCTCGAAATGCATGCTTGGACAACTATCCGGACTTTAGAGACCAAATGATCTGACTTTGAAGGGATCAAACATAGCTGAGGAAGAGAGTACCGCTGCAACTTAGTGACCTTCTGAAACCATATCTCAATATAGCTCTGATATCCTTGGTTCTTTTGCTGATCTGGATCATGTTTCATGTCACCTTCTAACATGACTTTCTCATCTTCCTCTTTTTGTTGATCTTTCTCTTGAGTACATGGAGGATTTGATGGTAACCATGAGGAAACTCTCTCGATCTTTGATTCTGATCTATTCTCTTCATCAAGTGCAGCCCATGGTTCTTTGATCTCCTCTTTTGAATCTTGTTTTTCTGGATGTGGTCCTTCAATGCTTTCAAGATAATCTCTTTTTTGCAAGGCTCTTCCTGAGCTATGGTGAACATCTTGGAGCTCAAGAGGAGTTGTTTGGACATGTTGTGCCTCAGCATTGTAATGGACTTGAGCTACTCCAATGTGTGGATTTGGAAATGGTGGTATGGGTAGCTGAGTGGGGGTGTATATTTGAGATGGATGTGGATGGGGTTGTGGTTGAGCAGGCATTTGGGGCTGCCTTGGTGGAGGAGGAGGCGATGGTTGTGGATGAGCAGGTGGTGGAGGAAAATAAGTGGGAGGAGTGTTGTACTGGGGCCTCCACCCCTGATGAGGTGCATTCCACTGAGGTTGTGGCTGAGCATAAGAGTGAAACGAATGAGCAGCTGGTTGGGCATAATATGGATCTATGAAGGAACAAGGAGGAGGTGTGAACCAAGAAGGATGAGCAGGGGGACCCCAAGAAGGCATGAAAGTGGCTTGATAGGGGTCATAATAGGTCTCGGATGTCCCTTGCAGTTACTGCTGGTAATATCTAGGTTCATGTGGCCTCCTTTGGTTCATATAATAAAGTGATTCAGTGGCTCCTTTGGCTCTTTGATATGCAGCTTTGATTCTGGGTAAGGAAGGGCACTGATCTGTAGGATGGTATTCTTCACAGATGAAACACACTTCTAGGGAGTGCATTGGACATTCGTTCCTAGGATGCTTTCTAGTGCACCTGGGACAAAAGATGACCAAAGCCCTCTTGGCTTCCTCTTGCTTCTTTTGGATCCACAGGGTATCCAATTGCATGGCAAGAAACTGCCTCATATCACTCTTGAAATCTTCTATCTGATCTTCAAATTCGTCTTTGGACAAGGGACTGCTCCCAACATTTCTGCTTGTAGCCATTTGCTCCAGAGGAATGGTTTCTTCTTCTTCTCCCTTAGAGGTTCTTCAAATATGTCTTGATGTCCACCCATGGGTTCTTCTTAGTCACAACCATCAAAGAAGAGAGAAGATTGGCTGTGTGAAGCAAAGGGGGGTGTTGTGAAAATATTTTTCTAACTTATCTCTACTCCTACAAGGCATGAAAGGAAATATTTTTGGTTGATTTTTTGTATTTTTCTTCTTGTACTTTCAAAACTAAAATAGATTGAACTACAACTAACTATCTTGCTGAAATGAAAATGCGGAATTGAAATGAAAGCAGTAAAGGACTAATCTATTTTGCTCAAATGAAATTGCAGGAATGAAATGCTAAGCTACGCTTGCGGAATTGAAATGCTACTCTACACTTGCAAAAATGAAATTGCGGAATTGAAAAGCTAATCTATGAAAGCGGGAAATGCTAATCTACTTTTGCATAAACGAAATTGCATAATGGAAATGAAATAAACTACTTAGCAGAAGATTGTAGTGGAAAATAGAAGAAAAGCGACAATCACCAATACTCTGACGCTTCCCCGGCAACGGCGCCAAAAAGATGGTGAGCCCCAGTATTGTAGCAATAATGCTACAACTCCTGGAACTCCCTTCTTTAATTTTATCAACCCGGTAGTTCGTAACAAACTTGGAAGCGATGGTGCTGTATGCACAAGTACTAGCTCTTGCCGCAGCTGTCACTTGGTCAGCTGGCACAAGTCCACTAGGAGCTCAAGCCAACTTCTATGAGCTCTTAGAAGAAGCTTTTAACTGATGGATGAAAGCTAACTCAAAGGAAGCTAATCTACTTGCGGAAAGAAACTGAAAGCCAAAAAGAAAGGCAAACCCTAGCAAACCCTAATTCTACCAGCTAGTCCTACTGACGCAAAGGAGAGCATGCAAATTACTGAAAGAGATGCCATTAATTCTATGAAGGTAAAATACATGTGTCTAGACTACCACTATCTGAAGAAAAAATCTTTTTGTATTTTTGATTAAGTTGTTAGAATTATCATGCATGTGCTTTTAACTAGCTTTTCACTGTGCAGGGGTGGATCAAGGAGGAGAAATGCTTGGAAAAGGTTGGGATGGTACAGAGAGGGCCTAAGGGGTCCCTAACACCCTTCCAAAGAGTTTCACAGAGTTTGGCTATCAAGAAACCTCATTCGTGAGCTTCTACAGGAAGTCTGCAGGGGTTCTACAGGATGTTTAGGATTTCTACAGGATGTTCTGTAATTTTTCTACAGGATGTTTAAAAATTGGATTTTGGAGGATGGGTGAGTGAGGTAAGGTGCATGAATGGATAGGGAGGCAGAGTAGGGGCCTGAAATGACCCAAGGACTGATGGTTGGAGTGGTGAGAGGGTGTGGAAAGCTGGCTTGACTTAAAGAAGGCTAAGACAATGGAGGAGCAATAAGGTAGGGTTACGTGGGCAGAAAGACAGTTGTGAGACGAGGAACCTAACTAGGAGATGGAGCAGCTGGCCTGGACGAAGCTTGGGTGAATGAGAGAGAGATGGAGATGCCCTGCACGGTGTACACTTAACTGAATCAACTAAGTCCTGCACACAATCGAAATCTTAGCTAATCTAGTCTAACTGTCAATGAAACAAATGAACAACAACTTTATTCATAAAGAGAACCATGTACAACACTTAAGAAAAGAAGCATTTCAAAAGGCCTGAACACATGATTAACTCCTACAAATGAAAACATTACACCAAATATTGCATGGACGAGCAAACTAGTGTTTTTGTTGGGCAACAAGGTCACCTTTGTCCCAACTCACGATCCCACTAAGGGAGGGGTAAGATCAGAGGTGCTTGAGCCCTTTTTCCAAGGATCCTTTATGTTATTAACCTATCAAATCAATCTGAATATGAAAATCTACTTTAATCGTCAAAAGCAACCTAAATAACAAAACAAGATTTAGATCTAAATGGTAGATTTTATTCTAAGAATGCAGCAAAGACACATAAAGGTAAACAAAGGAGGTACGAGGCGCTTGAGATGGGCCCAACCCCAAGAGCTACAACCTCCTAATAGAGATTTAGAACTGGTGCAAAGCTGGATTCATCTTTATTGATCAAGAAATGAAGAGTTACATCAAAACTGTCCACAAGGAGAACTTGAAAAATGAGCTGACAAGCAAAACTAATCTATTGCCTAAAAATCGAACTACAAAATGACTACAACAAGACTATGAAATTACTAACACCAGCTAACCAAAATGAGACCCTAAGCCTTCTTATTTATACAAATTGAGGACCCAACAGTCCTCCTAAACTTTAGGGACTCGGCTGCCCAAAACTTGTAGTTAACAGCAGTCCTACTTGACTTGCTTGGCTGCCCTTGTGCTAATTGATTCGGTGGCCCTTGAACTCCGAGCTGATGGTGGAGAATTCGAGGTAAGGGCCCATAAATGAAGGGGACACCTTCCTACAAATCCTCTCCCTTGTTCTCCCACGAATTTGGCTGCCAAGTGCTCATTAAAACCTTCAATTTTGTCTCCAAGTTGACCAAAAAGGCTACACAAAGCACCCATTAGACTTGTTGGCATAATGACTAACCCAATTCACTCTATTAGCATAAATATAATCAAAAACATGCAATAAACTAATGATAATGGGGGATTAAGTCGAATTAGGAGGTTGAATGAGCCCAAATAATTATTCATTTTTGGGGCTCATCAGCCTTCCTTGAAACTTGATCCTTGTGTGTCTCTTGATTAGATGCTCTTTCTTGACTTTCTTACCTTAGCTCTGATACCATGTTGAGAAATCTAGGGAATCAATTATTAGGTGACTTCTCTTGTTAGATAACTATTTGTGAATTCTTTTTACTTCTTAGATTAGAATCTTCTTATCTTGTGTTATTATCTGTGTTCTTCTTCATCAAACAAATACCAATGCATGCACATAAATAGACAAGGGACACAGAATGTAGGCTATCAGCCAAGGCCAAAGCTTCTCACTCTTTCAGAGGAAAACCCGCACAAATTATTCTTATAGAGATTCCAATTGATGAATACCAAGACCAAGACCCTTGACCTTTGTGCCACTCCAATACTAAGACACAAGTACTCTTCCACTTCGATCTTCTTTAGCTTCAAAACTTTCGACCTTCCTTCTAGACTTCTACTACTGCCTCATTGAATTCATACCTTCATTGTCTCGACCTCTGTTCTTCTTGTAGCACCGAAATTATTTTCTATAGCAATACTGAGATCACTTGTTGTAGTATCACTGGGATATCTCCACTAAAATAGCACAGAGACTGAGATAGGCTCCACTATAATTATGCACCAAGACTTGTAGTTACTGAAATAGCATCCAAATTATTCACTGTAATAGCATCTCACTGTAATTGCATCCGAACTATTCATTGTTATTATCTTTTTAATATATCCGTCCTTCACCAAAATAATTGTCTCTGAAATTACTATCCGAACTTGTCTCTGTAATTAGCCCTAGTTCCTGTACCCTTATCTGAGCTCTTTCATCAAGCTTGTCTCTATAATTAGCCACCAAATTTCAGAGGTGTTCCTAACTTTTTGATTGTGGAATAGGTCAAGATGCCTACTTATAGTAGTTTCTCCATGTATATTAGTCGACATGATGATATGAAGAGTTGTGTCTCTAATTTAGGTGAGTCGACATGAGTTCTATATTTCATCTTGAAGCCGACTTGAAGAAGGATAACTTGTGATTGTCTTGGAGGGCTACTTGTCAGTCCTATTGACATATATACATTTGTAACATGCCCAAGAAGGGTTCTTCATATGTGACATATACTCTCTTTGACTTTTATGACTAGATGAAAAATCCTAAATGTTCATAATGGGAACCATCTAAAAATAAAATTCATTTCTCATGAAATCCATGAGGCAAGCATTGCAATAATAATTTTATTTTTCTTCTTTACATAATTGACATAAAATCACAATTACACATGTCATTATGAAGACCAAACCTAGCTACTTTCCAATAGTGATTTGAGCGCAAGGGTTTGATCAAGAAATCAAAGGTTTTATCTCACAAATATTCTTTTAAGATCTATTTAGATTTATTGGAGTTCATTGTGCAAGGGTTTGGTAACGGCTTCAACTGATTTGAGGGATTAGGACAAACTAGATGGTGCATCAAACTTTGGTATCTAGAAATCCATAATATTATTGTTGCTAGAGGAGCACTGTCTGAAGGAATTTGAAACATCTATTATTTCCGTACCAACAGATTTGACACAGTGAGTGACGTATCGCAAGGAGGATGCCAAAGCTAGGCGTATTATTTAGGACAGGTTCAAGGATCATATTGTACCCCATATTGAAGAATTATATATGTGTAAGAATATGTGGGATGCCATCCTGAATTTGTTTCAGAATGCTACTATAAACAGGAAATTGATCCTTAGAGAGATGCTATGAAGCACTTGAATGAATAAGGGAGAAGGGTTTGTTAGTTATCTCACCAGGCTTAGACTTGTCAAGGACGAGCTAGCAGTTGTCGGAGAAAAGATAGATGATGATGAGCTCATGATAATTTCCCTAAATGGGCTCTCAAGGAATTGGGATGTGTTTGTCCAAGTGATTAATGGACGACAAGACCTGCTTGAATGGGATCGTCTATGGAGCGATTTCACTTAGGAAGAGGTTAGGTTGAGCCTTGTCAGTCGTAGAAACAATAAAAGCTAGAAGTGTGAGGACGACAAGAATTTTTCTCTTGCAGGAAAGGGCAAAGCCAAGAAAGGCCCAAGCAAAGGGTCTAACTCAAAGGGAGAGAAGAAGAAGAATGACTTGAGTAAAATCAAGTGTTCTTGTTGTGGTCAATAGAGACATTATGTCAGTCAATGTCCGAACAAAAAGAAGGGTGATAAAAAGAAGAAGTAGTAGACAAAAACTTCAGTGGATATTGGTGAACTGTCTTCGAGACTTGAGGATGAGTTCATTCTCATAGCTTGTCTAACTAGCTTGACCACCATAGGAGTCTAGTATATTGATAGTGGGGCGTCATGTCATATGACATGAGTTAGAGATTATTTCTCCAACTACAAGGCAGAGGAGATAGGCTTCCAAATTCAAATGGGAAATAAGTCCAAGTGTACTCTAGTTGGGAGAGGGACAATCACATTTCAGAGGTAGTTAGGAAAGAATATGCATGTTACAGACGTGTTACATGTGCCAGGTTTAGGAATGAACCCGATTTCAGTTTCTGCTCTTCAGGATAAGGGGAATGATGTATACTTTCGAGGACAAAAGGTGTATTTAAAACACCAAGATTGGAAGTGAGTCAAGGAGACTAGGGTGAGGAGCAACAAGTTGTACAAGTTGCAGTTGGATGCTCCAAAGGCACTAGTGAGCAACAACAGTAGCACGTTGAATTTTGTAGCTATGGTCGATCTTCATAATTAATATTTTAGCCCTTGAAATATATGTGATGATTAATAGAAGACATGTTCTTCACGTTGGCTTCAAAAGAAAAACATTTTAATTTTGAATTTTTAGCTCCAAATTTGTCAAGTCGCCCCTCCCTCAAGTCAAGTCAGACCCAGTTGATGTGGCACCCATTTGACCATTTCTGGGCAGATTCTGGGAAGCAGGTCTGGACTTTCTGGGCATTAGTTTCTTGTTAGCAGGGTCAAGTTTCTGGGAGGATGAATTTTAGCCTAGGTAGATCAGGCAGGGACGAGTTTGTTGGGCAGATTGGAGACTTGACAAGAGGGAAGTTTGAGCAGGTTTGACCATTGTATTATTAGTTAATTTTACCATCATATTTGACTAGAAGAATTAGGTGTATCTCTTGTTGAGCTAAAGAATTTCTATAAGGAAAAGGTTCCTGGGTTTTTCGCCCAAGTGGGTTTTCTTAGGGTAAATTGTTGACAAATCAATGCTAGTAGAATTAGGGTTAGATTTCTCTTTCTTGATAATTACTTGTGAATTACATTGAATTATTTTACTTATTTGTTATATTATCTTTCATCAAGAAATTATCAAATTATGTGTGAATGAAGATCACAAAAACACAAGACACAGTATGTAGGCACTTTGCCAGGGAAAAACCCCTATCTAGGGGAAAACCCAGTAAAAAAAATCTCTTCCTTCAATATTTTTCCTTAAGACTCTTCAACCTAGAATCAAACGTCCTCCACACCAAGCCAACCTCTCCTTCTTCAATCCAACCTTTGACCTAGTAGCAACAACACTTCGACCCTAGCAAATTCATCCTGGTAGCTTTTAGCATCAACAACAACTTCAACTTTGACAAGGAGACTTAGATCTCCTAAACTAGCCCATGCGCACGAGAGAGAGAGAGAGAGATACCAAAACATCGATTTTGTCCTTCCCTTCCTTCTTGACCAAATCGCTTTCCTTTTAGCCTCCTTCTTCACCTTCACACTTTTTCCCAGTTTCCAACTTCATATATCAAACTATGTGTGAGAGAGTGAGATACTCCAAATGAATTCGAACTTCCTTGTATATATAGCCTTCAAATGAGGTCAAATTACCTTTCTTGAGGCTCACTTGATCTTTAGATTACATAATTAATCTTTGACTCAAAAATAATTCTTTTTACACTGTTCGAAAGCCCAATAAGGGTCTCATAAAATATACAATGACTCTAATGACTCTCTATTAATCCTAGGAGTACACAATGGGGATTTTGACAAATAAAATCATGACCCAAGCATGAAACCCATGCTTTAATAAGTCATTGTAACAATAATAAAAATTCTTTTGACAAATACATTTTAGGAAGACTGAACCTAGTTACATTTTTCAACACTCCCTCTTAACTAGGGAGGTATGTACTCAAGGTCTTTCAACAATTTAGGCACCGTAATGCCATGGACTAGGTTCTTGACCAGGGAAATTTATCCGAGTGGGACTAAGATGGACTAAAGCTTTCAACCTTTCTAGGTAACATTAGGATTACTTACTAAGCATCAACCTAGGGGTCTAGGTGCATATCCGAGGTCAGAGCTCCATGACCAATGCCATCCTCCCTACTTTTGGAACTAGACATCAACAAAAAGTTCCAGGAAAATGTCCTCCTAGGAAATGTGTCTCACATACAAAGCCTCAGATTTCCCGATTATTATAATTAGTAACAAATCCTCCCAGATCAAACAGGTCGGTAACAACAAATCTCTTCCAATCAAACTGATTGATAACTCTAAGCATGTAAAACATGCTATCAAACCTCTGAGAGATTTACCTGTACAAACACAACCCCAATTGGTAACAACTTTCAAATGTACATAAGTAAATACAAACCTCCGGGGTATTCCAGAAAACTAATGTTGCTTCTCAATCATAGTAGGAATTTCAAACAAATCTTGACAAAAGATTCCTTAATCATACATCTTCCTTTCCTACTTCACATGTAACAACATATTCTACAAACGGATCTGAATTTTATTATCTTTGCAGCCCCTCAAAACAAATTCTCCAATTTCTTCTTTCAAGGTGTCTTCAAAAACAATATCATCCTAGAATATAAAACTTCAACTAGGAATTAGTTCCAAACACTAGGACTCATGACCATCAACGATTAGGTCAATTCATACATCTAGGATTCAATCATCATGTACAAGCATACCATAACATGTGTTAGTCAGACCCAAAGATAAAACTATTAATAAAAGTTAGACATATAACAAATTGATCAGACTAGGGTTTGATCAGACAAACACACACATGCCAAGGATTTCATTTCTAGGACATTATAAGGGTCTTTCTTATACACCCTACCAAACCCTAATGATCTAGGGTTTCAATACAAAACATAGCAAACCCTAAATTACCAATACTTCAAAGGTTCAGGATTTCAGACATTACCATTCAAACCTAACAAGTTAGGGTTTTGTTGTGTTGTACAACAACCCCCCCATTTCTTAAACTTTTATAAAAAAAACTTTAATTAGAAATGGGTCCCTTTTAATAAACTTAGTAAATTAATGATTCAATAAAATCGCTTGCATGGTGTTAACCATATAACACATAAAAAATCTTATCAAAAGGCCCGACACAATAAAACTCCTATCTTAAAAAACCTTTGATAAAATATGAAATATCTTTTTGAAAAGGCATCATAAGAAACTCTCCGATGCGATAAAGTGATCGAAGATCGCATATCACAATGATAAAATGATGCACTTAAAAAAGGTCCTCTTAAAAACCTCTGATCCAATAACGTAATCACAATCGGAAATCAGAGGTATTGCACAACACATAGTGTAAAGAACTTAAAATCCTCCGATCCGATAACGTAATCGTAATTGGCAGTCGGTGGTATCATATGACAAAGAGCCAAAGCACTAGCCGATTCTCTGATTGTGATTCATAAATAAGGTGCACATTTCAAAGATAAATCGTTAAGAGATATGGTTTGCATGCATAAGTCTTTTAAAATAATTCGCTTAAAGCTTACCTTTGCCTTATTATAGTTTTACTTTATCGCAATTAGAGCTATCGGGGCTTTCACACTAAACCTTACTAGTTGAATCTCCGAATTGCAATTTGCGATTTGTCGCTTATCGTTGATTGGAGAAACTTAAAGGCATGCTTGAAAATATAATTAAGCATATGGCCGATTCGACCGGTAATTATGACATTTATTCACTACTAGTGGTGACTATGACGGTTATTAATTTCACAGTTATGGGGGAATCCTTCGAGGATTTCATCTGTGGTGATTCTTAATTACATCCAGTTTATCATATGTGAATTGCCTTAACTTTTTCATTTCCGTATTAGCTTTCAGTGGCAATATTTATCCGTTATGTTTTCCATTTTCTGTGCAAAATTACTCTGATCTCATGAATCCGGAGAAGAAGGGAAAGAAAGCGAAGAAAGCCAAGGCCCATGTCATAGCTAAGGAACTAGAGCTAAATAATAAAGGATTGATATTAGATACGACGTGTATTGGTTTAGGGAATGCAAGCTGGGAGAGTATCTATAATTTAATAGAAGCAAAAGAGCTTGAAGAACTTGAAGAGGAAGATATAGCTGATTCCACAAGCAAATTAGAAGGAACTTTGAAAGATTTGGCCTGTTCATACCTACACATAATAGCAGCGCGAACCAAAGTTTTGCCTTATACCGATGTGGTTAGATGGTTTGTTGAAAAAATTCCAAACACAGACCGGACATTTTCCACGACCAATGAAAAATATTCGGATCATTTAAACCAAAGGCTCTCAGGCAAATGTATCATCTACCTCAGCCGGAAAAGCACTCTATCAAGGCATTTCTGGAGGCGTTTACAAAAGAAAATGACATGGAGTTGGACCCAATCAGACACTGGAGGCATTTCCCGAATAAACATAAGCACGAGACATTGGGTATATATTTTGTTAATTCATTAGCCTCTCCTTATTGCTATGATGGTGCTATGATGTGTAGACTATGGGGAGTCCACAATTCTGCTAAGTTCTCTATAGACATGGTCCCATTAATAGAAGCTACAATTCATGGTTATGTTATGGATTGGGCAAATATTCTCTCTGATAGAATAACCACCGAGATATTGGAATATAGAAGCAAGAGGTATGCAACTACCCAGGTCATTCTTCCTTTTTACTACAGTGCTTATATTCTCGACATCATTTGATTTAATTCTGAATACCCCGTTCTCGGATGGAAATGGACTCCCCAGGATCCCAATCCTGTTCAGATTTATCACAAAGAGCTGTGGAAATCCCATTATAGGAATCATTTGTATAGAATTTGTAATGGTTTTGTTATGCTAGTATATTATTCCATATTCAATAAGCCTGCCCCTAGGATATCTGAGGAAGCGAAAATTAACCTAACAACAGTGGGAAGTTGGTTTGGAGAAGAGAAATTCACCTATGTAAGGATTTTTGGCAGTCTCACTGATCCTCATATTCTTCCTCTGTACGTCCCCGACAAATTATTGGCCCGGGAATTAGCATATCAGATAACAGTTGTGGGAATGTCAAAGACCCTTAGGGATTCCAAGAAACACATGTGGCCTACATTTCCCCTTCGGTGTGGCGCTTTTACCTTGCATGATTATAAACATGTAGAGAAAGAGGCCGAGAAATTCATATGTTAAATCTCGCAACTATTCCAAGGAAGCAGTATGACCCTAAAAAGGTTGCCTATAATGTTACTTCTCAGGCTAAAGTCACCAGATTTGATCATGAAGAGGATATCTTTGATGATTTGTTTTCTTCAGCAGAACTATTTTTCCAGGTTAAAGGATTGGCTATGACTAAAATGGGAATAGAAAAATTCAATAGGCTCAGGGCTCAGAGATTGGAAACCCTGCCTTTGGATTTGTTAGCTACAAACCCAACGGTTCAACCACAAGGCCAGATTGAACAGAAAATTGCTGAGAATAATCCTGAAGTGGAAAAGGTTCCTGAAAAGGAGAAGACATCAGAATAGAAACCAGAGTAGGTAACAGTTAGTAAACCCCTTGATACACACAGTAATGTTGACCCTAAGTTGATCAAGGAATGGGAGCAATTCGATTCTATTATCAGTAATCCAAAGAATACCCAAGGGTTTACTACACCCGTGGTGTCCACAGCTCAGATATCAGTACTTAATACAGTTCTGATTGAAGGAAAAAGCGGCCCACCCAAGATTCATGGTGACATTGAAATAATTCCTGAAAATCCCTCCGATGAGATTGCTTTGCATGTAGAAGAGATACCACCACTGGATGTCTTCTATAGCCCTAAGCATAGGGCTGTAGTCAAAAGGAAAATGAAAAAGAGGAAAATTGATCACTCTCCTCTTTTGAATTTTCAAATGGAAATGTTGAATGTGGTATGGAGGGAGGAAGTAAATCCTTCCGAAGATCTAACTAAACTTTCTCAGTATGCCGGAGCATATACAATGGCAGCAATGGATAAGGCATCAGAGGTCAGTAGTTTGTTGAAAGAAAAGGATCAAGCGATCAGACTGCTAGAGGCATAGTCACAAGAAAAACAACAGAAAATTGAGCAGCTTGAACAACATTTAGCGGCACAGAAACAACTTAATGGCCAATTGAATGAGCAATTGCTCAATGAAAAGCAAAGAATTGATGAGCAAGCTATTCATAAGTAGCAGGAACTGTCCCAAGCATTGAGCAAGTTATAGTTATTGAATGAGCAGACAAATAAATCAAAAGAAGAGAAAATTGCTCAAATGAAGGACCAAATAGAGCAATTCAAAGGATATCCCAAGGTAGAAGAATTCAAAACTGAAGCCCTGGAAATGACCAAGGCTCAATCGCGACAGTTAGACCTTCTGTGTCATTATATCACATTGGCCATTCCTTTATGTGATATCACAACAGCGATGATCGATAAGTTAGTAGATGCAAGGCTTGAGTTAGAGAAGGCAAATGAGAGCTTAAATAAGTTTCTGTCTTGGCAAGATTCAAATGAAGGAAAAGCTGCCAACCTGCCAAAGATACATGAATCACATAAAGAAATTCTATTCTCCGAATGGGAGTCTTAGTTAATGAAAGCTGAGAGAGCAACATTTAGACGTAGATAAGTGACAAATAATTTGATTGAATTAATCAATAACAGTCTGTATTTATGTAATCTAATAACAAAATTATCTCAAGGCAAACTCCCACAGGTGAAAGCATTAGAATAACAGTGGAAACAGGAGCTAACGCGTAGGAAAAAACTATTCGGAGGCATTCACAGCATAACATGGGAAATGTTTTGGTTTTTCTTTATGAAACCACATAGTCAGTGAATGGCGATGAAGTGTCTCACATATGTGATCAATCATATGATCCTCGAACTTGCCGATGCCACATTTGCAACTCAGTACACTCTTGTATGAGTCAGCCACTAGAGGTTCAACCGATGCTTGCCATTTGTCAGCTCCGATCACAAGAAGATCAATCGATTCAATGAATCCCTTCAACGGACTGCAGTACTGCTATCTCAAGATGATATCCACATTTTTATGTTTTGGTTATACTAGCACATAGAATTTTTTTTTCATAGTTTGTTATTTTTGTAGTATTTATTGACCCTTTCATGTTTTTAGAAAGGGTCCTCAATTTTGTATTAAGACTTAAGTCGTGAGTTGCACTACCGTACTTTCGATATATTTATTTTTATAAAAGACTGGACCTGAATTCTGAATTTTGATAAATAAGGCTTTTATGAGATATGTACTTTTGCTTCCTATGAAAGTATTCTCAGATTAAAAGGCAGGATTTGAATAGGATTCACATCGGAGGAGACCCAAATGCATACGGTACTACTATCTATGTCTTTGCTTTATGCTTCTATATGAATCAACATTTATCGGCTTTGCTATTATTGATGTGTATATGTTTCTATTACAATTTTATAGCCTATCACTATCGAATGTTTCTGAATTTTCATCTTTCAAAATGTATATGTCAGTGATATTTTAAGATTAGTGCGATAACGTTTTAATTATTACTTTTTTCAATTACTTGAAAAAAGTGATTATCATATGAATGTATATTTTTATTTATGAGTAAGTCATCTTCATGTTTACTTGTCAATAAAAAACAATCAAGAATCGCACTAAGATAAAGAATTTCCAGGATAGATTAGATACTTTTGTATATTTTCATATTTTAGAATATATCACATATCATTCCCGTTATATATTACAAATCATTCACCCATATATCATTGGGAAACTGGTCCCATTACATCCAGTCGGAGCCACCACACCAAACGGAAAAGGAATTTCTTTAAGGTCCGGACCAGGTGGTTTTCCCCGATGTTGATTCAGCGATTTTAGAGGCATCAACATTTTTGGCGCTAGTAGGAGGGCATGAATTGTGAATGGCAAGAATATCCAAACCCATAGCCCATTCTGAGAGTAAATCTCCCTCCACATCACCTCCAACTTCTCCCTCGCTTTCACGATCTCCAATTTCTAAGAGAGAAGTTGAGAAAACAACCACTGCTGAACCCCAAAACATCTCGGATAAATCTACTCTTGAACCTCCTAAAGTTCAGTCTCTAATTCATAAACTTCAAGGATTTTCGATATCACCACAGAAATCTGAGTTATCTCAAGGCATTATGACATCACAATACATTCCTTCCCATCCTCTTATCAGACTACAAAGTGAAAAACTTACTATTGAACCTACATAATTCCCTCTGCCTAAAAGGAAAAGAGCAAGGAAGACACCTGAAGGGTTTGACAGTGAGACTCTTTCATCATCATCATCCATTTCATATTCTCCATTGCAAAGTCAACCATCCACTCTTCCACTCCATATTGTTGTTCAACAGGGTACTGGAACTTCAACATCTTCTTCCCAACCACTTGGAACTTCATCTGCGCTTTTCTCTGTTAGTAGCTCAACAATGGCTCAAAGACCATGGAAAAATCTAGGGGTAGTTACAATGCTTGCACCCTTGAGTCAGTTGCTAGCTCATCGTGAAAAATGGCTACCAAAGTATAACCTAGATACAGGCACACTAGCAGAAGAGCACATAAACAACTTTATGTTGCCAGTAACTTTAAAAGGAGTAACTGAAGAAGATGTGGTTGTTAGGCTTTTCCCATATACCTTCCAAGGACCAGCTAGGTCTTGGTATTTTTTATTACCATCAAGATCTATTACTAGTTGGAACATTTTTCAAGAATAGTTCTTGACTAAATTTGGAGATGGTAGGTCAACAACGACATTAATAAATGATCTCCCAAATCTCAAAACTGAACCAAGAGAACCAGTCAAATATTTCAACTCATGGTTTAATAAGCTCTTAAATAAGATTCCTACTGCATCTAAACCTACTGAAGAGGTTTGAAGTGAATGGTACATATAAGCTTTACCTTCAAACATAGCAATCTTTGTTGACAAAGTTGCAAAGCCCACTTTAGTAGAGAATATGAAAGAAGCAATTGCTGTCGAAAAACGTATCATTGCCTTAGAAAAGAAAACTGCCCTTGAAGAGCGAAAGTCCAAAAAGGTTACTTTTAAAGATGATTCAAAGAAGAAAATGGCTAAAGATCCATATGACATGGAAGGTCTGCAAAAGGTTTTAAAGACTATGTCAAATGAGATGGTAGAAATTAAAAAACAAGTAGCCGAGACCTCCACTAAGAAGCCATTTAGAAACTTCAAAAAACCTGAATCAAAACCGCCTAATGCTATATCTAATGCAGAATCAAATATTGATGACGATGAAGAAGAAACAATTTTATCATCTGAGGAAACTGAGGAAGAAGAGGTTGTAGAATGTCATGGTATGTGGGACTTCATTTTACCCAATTCATATACTGAGAGTGAACATGAAGCTTTCCCAGTAAGTACCAAGAGTAAAGGATTAGCAGAACTTGTTCAACCAACTCAAAAGAAGAAAAATGTGAGTCCTACTACTAAAGGTAAAGCTCCCACAAAGAAATCTACACCAGTCCCTACTCAAAATCAGCCATCATCTTCCAATCCACCTATATCATCCAAGACATTAGTAGTTGCAGAATCCATGGATTATAATATCATCGAAGACATGAAAAAGACTAGAGCAAATATCTCTATATTTGAGCTTAGCAAGCTCAAACAACAACAGAAATTGCTACTCAAAGAATTAAATGCAGTACCTTCTTATCCTCTTCCAAATGCTGTACTGTCCAGAGCAGCTAATGGAATAGGTAAGCCACCATCCAATAGAGTAGAAGCTACTGATGCTGTGTTGATCGGAGACAGATCTAATTCTCATACCCCTCCTTTTCTCTTGACCTATGAAATCTACAATAGAAACTTGCATAATTTCTAGATAGATTCAGGGGCTTCATCAAATATAATGCTAGCTTCTGTCTATTTCAAAATTGAATATTGAGCCTCAAAATTCTGCAGTGCATATTGTTCAATTGGATAGAACTAAGGTCCAAGTATTAGGAGAAATCAACTCAGTTACCATTAGGTTGTTAGCTGATCCAAGAGTAGTTCAGAGAATTGATATATTGATTCCTGACATCCCTGAGTTTTATGGTTTAATCCTAAGCAGGGATTGGTCTGAGAAATTCCATAGTTACATTTCTACTGATTGGTCTCATATGTAGCTTCCATACAAAGGGAAGCCAAATCAAATCAAGATTGATCGGGAGACGCATATGACTCATACTGTAATAGAATTTGAGCAAGAAAACCAGCCCATAGCATTCAACAATAACATCCTTGACAACTATTCATCTGAATCATTCTTTGGTAATTTCAATGCTCAATCATCACCATTCTCAGTTAATAGTTTCACATCTCAAATAGAAAATTTTTCCCATACAGATACATCAAGGTGAGTTAATATTGTTGAAGAAATTGTAAATAAAACTATAGATAAACCTGTATTTTGGTCTTTATATTTTGATGGGTCAAAATCTAATGACAGTGCAGGAGCAGGATGTATTTTAGTTAGTCCTAAAGGAGAAAAAACTATGTTATCATGTAGGCTAGAATTTGAGCGTATAAATAATACTGCTGAATATGAGGCGTTGATTCAAGGACTTTATAAAGCAATAGGCCTGAAAGTGCAATATCGTAAAGTATTCAATGACTCTGAAATTGTTATTAAATAAGTAAGAAATACTATACATTGCATTTCTAGTCATCTTAAAGATTATGAGTCCTTGGTTCAAGACCTTATATCTCATTTTCTAGCATTTAATATTTCTTCCATTCCTAGATCTCAGAATGCAACAGTTGATTTACTAGCCAATGTTTCTTCTAAGCTCCTCCCATCCAAAGATTACAACCCTGATAGATTTTCAGTTGAATTAATTTTTAGAACATCGGTTCCAGACAATGTCACTAACTGGCGGGTATTCAATCATGACGATAAAATTTTGAATTTCTTAACTTCTAATAAATCCTATAATGACCAGATTATTGATGAGAGTGAACATGATCTTCAAATGAAGCAGAAACTTGAGGAAAATTCTATACCTAAATTAGTAGTCAAGCTTGAAGATCTATATGACATCAAGGATAGGTTTAAGCAAGTTACTAATTCAAAACTTTAGAGTTCTACTTTGAGATTTGAATTAATAAACCTTGGCACTGAGGCCAAACCACAAAATATTAATCTGGGATTAGGACTTACTTCAGAAGAAAGACTTGCTTTTATAAGACTTTTGAATAAATATAAAAATGTTTTCGCTTGGAATTATGATGACTTAAAAACATATGATACTTCTATCATACAACATACAATTCCAATGATGTCTGAAGAGAAACCAGTACAACAAAAATTGAGGAAAATTCATCCAAACTTAGAAAGTTAGATTAAAGTAGAGTTAAACAAACTCTTGAAGGCTAAGATAATTTTTCCTATTAGACATTCAAAGTGGGTTTCTAACTTAGTGCCTGTTAGGAAGAAAAACAGTGACATTAGAATTTGCATTGATTCCAGAAATCTTAATAAAGCTAGTAGAAAGGATAACTTCCTACTACCAACAATGGAACAAACTCTTCATTCAGTAGCTGGTTTTGAATTAATGTCTTTCTTAGATGGTTTTTATGGATATAACTGAATATTGCTGCATCCAGATGATAGACTCAAGACTACTTTCAGAACTAAGTGGGGAACATATGCCTACCAAAAAATGCCTTTCGGTTTCATTAATGCAGGAGCTACCTTCCAGAAAGCAATGGATATAACATTCAAGAGTTTAATTAATAAATCGGTTATTGTCTATTTGGATGACATTACTGTCTTCTCCAAGAAAAGAGAAAATCATTTACATGATTTGAAGCAAATATTTGAATGCTGTAAAAGGTATGGGATCTCATTAAATCCCAAGAAATCATTTTTCGCTCTTGACCAAGGTAAACTCTTAGGATTTGTTGTCTCAAAAGATGGTAGTTATATTGATCTAGAAAGGATCAAGGAGATTTTTGATATTCCACTTTCACATAATAAAAAATCGATGGAATCATTTTTAGGTCAAATAAATTTTGTAAAAAGGTTTGTTCCAGATTTTTCACAATTTTTTTTACCATTATAAACCATGATAAAGAAAAATTCAGTGTTCAAAAGGGGGCATAAAGAAAAGGAAGCTTTTGATTCAATCAAACAGGAAATCATAAATGCTCCTGCATTAAACACTCCTAATTTTTCCAATCATTTCATTTTATATACTTTAGCATCCGATACTTCCTATGTAGCTGTGTTGACACAAATCAATGATCAAAACATGGAAGCACCCATATCATTTTTTAGTTCAAATCTTCAAGGTGCTGAGCTCAATTACTTCGAAGTAGAAAAGCAAGCCTTCGCTGTTTTTACACTAAAATTTGTCACCATGACTATTTGCAGTTAGTATGGTTCCATCAATTGTCATACTATCCTCCTTGGCAAGTCTTATACCTCTGCTCTTCATGTCAAACTCCAAGAAAGAGAGAAAGTCCTTAAAAAGTCAAATAACTCTGGGTACGCAGTTTCTCTTAGCCTTACCTGCGTGTACTCACCTCAAGTTCACATTCCCCGCGTACTTGTACGCTCTTTCTGTAAAGGGGTGGGTGCGTACTCCTGTAAAAGTCAAAAGGCGCAAGTTTCACTTCAAAAAAATTACTTGTGGTCATTTCTAGAGCATTCTAGAAGTTTGTTTGACGTGTATTGAGCGCCTCCAGATGGTTCATGTATCCCTATGAAAGAGGAACTTATCCCATCAAGAGGGGAGATATCCCATCCAAAGAGGGGCTTATCCCATTGATGGTGGACCTGATTAACTTCCTCTAAAGCACTATAAATACAGGCATTGGGCCAGAGGGAGAGGAGGTTGAAAGCTGAACATTCCTAAGGGTAGATGCTGCTGGAATTAGGACTCCCTTATAGAGCTTGAGAGGAGAGATTCCCATCCTTTCCTAGCCTTATTTGGAAGTGGGTGAGCTGATCAAAGTAAAGGAGAACTCTTGCTGGACCCTAGGAGGGACCTGCACAACACCAAGGCTCAGGTTGTAATGGTTTCTTTTGTTTCCACTTAATACAATTAAGCTCACTTTTCTCAACAGATTGTTATACATGATTTGTTTCATATACTCCTTGGTCTGTATGATGAATATGTTTTATTTTATAAGTTATTCAGGTGCTATGTAATCTTTTGGCTTGTTAGTGAATGCAGGTTTCGAAGAGAAGGAGGAGCTCATCCGGATCGGCGAGGCTGGATTACTACAAAGCGTTGGACTAAAGGTATGTTATAAACACATGATTACTTGTATTCTAAATGCATATTTAGAGAAAGGTAGTGTTTACTTGTCTTGTTTGTCACTAGAAAGCCTTAGCTTCTAGGGAGGTCGGTTTTGTCCGCAAAATTGACTCTTTCCGCATGACAAAATGGCGACTCCGCTGGGGAACTCCATTGATGTGAATGATTTTTCCTTTGTGTGAAACTTTGATTTGAGAAAAGTCGTTTGTTTTCTGGTTTTTGGCTGTTTGACTGTGTATTTGGGTGGGATAGCTTAGGGTTAAATTAGATTTTAGTTTTTCTTGGTTTTGCTAGCAGTACGCACCCTCTGAGTTAAGCACAGTGCGTACCTGTACGCACTGCAGCTTTGTGCACAGAGCGTACACGCACCTGTGCAAACAGGATGCCTGCGTACCCTGTCAAAATTGAGAAAATTTCAGTTTTCTCCTTTTTTGCCTTTTAGATTTTGTTTATAATTTTTTTTTGCTGCCCAGATCCACTGGTTACCTGTCATAAATCTTCACCTAAACTTGTTTCATCAGTGTCAAGAGTTTTAGTGAAATTCATAGAGATTTTGCCCTAGGGTTTGATTTTTGCATTGGTCCTGTAGTGACTTTGGCTTTAGAAGTTGTAAAACCTTGGATCTCCCTGGTCTTTTCAGTCTTCTTAAGAGTCGGACCTTTCATAGAATCTACCCTTGTGAGAAACCTACCTTTGTGTTGTCCCTTTGCGGAATCTCGAAAAAGTTTGTTGATTAAACTTTGAATTTTATTCTTAAGAAAAAGAACAAAAGATTTTGATTTTTGTTTTTGACTGGTTTTTGATTCTGCATTAACTAGTCCTTAGTTAAATTTTGACTGAGTAAAACATCCTGGAATCATACTTGCTAGGCTTTTGCCTCATTAGATTTACTTTTAGGTGAATTTCTCTTAGATTTGCTTTTGGGTGAAATTGAGTTGATTGGATTGCCATAGATTTTTTAACTTTGATTTCTGTTAAAGTAGTTTTACATGCTTTTTAATATAGGGAAAAAATTCAAAAAATCTCTTTTGAAGAAAAGTTTGCTTTAGTAGCATTTGAGTCTTTGAAAAGAAAAGGAATTTTCGTGAAATAATTAGTGGTCATGTGTTGTATGCTTTGGAAAAGATAAAGAGATTGTTTATATCAATTTTGCATTCTCCAACTCTCTTAGCTAGGGAATTCATTGAAAAAGAAAATTAGTATAAATCATCCTAAGTGCATCTTTTTAGTGGATCTGAGTCGAGTCTACACACCATCAGTTTCATCTCCACTACCTTTTGTCATAAAGAAAAGCCATAAAAATTAACGCTTAAAGTAAAATCAACTTAGTAACTTTTATTTACTAGGGCTCTGAAACACCAATATAGATTAGGCTAGTGTCTTGGAGTAGGAGAGTAATTAACTCTCCAAGACAGTAAAACCAAACAAGTAGCTCATCTTGTGGTAGGATAAATCCAACTGTTTCATTTGTACTCTGGGAAAGCTCCTCTTAAAGGAGAAGCACGAGACCGTGTCCGAACCAGTGAGGGGATCAATCCTCCTTCATTGGGAAAGACGCCAGATACGCACGTACTACAAACGGTAAACCTTGGATTATTGTCGAGGAGCCTAGGGTCACTTGTCGGTAAACCTTGGATTATTGTCAAGGAGCCGACAAGAGGATTGAACTTGTTACTCTGCCCTTGCATGCTATCGGGTCGTAGACTGTTCCCCTAGGTATATTTGTTGCTGTTGGTAACCTTAGTGACCATTATCTTTAGGATTCTACCCGAGGTGACGGTGGAGGGAAGATCCCACTGTACCTGGAGCAGACGTCGGCTAGACTCACTTGGATTTTCCGGGGGGTTCACTTCACTCGAGACGGTTAAAGTGGAGGAACTTGTGCCGATCTATTCATTAAGCAGGTTGCCGGGGTAACTGTTCCACCCACCACTTCTGTACTGAATTCGGCGATGTTGGGTTTCATCACCAACTAGTGTTTTCGGTCCGGAAGGCTACTGTTTGTGTATGGTTTGACGCCCTAGATTCTTTAGGCGTATGATTCGAATTTGTTTAGTTCTTTAGAGACTTTAGGCGGTTTTCTTTGAGATTTTACTTTGTTTACGTGTGCAGTAGTTAAAAGTTTTTAACTGTGGCTGAATTACCGAGACAGTCCCGTAGACTTCGGGGCCAGTCTCCTGAGATTGTTACCGTGGCCGATTTGTTGAGGAAGTCCCGTAGACTTCGGGGCGAACCTCCTGAAGACGTCCCGGGTCATTACGAAGGTTTGAAAGTCCTTGTAACTCCTAGTGGCAGTAAAGTAGGTTCACCTGAAGAAGGAGAGTCGTCATTGGTAGTCCATCTAGATTACCAAGGTCTAGAAACAGGTTATAATCCCGAAGCTGTTGCAGTTTCCAAGCTTGCTGGCAGTTTTTCATCTACTAGTGATATAGGCGAAGAACCTGAAATCTCTGAACCTGTTACTCCAACTTCTAGTGCTCCTGATTCACCTAGGGTAGAAAGAGTCATCACCGAAAATCTTCCTTCTGGTTTGATAGCTATTGAAGAACTTGCTCCAGAAGAAGAAATAGGCGTCTCTATCCTTGAAGATCAACCTACTATTGATCTAAGGGAGCGTGAATCCATCTTTTACAGTCCTCCTAGAAGTACTACTTGGTATCTTTCGTTAACTAATTATTTGGACAACTCAGGGTCAAGTTTTTCTCCACCTCGTACTCCTTATCCACCTGGAGGTATTTATACTCCTGTAAATATGTCTGGTCAGTCGTCCGTGTTCACTCAATCTCCTGAATCTTTCTTATACGGCGGTCCTTCTGTTCCCTCTGGGTATCAGTCACTTTCTGGTACTTTTGCGGGAGCATCTCCTCAACCCATTGAACATGGGTTATTAACTGGAAACAATGGTAATAAACCATTGGGTGTAGGAGACATTTACATGATGTCAGGTTCAATTCCCGGTTCTCAACCTCAAGGTGGCCAGTTACCGCCTGGGGGGCAGCCTCAATTAACGCCTGGGGGGCAACCTCAAGGTACACAAATTGCGTCTGGGGGGCAACCTCAAGGACAGTATGTACCCATAGTGCAATACATTCCTCAAGGTCAACCCCAGCCTCAATATGTACCCCAAGGTCAACCTCAGTATCAATTTATACCTCAAGGTCAACCCCAGTATCAGTACTTACCTCAAGGGTATCTACCTCAAGGTCAGTACTCGAGTCAAGGTTATCAACCACCCCAAGGTCAATCTTATGTTCAAGGTACGGGAAATGTACCTTTCAATTATCAATCCTACCCTCAATCCGGTTATGGATCTCAATATCCTCAACCTGTCATGGGTCAATACCCCGGAATGAACATAGTGTGGGATCCATCGCAAGTTCAACAGGTGTTGCAGCCAAGCGTACAGTTGTCATCTCAAGCTGGACAACCTTTAGTTTCTGGTCCACCCCAGCAACCAGTCCAGTCTAATGTTCAAACTTCTGTACCTTCGGTAGTTACTCAGTCGCCCATTGCGCCTAGTACTCCATCTCAAACGACAGCTGCAACTACCGCAACATCTGTTCCATCCACCACACTTACTTCTGGAGTATCGACAGCTCCGGTTTCTACTGTCTCTGCTACTACTCCTCAGACATCTTTACAATTGTCTGGATCCACGATTCAAACTACGGTTCAGATGCCTGTAGGACAACCTGGTTTAAGTACGGTTGTCACTAGTCAACCACAATTCACTTATCAACTGTACCAGGGACAGTACCAATACGGGCCTGCTGTCCAGCAACCGGTTTACCAGTATCAACCGTATCCTGGGTACACTTATCAACAACCACAACAACCCCAGTACGGTCCGGTTAATCCTGGTTTTCCAGGAGGATACAATATCCCGAATGCGATTCCTATTCCAAGTTATCTTGGATATCCTCCTCCTGGGACTGGTCTTGTGACCCAGAGTTTTAGGGATCCTAATCGGCAATTACCGTTTATCGCAACTTTGGATCTACCAGACTTGACGCGCCTAACGAACGATCCGATCAATTATCTTCCGTTTTGGCCGCCAATGCCGAATAAGTTGCCCAGTGACATTCCCAAGTTTGAGGGTAAGTCTGGAGAGGATCCGTCAAATCATGTGATGACTTACCACCTCTGGTGTGCCTCAAATTCCATCTCGGATGATTCGATCCGCTTACGTCTTTTCCAGCGTACGCTCATTGGTCTCGCGGCCAAGTGGTACATTGAGTTACCACGGGCCTCTTTTTATAATTTTAGTCAGTTAGCTACCTCGTTCCTAACTCATTTTCAGTTGCCGATCAGATATGATAATGGCACGGAGTTACTAACTTCATTAAAACAGTCGACGTCCACTTATATTTCCGATCATATACGTGAATGGAGACGTCGAAGGCGATTAGTGAAAGTTTTTATCCCGGACCAAATCTTAGCTGAATGGTTTGTTAAATCATTATTACCGAAGATTACTAAAGACGTAGCTAAGGCAGGCGTAGTTACTGAGGAGCAAGTGATTGCTCAAGCGCAGTACCTTGACTTAGTTTACACTCAGTCAGGTACGTTACACGAAAAGATCCCAGATCTTCCAAAGTCAAATCAAATCGCTGCTGCTCCTTCGGGATCTCATGCTGCTGATGGCATGATTGGTATGGTGAATACTAAAAGCAAGAAGAAGTCTTCAAAGAATTCTTCACCCATTATAACCTTACCAGACTCCCCGACAGGAGAATCTTCTGCTGAAGTTTCCGCTGATATTCACGCTGTAGAGTCATCTACGGCTAAATCAAAAAATGGTGGGAAGAAGAAAGGTAAGAAGAAGAATAAAGCAGACAAAACTCCAAAGGATAAAACAGAAAAGTCGGAAACCAATGACGAAAAGCGCAAACCTCGATATCCTTGTCTTATTTGTGAAGAGGATCATTTTACAAGAGATTGCCCTCATTGGGCTGAGGTTGTGAAAATCGTCAAGGGTTCCCCAACTCCTGCTGTTTTGAAAGATCCATTTCCAAAGCAGGAGAGTAAGATGATAGGTTATTCATCGAGTGCCAGTGAAGAACCCATATTGATGATGTATCATGTAAGGATTGCGACTCGATCGCAAGATTATGGTAGTAAAAGTCCTGTTGATGGATCGAAAGAAGCAGAATCTTCTCATCCAAATCCATCAACCTCAGCTCCCGGTTCCGATCCACTACAGATCGAGAAACCTAACCCTGACTTAGTACTCAAACCACCCGCCAAGGGTGTACTTTGAAGGTCTGCTTTCAATCCACATGCGAGAGCGGCCCAGAATTACAACATTGTTGAGGATTTAGCTATTTAACCCTCAGCAATGTCGGCTTTGGAAGTGCTGCAATCATGCCCAACACAGCGAAAATTACTTTTGTCGGCTATAGGAGCTGTTGATGTTCAGGACCCGAATCTAATAATATTTGATCTAGAAAATAGTACACCGCATTTGCCTCATCAGATGGCTTTCCAGATCCCAGTGATAGTAAAAAACAGGCCTATTCATCGGACTGTAATTGATGAGGGAGCTTCCACGTGTATTATGTCGATACAGTGCTGGAGATCGCTTGGTTCTCCTTCACTAAATCAATCCCCGACAATTCTTAAGGCCTTTGATGGCCGTGGGTTCCATCCGTTGGGAATTCTACAGGATTTGCCTATAAGGGTTGAGGGAAAAACCGTTAGTCTAGATGTGGAGGTGGTTGATGCCCCTCTAGACTACAACCTTCTTTTGGGTCGAAATTGGCCTTACGCTATGACAGCGGTCGTTTCGTCGGTCTTCAGAGTAATAAAGTTTCCACATAATGGCAAGATTGTAACCATAGACCAGCTGGCTTACTTTTCATCCGACCCAGCCTCTTCAGAGAGTATCCAGCATGTCGGTAAAACGACTATCCCTTACAAGGATGTTGGCGTAGGATTAGTTAAAGATGCCGGTTTACTGGGAACTTTTCCTTTTCCTCCAATCAACACCGTGTCTTCGTTTGCATCAATTCATATGATTACTTCAGTCACCATTGTTTATGACGATCCTTGGATCGTTCCTTCTGAATCTGAGATAGACTCATTTAGTGATGCAATGCCTTTGAGTCCATATGAAGTTGCCTATGAAGCCGTGCAGTCTTTTACCGACCCGAGTTCAACCAAAATCGACCAAATGAATGTGGTCTGTGAGGAATCACTTTTCACCTCGGAGTTAATAACGTCTCCCGAAGTTGTGTCATCTGACGAACAACTTTGTGAAGTCCTGTGCGTAGGCGATTTACCATGGGAAGATCTCCATCATAGATCTTCGTTTTTACCTGAGGATGATCGTTTTGAAAATGATTTCTCATCAATCTTTACAGCTGAATATGTCAAAGAAGCTCAGAGTCCAATGAAACATCCTGATTCAGAGCTGAATTGGGAAACATTTCTCGCACTATTCCCATTGACATTTTAGTCAAGCCCGGAATTGTTGAGCACATTCATATAGGTGCCTCGTGTTCAGATGACGAAATTCAGACATACAAGGCCCTATTTCAAGAATTCCGCGACGTGTTTGCCTGGTCCTATGAGGAAATTCCAGGAATTGATCCCGCAATTGTTGTCCATGAGATCAAGACTTACCCGGATGCTAAACCCGTCCGGCAACGTTTGCGTCAGATTCACCCACGAAAAGCGGCTGCGATTAAAACAGAAGTTGAGAAGCTGTTGAAAGCAGGTTTCATTTATCCGATCCCGTTAATGGATTGGGTATCGAATATTGTTCCGGTTAACAAAAAACAGGGAACAATAAGAATATGCATCGACTATAGGGATATCAATCGTGCTTGTCCCAAGGACAACTACCCAACACCCTATATCGATCAAATAATTGATGATTGTGCCGGCAGTGAAATATTTTCCTTTATGGACGGTTTTTCCGGTTACAACCAAATCAATATTCTACCTGCCGATCAACCAAAAACGGCTTTCATTTGTCCATGAGGGACATTTGCTTATTGCAAATTACCTTTTGGGCTGAAGAATGTTGGAGCCACTTTTCAAAGGGTGATGTCTTATGCGTTTCATGACATCAAACACATTGTTCAACCGTATCTCGATGATTTGCCCCCTCACTCATTGCATCGAGCTGATCACCTTGTCCATTTACGAGCAATTTTCATGAGGTGTAGGCATTATCGTATACAGTTGAACCCACACAAATATGTCTTCTGTATAGAAGTGGGGCGATTGCTGGGATTTGTAGTTTCAAAAGCCGGCATCCGCATCGATCCCGCGAAGGTAGAAGCTATCATCAAATTGCCTCCTCCTTCGAGTCTTCGCCAACTCCAAAGTTTGCAGGGGAAAGAAAACTTTTTACGCCGATTCATTCCTAACTACGCCGAGATTACAAAGGGTTTTACCTGGTTGTTGAAACAGAACGCTCAATTATCTTGGGATGAGATAGCTCAGAAATATTTTGATGCACTCAAACACGCGTTGACCCATGCACCATTGCTGCATCCTCCCAACTACAACCAGGATTACTTTTGTACCTCGCCGCTGCTCATTCCACCATTGGAATGGTCTTAGTACAGGAAGACGAATTCGGAACGGAACATGTGATCTATTACCTTAGTCGGACCTTAAATCCAACTGAGCTCAAGTATTCACATGTGGAGAAATTGGCATTGGCAGCCGTTCAAGCTGTCCAACGTTTTCGTCACTACATTCTACTCCGTAAAACTACAGTCATTTCGGATTGCAACCCTATGATCTACATTTTGACTAAACAATTGCTAGGGGGAAAGTACTCCAAATGGATTGTTATCCTGCAGGAATTCGACTTGGAATTTGAAAAATCTAAGTCTAAGAAATCTTTAGTTTTTGCCGAGTTAATGTGTGACTTCCCGCGTGCTGATACGGAAACTGTGGCAGAGGAACCCATTGCGGATGAATCTTTGTTTCTCATCAGCACTTTAGATCCGTGGTATGGAGATATAATCGTCTATCTCCAGACCCAATCCTTTCGGCCCGAAGTTTCAAAGTCGGAACGTCGGAAAATTCGATTCCAGTCCCAACAGTACAAAATTCTTGGAGATACTCTTTATCGCCGTGGGGCGGACTTGGTTTTTCGCCGTTGCTTAACTCACGAGGAAGCTGAAAGGGTTTTGAATGACTGTCACTCTGGAGCGTGTGGCGGTCATATGTCTGGGTATGCCACAACCCAAAAGATATTGCGCGCTGGCTACTTCTGGCCGTCCTTGTTTAAAGACTGTATTATTGCGGTCTGGAAATGCCACAACTGTCAAGTGTTTGATCGCAAGATGCACGCACCACCTGCTCCTCTCCACCCTATAATTGCCGTTGGTCCTTTTGCCAAATGGGGTATCAATTTTATTACATGTAACCCTCACTCGGCCGGGGGGCATGCGTATATCATCCTTGCGGTTGATTATTTTACTAAGTGGGCCGAGGCGATGCCTACATTCGAGGCAGACGGCAAGATAGCTGCAATTTTCGTATTCAATCACATTATTGCTAGGTTTGGTGTCCCACAAGCGATAATCACTGACCATGGGCACCATTTTCGAAATGTTATGATGACAGAACTTACAGGCCAGCTTGGTTTGCGTCACGATAGCTCAACTCCTTATTATCCACAAGCGAACGGTCTGGTTGAGTCCATCAACAAAGTTTTAGTTATCATGATCCGATGAATCATTGGTATTCATCGGTCGAATTAGCACAACATGTTATTTTCCGCGCTTTGGGCGTACCGAACCTCAGTGAAAACATCAACAGGGTTCACTCCTTTCCAACTAGTTTATGGTTTGGAAGCAGTGCTGCCCATTGAATGTGAAATCCCGTCACTTCAAATGGCTGTCGAATTACTTCCAGCTACTTCCGAAGAGGAGAAGCGTTTATTATACTTAGCTCAATTAGATGAGACTCGACGTGACGCTGCATTGGCAATCGAGACTCACGCAAAACGTATGAAAGCTCAGTATGATCGAAATGTGACCCCTCGAAATTTTTCGGAAGGAGACCTAGTGCTATTATATGATCAAGCTAACGATAAATTAGGTGCTGGAAAATTTGTTCCTATGTGGCATGGGCCCTACATTGTCAAGCGAAAGCTAGCAAAAGGGGCCTATGAGCGAGTAGATTTTGACGGGGACTCTTTGGGTAAACCCAGAAATGGACGTTACCTAAAAAGGTATTATGCTTAAATGATGGGTATGGAGATTTTTAATTAGGTTAGGTTTTTCTTTCTAGCTGGTGTGTTTGCTAGTATAGACAGTGTGCTTAGCTTAGAAAGTGTGTTTTTCGTCGTTATTCTGGCTTATCTTGGTTTTACTCTTGATATTGCAGATGTCGATGCCTCTCCAAACGTACATTGGATTCGCTGATGGTGCTTGTCGTAGTACACAGAATATCTCTTCCGAAACTTGGGTTATCTATTCGCCCTCTGACAAGTTAGTTTCTATGCATGGGGTGAGCCTCGGTCAAACAACAAACAACATTGCAGAATACAGTGCAGTGATTGAATTATTGTCTGAATCTATTTCGTTTGGGATTCAGAGTTTGATAGTGAGGTTAGATTCTGAACTCACTGTATTACAGCGTAATAGAGTATATGCCATTAGAAATCCAGTGTTATTAAGGTTATTTTTGAGAGTGCGTCTCTTGGAACGTGAATTTGATTACATTGAATATCAGCATATTCCAAGGTCTTTAAATACATTAGCAGATGCAATTGCTTCTCGAATGTTAGATAGACATTTGCGATAATCATACATGCAAATTTAAAAACATTTCATCACACATGTTTAACAAGATAAGCCGGTAATAATGATATATATAGATAGGAGTGTGTAAAAAAATACATCGTCTTCGATCATAGGTTGAAAAACACCTTATGATCGGCAAAAATGATAAGTACAAAAAACCAAAATGTCACATGTGTCTACAAAGCGACCATCCAATCACTGGTGATGCTCTCTATACGACACCACTGCAAGGGCTACCCTACACAAGAACCTCCTAAAAGGTCCTGGGACTGCGACGACATAGCGCTGAAGCTTGATAGGAATATCATCTATAGTAGTCTCTGGTATGTCTGCCGTAAGACGATCTAGGTCTTGTTCCAACTCAGCTAAGGTCTCTGCGGCCGCGTCCTATGGGGCCGGTGCCGGTGCAACTGGTACTCTCCTCTCGAAAGGCCGGAGATTGGCGGGACGCTGTGGGCCTACATCTGCATTTTGAAAATTGTCACTGTCAGCTTTGAGACGATATAAAAAAAAAAAAAAATAGATAATTTAAAAACTTGTGAAAATGAAGTACCTGTGTCATCCCACTGTTCTCTCGGTGGAAGAATCATGTCCGGATCTCCACGAAAATCAACTCCGGCATAAGGAAAATCCTGTATCGAGAAGATCTGGTTCTCCAACCAGTGAAAATACTCCGGTCTAAATCGGACAACCTCCATGCCCTCGTCAGGATGACGGGCCATCACCGCAACCCATCGCGTCAACTTAGGCTCTCGGGGAGGCCCAACCTCAATAGTGAGCTGCTGTGGGATCAGCATCGGAACCCTCTCTAGGGCAAAACTCACAACTAAAGGCCCATAACCAAAAGTCTTCAGCTGTCTGTTTTTGGTCCTAGTCAGTTGGCCCTTTAAGTTGGCCAACACAGCATCGCACCAGTTGAAAATGGTGCCCTGATAGCAATCAATCGCCATCCGCATCTGGGATCCAGTGGCAATGTGCAAAGCGGCAGCCCCGCAAAGTCTGGTAACTGTAAAGGCAATTACCATAAGTTCAGGTCGGGATATCTTTTTAATCTCTATCCCCTTATCCTGGTTTTGATTATTACACCACTCTAGACGGAGACTAGCAATTGACTGGCCACCCGGCCTAGTCCCGAACAGAGTCAATTGTTTGCCCCTCTTGGGCAAACCAGTGAGAAAGTAAATATCTGAGGGCTCTATCTCAAGCTGGTTCCCTCCAATGTAAAAGCATTGATCCTGAACGTTCCACCTTTCAACCAGCCACTCTAGAAAGCGCACCTGGGCCCTCATGCCAGGTATGGCCCAGTATTTGTAAAGACCGCATGCCTTCAAAGCATCAATGGAAGGTTGGTGATTAATGGCGGCCAAATCAACATCTTTGTGTTCTCTCTCGCGCCAATCAAGCATGGTGGGCAATCTACACACCATAAAACATCTGTTAGAGTCCATAAAATTAATTTTTTTTTGGTTCATTTTGGAGAAATGGGGGTTTGAAAATCCTTTCCGCGGTGTACGCAGCCCGCCTTTAGAGATAGAGCGTGTGTACGCAGGTTCTCTTAAGGCAAGCTGCGTACGCCTGACATTTTCTCAACTGAGAAAATGTCGGGGTACGCAGGTCACCAATGGAGCACCTGCGTACCCCGAAAAGCGGACCTTGAAACCCCAAGGCCTCCAAAAAATGAAACTAAAGCTTAAAAACAAATTCTAAACAGATGGAAATGCAAGGGAGGATGTTGTAGAATACCTGATGAGACGGCGTTCGGTTTCGACAGTCGGATTCTCCGCAATGACCACGAGAAGTTTCTTGCCAAAAGCCCTTTTTCTCTCCTCAACAGTAAAATGGTAAAAATGAAATGGTAAAAGCCCTTTTTATAGGTTTTTTGAGTAAATAAATGTTAAATTTGTTTATTTTCCACCAAGAAAAGGTATTTTTCAAAGTATTTTTATCTATCTTAAACAGGTATGAGTAATGTGTTGGTTCTTGTGCAGGATAAAGGGTTTTTAGGGAAAATTGTCATTTTTCACAAACAAAAACACCAGAGTCATATTTTAAGCCCTTTTCTGACTCCTAAAACATGAAAAGATTGCCGAGCGTTTCTTTTACACTCGTTAAAACGTAATTAAAAGACGGTCCCCTTATATCCCTTTTCTGACCGTAAAAACAGGAAAAGATTGCCGGATTTTTGTCGTTTCAAATTCGATACTGGAAATAAAACGACGTGTCCTTGATCGCTTTTTACTTTTCAGGTCAAAGAAACTAATCATGAAAGTACTCCTTGGTCGCAAGATCAAGCGGTTCTCTCATGTATTATTTTATACTTTTGCGGGCTTGGGAGACACAAATTTATGAAAAATTTCAACCCTGGAGTCTTCTTAAGTTTTTTCAGACTCTCTAAAATTGAAAAACGCCGAGTTTCTCCTATACTGGACTCGTTAAAATTTCACAGTAAAGGACCTGTTCGATTACAAACAGGAACAGACCACTCCTTCTTAGGGTTCGAATCTAAACTAAGTTGGACTCATCCGAAGGATGAGCTTATAATCAAGCATATGTTATCCTCCTCAAGCTTGTAAAAAATAAAGAGGTACTTGCCAGAAATGGTGGGGGAAAAGAGAGGAAAATGAGCCTATTTGTTATCCTTTGTCTCAGAAGAAGCCTTATCACCACTCTTGAACACGACACTTTCCATTCACCTGGGTTGGGAAATCCTTTGCCTCACAGTTGATCAAACCACATTGAAAATCTTCAAACCGGTTACGGGTATTAACATTGGGTCAAATGTCACCAAGCCATCTGTTGTGTCGTTATGTGTTCAAGAGGTCACTGCAAATAAACCATTCATCTGCAAAATACCCGTCATCCATCTCGACCATCCCTGAGTCAGTCCTTACAACTACATTTCTTCAACTTGATCTATGATTTCGTGTTGTGGGCTTGCCTGCAACGGGTCGCTTTCTATCGACATCAGCACATTATCTAGAAAGATGACCTAGAAATTGTCAGTACCTTGAAATCTGCATGCATCAATGGCAGGTTTCTCACCTTTGATGACGGTTTACATCATTGACTTTCGATCAAAGGACTCCGTGAAATGTTCGACATCAACTCATTCATTCACATCTCATGGATTGTACTGGGTACTTTGAGAACCATTGACATCACTGGTGGTCTCTCTCACACTTTTTAACAATTTACATCATCGACTGGTAATCAAGTGGTTTCTACCATGCTCGACATCAACTCATTTATTCGCATGGATAGAATCGTACTATTTCGGGAAATAGAAATGAAGACCCTAGATCTAGTTTCCACCATCCAGGCTGCGAGGAGTTTTGTATTCATTATATAGTAGACTAATCATAAACAGATGGCTGCGTCCATACTGTGTCTACAAAAGTCTATGATTATGATGTACTGCGAAATCATTCCTGTATCAGAGCAGTAGTTAGTTTGTTAGTTAAAGTTTTTGATCTGAGTATGGGAATGCCTACCTCAGCGATGATATGATCTCATACATGTATTTTGTGTTGAATACTTGCAGGTTCCGACTGGGCTCTCCACAAGATAATCCTTGAAATGATAAAGTACTTCACCCTTCCTAGATGTTATGAAACCCTAATCTACTACATGCTTTACACTTTAGGGGGCAATCTGTTACACTAAAATTTGTCACCATGACTATTTGCAGTTAGTATGGCTCCATCAACTGTCATACTATCCTCCTTGGAAAGTCTTATACCTCTGCTCTTCATGTCAAACTCCAAGAAAGAGAGAAAGTCCTTAAAAAGTCAAATAACTCTGGGTACGCAGTTTCTCTTAGCCTTACCTGCGTGTACGCACCTCAAGTTCACATTCCCTGCGTACTTGTACGCTCTGTCTGTAAAGGGGTGGGTGCGTACTCCTGTAAAAGTCAAAAGGCGCAAGTTTCACTTCAAAAAAGTTACTTGTGGTCATTTCTAGAGCATTCTAGAAGTTTGTTTGACGTGTATTGAGCGCCTCCAGATGGTTCATGTATCCCTATGAAAGAGGAACTTATCCCATCAAGAGGGGAGCTATCCCATCCAAAGAGGGGCTTATCCCATTGATGGTGGACCTGATTAACTTCCTCTAAAGCACTATAAATACAGGCATTGGGCCAGAGGGAGAGGAGGTTGAAAGCTGAACATTCCTAAGGGTAGATGCTGCTGGAATTAGGACTCCCTTATAGAGCTTGAGAGGAGAGATTCCCATCCTTTCTAGCCTTATTTGGAAGTGGGTGAGCTGATCAAAGTAAAGGAGAACTCTTGCTGGACCCTAGGAGGGACCTGCACAACACCAAGGCTCAGGTTGTAATGGTTTCTTTTGTTTCCACTTAATACAATTAAGCTCACTTTTCTCAACAGATTGTTATACATGATTTGTTTCATATACTCCTTGGTCTGTATGATGAATATGTTTTATTTTATAAGTTATTCAGGTGCTATGTAATCTTTTGGCTTAGTGAATGTAGGTTTCGAAGAGAAGGAGGAGCTCATCCGGATCGGCGAGGCTGGACTACTACAAAGCGTTGGACTAAAGGTATGTTATAAACACCTGATTACTTGTATTCTAAATGCATATTTAGAGAAAGGTAGTGTTTACTTGTCTTGTTTGTCACTAGAAAGCCTTAGCTTCTAGGGAGGTCGGTTTTGTCCGCAAAATTGACTCTTTCCGCATGACAGCTGTGTTCAAATCTATTAAACATTTTAGGCCTTTTCTCTTAAAAACTCATACAAAAGTAATAGTCCCATTTTCAGCAGTAAGACAATTATTAGTCCAGAGGGAATTAGGAGTGAAGAGGGCCAACTGGGTTACAACGTTACAAGAATATGATTTGGACATTAAACCAACAAAAATTGTCAAAGATCAAGGTTTTTGTAGGTTGTTAGTAGGAGCTTCTAACATTCAGGAACATGAAGGTTCAAACAATATTGAAGAGATCAATGAGATAAGTACCATCAATCCTGAATCTCAATATGCATATTTGATATTTTATTTGAAAAATGGATATGCTCCTTCTAATATTTCCTATAAAAATAAACGTGCCATAAGACTAAAAGCTAAAAACTTCGAGATTATTGATGATGTGTTGTTCAGAAGGATTTATGATTTGGTTTTATTAAGATGCCTTGAGAAAATTGAGGCATAAAAGGTCATGCAGGAATTACATGATGGACCAGCAGGAGGACATTTTGGAGGTGATACAATAACCCACAAGATTATACATGCTGGTTATTATTGGCCAACATTGTTTAAGGATTCCCATGAATATGTAAGAAAGTGTAGAATGTGTCAGACTACCAGTGGAAGACAAAGAAAGCCAACTTTTCCTTTGCAACCAGTCAACATCGAACAACCTTTTGAACAATGGGGATTGGATATAATTGGAGAGATTATTCCACATTCTTCCAAGCAGCACAAATATATCCTTACAGCCACAAATTACATTACAAAGTGGGTAGAAGCAATTCCTTCGAAGGTAGCCAACTCTGAGGCAATTATTGGCTTAATAGATCAGTTCATCATTACTAGGTTTGGAGTACCTAATGCTCTCATTTTCGATAACGCATCTTATTTTTATGGAAATATCATACTTGAATTTTCTATTACAAGAGGGTTTAAATTGAAATACTCTGCAAACTACTACCCTCAAGGTACTGGTTTAGCAGAATCAACCAATAAAAATCTCATTAAAATCATTAAGAGAACAGTTGATTAGAATCAAAAGAATTGGCACAAGTCTTTAGTATTTGCACTATGGGTAGATTGCATAACGCAGAAGGCCTTAATAGGCACTTCTCCATTCAATTTAGTGTATGGAAATGAAGCTGTCATACCAGCCAACTTAGCACTCCCATCACTAGCTTTAGTGCAGTTTATTGAAGAAAATCCTTCATCTTCTATTTAATTGATATATAATCAAATCCTTAAATTAGAAGAAGAAAGAGAAAAAGCGAGAATTACACATGAAAAGCATCAACAGGTTATTAAATCCTCTTTTTGTACAACTTCCACCGGCCCAAAATTTTTACAGATTGGTGATCTTGTTTTGAAATGGGACAAAGACCACGAAGATAAATGTAAACACACTAAATTTCAGAAAATGTGTCTAGGACCGTTTCAAATTATCGAGAAGATAGGCCCATCAACATTTATATTGCAAGATCTATCAGGAAAGAGAGATTCTCTTCCTGTCAATGGGCTTATCTTGAAAAAATTCTTTACTTAAGAAGCTAACCCCTTTTTATTTGTAAATATTCGATTTGTGTGGATTTGCAGTTTTGTTTGTTTACTAGAAAATAAGGTTAGAAATAGCCTTCTATTAGCCTTTACTATTTATGAAACTTACTGAAAAGAAATAGTGTTAATATTTACTTTTGATAAATGGAAGCCTTAAAGGAAAGGAAGGAAGTACAAGGGAATTGGATAACAGCTAAACTCTAAAAACCTCTTTTATTTTTGTAAGATCTTTTCAAATATAAAAAAATACTGTAAATCATTCTAAGTTGTTAAAGCCCGAATGAGGTTATCTATAAAAAGTAAAGGCCTATCCAAACTTAGCATATTCAACTCTTACATTGTCACCCACATTCTCTTAAGGAGTAACTCATTCACCCCATCCACAAAGGTTGTTATTTTTCAAAGTGTAATTCTAAAATATGTTTGATATAAAAGATAAGGGGTCTCATTACGAGCCTGCTTACCATGATCATAGGGAACTAATTAAACTGACATTACCAATACTGCATATCAAAACAGGGTAATGGCTTATAATTATAAGACAAGGGGTCTCATCACGAGCCAGCTTGTTCAGTTCAGTTACAACCAGTGAATGGCATTGTCAATAGCTGGCCACAAAACTAGGACAATGGCTTTTTTATCTTTTAAAATAAAAATAAAAAGATGGAAAATACAATAAAGAAAATATGTGAAAACATATCTTTTTGGATTTACTCTTAGAAATTATACTCTGAAATGGATGGGACAATGAATGAGGAATGGTTAAAAGGTAACCCTGTCGAGACTATAAACGTTTGCTGGCAGCAGAGGCTCTACCTGTGACAACTGAGTCATTATATAATCTAAGTTCAAGAAATCTTCTTGTTTTATGTTTATTAAACAATCAAGGCTTAAACAAATTTAGAATGACTTTATTTTCAAGATCAAGAAAAAGATTGCAGAAACATTTTTTCATTATATTCAGAGTCCATGGTTATCTAGTTGTCTTTAGATTTTCTCTTTACTTAAAGGTTTTCAAATAAATAAAGTTAGAATATTGCATTACTTTCTCAGAAATAATTGTTTCTTCCAGTAAATCGCCAATTGTTGTGCTGTACAACAACCCTCCCATTTCTTAAATTTTTACACAAAAAAATTTAATTAGAAATGGGCCCCTTTTAATAAACTTAGTAAATTAATGATTCAATAAAATTGCTTGCATGGTGTTAACCATATAACACATAAAATCCCTTATCAAAAGGCCCGACACAATAAAACTCCTATCTTAAAAAACTTTTGATAAAATGTGAAATATCTTTTTGAAAAGGCATCATAAGAAACTCTTTGATGTGATAAAGCGATCGAAGATCACATATCACAATAATAAAAGGATTCACTTAAAAAAGGTCCTCTTAAAAACCTCCGATCCAATAACGTAATCACAATCGACGATCAGAAGTATTGCACAACACATAGTGTAAAGAACTTAAAATCCTCCAATCCAATAACTTAATCGCAACCGGTAGTTGGTGGTATCATATGACAAAGAGCCAAAGCACTAGCCGATTCTCCGATTGCGATTCATAAATAAGGCATGCATTTCAAAGATAAATCGTTAAGAGATATGGTTTGCATGCATAAGTCTTTTAAAATAATTTGCTTAAAGCTTACCTCCACCTTATTATAGTTTTACTTTATCACAATCGGAGCTATCAGGGCTTTCACACTAAACCTTACCAGTTGAATCTCCCGATTGCGATTTGCGATTTGTCGCTTATCGCTGATTGGAGAAACTTAAAGGCACGCTTGAAAAGATCATTAAGCATATGGCCAATGCGACGGGTAATTATGACATTTATTCACTGCGATTGGCGACTATGATGGTTATTAATTTCACAGTTAAGGGTGAATCCTTCGAGGATTTCACTCGTGGTGATTCTTAATTACATCCAGTTTATCATATGTGAATTGCCTTAACTTTTTCATTTCCATATTAGCTTTTAGTGGAAATATTTCTCCGTTATGTTTTCAATTTTCGGTGCAGCATTACTCTGATCTCATGAATCTGGAGAAGATGGGAAAGAAAGCGAAGAAAGCCAAGGCCCCTGTCATAGCTAAAGAACCAGAGCTAAATAAAAAAGGATTGATATCAGATACAACATGTCTCAGTTTAGGGAACGCAAGTTGGGAGAGTATCTATAATTTAATAGAAGTAGAAGAACCTAAAGAACTTGAAGAGGAAGCTACAACTGATTCCACAAGCAAATTAGAAGGAACTCTGAAAGATTTGGCATGTTCATACCAATACAGAATAGCAGCGTGGGCCAAAGTTTTGCCTTATACCGATGTGGTTAGATGGGTTGTTGAAAAAATTCCAACCACAGACCGGACATTTTCCATGGTCAATGGAAAAATATTTCGGTCATTTAAACCAGAGGATCTCAGGAAAATGTATCATCTACCTCAGTCGTAAAAGCACTCTAACAAGGCATTTCTGGAGGTGTTTGCAAAAGAAAATGACATGGAGTCAGAACCGATTAGACACTTGAGGCATTTCCTGAATAAACATAAGCACGAGACATCGGGTATGTATTCTGTTGATTCATTAGCCTCTCCTTATTGCTATGCTGGTGCTATGATGTGTAGACTGTGGGGAGTCCACGATTATGCTAAGTTCTCTATAAACATGGTCCCATTAATGGAAGTTGCAATTCATGGTTATGTTATGGATTGGGCAAATATTCTCTCTGATAGAATAGCCACCGAGATATCGGAATATAGAAGAAAAAAGTATGCAACTACCTGGGTCATTCCTATTTTTTACTACAGTGCCTATATTCTCAACATCATTGTTTTAATTCTGAATACCCCATTCTTGGATAGAAATGGACTCCCCAAGATCCCAATATTGTTCACATCTATCACAAAGAGCTATGGAAAGTCCATTATAGGAATCATTTGTATAGAACTTGTAATGGATTTGTTATGCCTGTATATTATTCCATATTCAATAACCCTGCCCCTAGGATATCTGAGGAAGCGACAATTGACCTAATAGCAGTGGGAAGTTGGTTTGGAGAAGAGAAATTCACCTATGTAAGGCTTTTTGGCAGTCTCACTGATCCTCATGTTCTTCCTCTGTACATCCCCAACAAATTATTGGCCCAAGAATTAGCATATCAAATAACAACTGCGGGAATGTTAAAGACCCTTAGGGATTCCAAGAAACACATGTGGCCTACATTTCCCCTTCGGTGTGGTGCTTTTACCTTGCATAATTATAAACATGCAGATAAAGAGGCTGAGAAAATTCAGATGTTAAATCTCGCAACTATTCCAAGGAGGCAGTATGACCCTAAAAAGGTTGCCTATAATGTTACTTCTCAGGCTAAACTCACTAGATTTGATCATGAAGACGATATCTTTGATGATTTGTTTTCTTCAGCAGAACTATTTTTCCATGTTAAAGGATTTGCTATGACAAAAATGGGAATAGAAAAATTCAATAGGCTCAGGGCTCAGAGATTGGAAACCCTGCCTTTGGATTTGTAAGCTACAACCCAATGGTTCAGCCACAAGGCTAGATTGAACAAAAAATTGCTGAAAATAATCCTGAAGTGGAAAAGGTTCCTGAAAAGGAGAAGACATTAGAACAACAACCAGAGCAGGTCACAGTTAGTAAACCCCTTGATACACACAGTAATGTTGACCCTAAGTTGATCAAGGAATGGGAGCAATTCGATTCTGTTATCAGTAATCCAAAGAATACCCAAGGGTTTACTACATCGAAGGTGTCCACAACTCATATATCAGTACTCAATACAGTTTCTATTGAAGAAAGAAGCAGCCCACCCAAAATTCATGGTGACGTAGAAATACTTCCTGAAAATCCCTCCGATGAGATTGTTTTGCATGTAGAAGAGATACCACCACTGGATGTCTTCTACAGCCCTAAGCATAGGGCTGTAGTCAAAAGGCAAAGGAAAAAGAGGAAAATTGATCACTCTCCTCTTTGGACTTCTCAAATGGAAATGATCAATGTGGTATGGAGGGAGGAAGTAAATCCTTCTGAAGATCTAACTAAACTTTCTCAGTATGCCGGAGCATATACAACGGAAACAATGGATAAGGCATTGAAGGTCAGTAATTTGTTGAAAGAAAATGATCAAGCGATCAGACTGTTAGAGGCACAGTCACAGGAAAAACAACAGAAAATTGAGCAGCTTGAACAACAGTTAGCGACACAGAAATAGCTCAATTACTAGTTGAATGAGCAATTTCTCAATGAAAAACAAAGAATTGATGAGAAAGCTATTCATAAGTAGTAGGAACTATCTCAAGTATTGATCAAGCTACAGTTATTGAACGAGCAGATGAATAAATCAAAATAAGAACAAATCGCTCAAATGAAGGATCAAATAGAGCAATTCAAAGGATATCTCAAGGTAGAAGAATTCAAAACTGAAGCCCTGGAAATGACCAAGGCTCTATCGTGGCAGTTAGACCTTTTGTTTCATAATATCTCATTGGCCATTCCTTTATGTGATATCGCAGCACCTATGATCAATAAATCAGTAGATGCAAGGCTTGAGTTAGAGAAGGCAGATGAGAGCTTAAATAAGTTTTTATCTTGGCAAGATTCAAATGAAGGAAAACCTTCCAAAGATACAGGAATCACATAAAGAAATTCTATTCTCCAAATGGGAGTCTCAGTTAATGAAATCTGAGAGAGCAACATCCAGATGCAGATCAGTGACAAATAATTTGATTGAATTAATCAATAACAGTCTGTATTTATGTAATCTAATAACAGAATGCTCTCAAGGCAAACTCCCACAGGTGAAAGCATTAGAACAACAATGGAAATAGGAGCTAACGCATAGGGAAAAATTGATCGGAGGCATTCACAATTTAACATGGGAAACGTTTTGGTTTTTCCTTGTGAGACCACATAGTCAGCGAATGGAGATGAAGTGTCTCATAGATGCGATCAATCATATGATCCCCGAACTTGCCGATGCCACATTTGCAGCTCAGTTACACTCTCGTATGAGTCAGACACTAGAGGTTCAACCAATGCTTTCCATTTTTCAGCTCTGATCACAAGAAGATCAACCGATTTAATGAATCCCTTCAACCGACTGCAACACTGCTATTTCAAGATGATCTCCACTTTTTTATGTTTTGGTTATACCAGTGCATAGCATTTTTCTTTCATAGTTTGTTATTTTTGTAGTATTTATAGACCATTTCATGTTTTTAGAAAGGGTACTCAATTTTGTATTAAGACTTAAGTCGGGAGTTGCACTACTGTACTTCCGATATATTTATTTTTATAAAAGAATGGACCTGAATTCTGAATTTTGATAAAGAAGGCTTTTATGAGATATGCACTTTTGCTTCCTATGAAATTATTCTCAGATTAAAAGGCAGGATTTAAATGGGATTCACATCGGAGGAGACCCAAATGCATATGGTACTACTATCTATGTCTTTGCTTTATGTTTCTATATGAATCAACATTTATTAGCTTTGCTATTATTGATGTGTATATGTTTCTATTACAATTCTGTAACCTGTCACTTTCGAATGTTTCTGAATTGTCATATTTCAAATGTATATGTCAGTGATATTTTAAGATTTGTGCGATAACATTTTAATTATTACTTTGTTCAATTACTTGAACAAAGTAATTATCATATGAATGGATATTTTTATTTATGAGTAAGTCATCTTCATGTTTACTTGTCAATAAAAAACAATCAAGAATCACACTAAGATAAAGAATTCCTGGGATAGATTAGATACTTTTGTATATTTTCACATTTTAGAATAGATCACTTATCATTCCCATTATATATTACAAATCATTCACCCATATATCATTGGGAAACTGGTCCCATTACATCCAATTGGAGCCACCACACCAAACAGAAAAGGAGCTGCTTTAAGGTTCGGATTGGGTGGTTTTCCCCGATGTTGATGCAACGAGTTTAGAGGCATCAACAAGTTTCCATACCCATACCAAAACCTCAAACATGACATCATCAAAACATCAAACATTTTCTGCAGACTTCATCAATAACGCCAAGCAGGCTAGGGTTCCACATATAATTTATCAACATACCCTTAAGTTAGGGTTTTCACAGAGAACCTTTCTAGGGTTCAACAAGAGTAATCAAATGTATCAGCAGGGTAGATTTATATAATGATGAATCACCCAATCAAGAATCTTTATGATTCAGGAGAGCTAGACACAATGATGTTAGTAATAGTCTATAAAGAATGAATATCATGAATAGAGCAAAAATCTTATATTTTAAGACATACCTTTGTTTCTTAACAAACCTTGTAATTCCAATTCTTTGTCTTGTGAAGCCTTCTTTCATGTTCCTTGAGTATTTAGAAATTCTTTGCTAAACAAGGAAAATATGTAAATGTGTTTAGTATTTAATGTAAACAAACTTAGATAAGTAAGGAAAACTAAAAATTAAAAGGTAATAAGATACTTATCTTTGGAAGTTGGTAAGGGCTCCCTCCAAGCTTGAGGAATACTTAGAGTAGAAGGATATGCAAGGGATAGAGTCCCTACGAGTTCCTAGAAAATAGGTCCTTGACTTCGGGTCCTTCCATCATGTTCTTCTTTGGTGAAACTTTTTTGGGAAATTTTTATTGATCCTTGTCCCTTCCTTCTTGGCCCTTTATACTTCTTGATTTTGTAGACTTCTTCACTTTTCTTTTTACTAGATCCAATACTTTATTCTTTTCGAGGATGAAATCTATCCTGTTATTCCAAGCATTGTAATTAGATGCTCCTTATAATTTGGAAGGAGCTACAAATTTTAGAGCTTGAAAGACAAGGATTGATCTCATTCTTGCAAAGAATGATGTTTTGGATATTGGGAAGGGCAAGGTTATTGGACCTTCAGATAATGAAGGAAAACCAAAATACAATAAGGATGACATTACTGCCATGAGTATTATTGTGGATTTTATCAAATATCATTTGATTCCATATATATCAAATCTTGACTCTTCAAAGATTACGTATGGTGCCCTGGTTGGTTTATATACCATCAACAACATTGGTCAAGCAATGCGTTTGAAGAATGAGATCCGTGATGTTAAAATGACAAGGAATGATACTGTGGCCTCCTATTTCACGAGGATATCTCAACTAAGAGATCAAATTCTAGCAATTGATGAAATCATTTGTGATAAACAACTTGTGACTAAAACAATTAATGGTTTACCCAACTCATGGGACTCGTTTGCATCTAGTATTTGTGGCATAGAAAATATTCCAAATTTTGAAGAAATATGGACATATAATCAAGAAGAATATAGACTTATTTTAATAGGAAGGATTCAAAGACGTGAAGAAGGTGACTAAAGCATTTGCAACATGATCCAAGAAGGCTAGAGGAAGAAAGAAGTTTGGCTTCCAAAGAAAAAATGAAGGTAGAAGATTGCTCATCAAGGGAAGAAAGATATGTCGAAGATTTAATGCTATTATTGTAGAAAATTTGGTCATTATAAAAACAAATGTCCTGAAGGATCAAATGATAAAAAGAGAAAGGGAAAGCAACATGCTAACACAACAAACATTGATGAACATCCAAAGAAATCCAAGAATGAAAATCCGGGTGACAAAAATTTCTTCTATTTTTTTGCTCTTACAAGTTCTATTGTAGATAAAAATGACATGTGGTTGGTAGATAGTGGTGCCTCAAGACATACGACATGAGAGTGTGACAATATCTCAATCCTGATGGAAAATATATCATCACAAAAGGTAGAGCTTAGAGATAACAACAATTATGTAGTCAAAGGTGTTGGGTCAACATCCATTGAGCTGGAATCAAGTGACGATGTTCATCTTAGAAACATACTATATGTACCATGTTTGAAAAAGAATTTGGTTTCTATTTCATGTTTGGAAGATAGAGGATCTAGAGTAGCATTTGATGATGGTCAAGTCCTTGTATGGCATGTTACCCACCACTAGTGGGTGACCCCATAGGAGAAATTTTCTCTTAGATTTGTCTTCAATGGGCAACCAACAACCCTTGACAACCACCAGTGTAGCCAATACCATTGTGCCAATTGATCTCTACTCCATGAGCTGGTCACATGTCCCCTTGCCCATCTGTTAGTTAGTTTTTGGGTGATATGGTATTGTCAGACAAGTGTTCTACTCTGAAATGATGCTAAGAGGATAAGGAACAATAGATCACCAAAAATCAGAAAAGGTTTCTCGAGATACACTTGGGAAACACCTTAACTAAATTAATTTTCCATAATTAAAATATTTCCTAAGCCTGACTTAGGAAAAGTGGTAAATTAAAGATAATTAATTAAGGGTGTTCGAGATTGCAATAGAGACTTTTATTGATGAAGTCTATTTGGTCTTGGTCGTCGATGGAGATTAAATTGCGGTTGTTGAAGCCCCAACAAGAGATTATAAGAGAAATTCGAAGGGCTTGGGGATGGCATCGATTGAAAAACATGGAGAACGAGTTAGCTAATGTAGATCGAGCTAACTAGTTGCAGTGATTCAACAAGGGTGCGGTTTGTTGGCATTATGGCACAAGTTTGGAGCTATGGCTCAGGTGTTGTCCTTGATGGCAACTCACTTTGGTGACAGATCTCAGTACAGGCTCTCAGAATGAAGAAAAAGATATATACACACGTTCACCTAGACTAAGGCGCGTATACATGCGGGTTAGACGTTACAAAGGCGCGTATGCGTATACACGCACTTTCACGCAAGGAAAAGCGCGTATATGTTGGAGAACTTACTTTTGGTTTTGGACCATGGTATCTCGTCAGAAGAGTTGATCCCAAGTATTGGGTGCATGGTATTGTTTTATTATGGTTTTGGACCGTGGTATTGAGAAAGGGCTAAGACTATAAAAGGGGAAGGAGATCATTTAGCAAAGTATCATCTGAATTAATTGAATATCTAATAAGTGCTAGATCTGAAATATTGGTAATTAGGGTTATGGTGCAAATTTGGATCTGAATGAAGGAGGAACCTTAGCGCAAAGAGAAGGATAAGTTCTATTGATGGGTAATAATCTTAAGGCTTGAATGATAGTATCTTTGTATGATTTTGATCTGTTATATGTTGCGTGTGCTTGATCTATAAATCTGATAGTCTGGGTTAATTACTGTCTGAATATTTGAAAGAGTGAATTATCCTTTATAGATCTGTATGCAGGTTCAGTAAAGCGAAGGCGCATATACACGCTGGTTCAGTGAATACAAACAACATATACGCAGGTTGGTCCAAACACAGAAGCGTATGCATGCAAGTTTCAGGTTATTGAAGTAGCGTATATCTTTTGAGTTGTGATCTAGCTGCTTCTGTTTATTGCTGTAGTGTTTTGGGTTCAAAATTTGGTGTGTGGTTACTGTTACTGTGTTTTGGGTACAGTTGTCAGAGAAGTATCTACTTGATTCAGTTCTAATTGGTGAAAAGGAGATTGTTTGATGTGGAAATTCTTGATGATTGATTGATGTTCATGGATCCAGTCTAAAAATTTATGAAATGTGGTCCCTGGAAGAAAGAGGAGGTTGTAGCCTTCTGTAGGCCAGCACCTACGTACTAGTATCTTGGCTAGTGCAAGAGCTAAGGGGGTTGTAGCTCCCTTCTAGGAGAAGCTGGAGAACGAGAGAGGGTTGTAGCTCTCTGCAGGTTGCAGCCTGCGTACTGATAAAGGACTGCACTAGTACATTGTAAAAAGAAGTTTCTTATTGAAAGAAGATAGAGACGAATTGCAGCAGGTGGTTTTCACCCACATTAGGTTTCCACCTTATATCTTGTGTTCTTGTGTGTGTGATTGTCTTCAGACCTGTTTTACTGTTTCTGGTTACTGTTTATTTGATCCTAATACACAGATCATTGATCAACATCAGTAAAATAAATTAAATTATAAGTCTGCATTGCATACGAGGGTTTCCTTCTCTGTAGTTGCGTATATACGTGGTTTATCTAACTGAAGTAGCGTATATGATCTAGGTTTGAAAAAGAAAATAAGTGACTTGATAATACTGATTCACCCCCCCTCTCAGTATTATTTCCAACAATTGGTATCAGAGAAGGTCCTTCCGAAGAAGCTTGATCGCTTGAAGGAAGATCCATCATCATGAGCAACTACGAGAGAGAAGCATCAATCAGGCCACCAATTTTTGATGGGACCAACTTCGTCTATTGGAAGGTAAGAGTTACAACCTATCTTCAATCTCTTGGTACTGAAGTCTGGGATATCATAGATACAGGGTACACTTTTCCTTCAGCAACTCCTACAGATCCGGCTGGTAAGAAGCAATATGAAACAAATGCAAAGGCGATCAATACTCTATTAGGATGTCTATCTCAATCAGAATTCGTCAAGGTTATGCAGTATAAATCCGCAAAAGAAATATGGGACAAGATTGTTCTGAGCTATGAAGGAGATGAACAGGTAAAACGAGAAAAACTTCAAACCCTCAAAATTTAGTATGAAAATCTCAGAATGCACAATGAAGAAAGTGTGGCTAACTATTTCCTTCGTGTAGATGAGATTGTTAATTGTATGAAAAACTTGGGTGAAGAAATAAAAGAGGCTGTTGTGGTTGAAAAGGTTCTAAGATCTCTGTCCCCTAGGTTTGAATCTAAAGTTTCTGCAATAGAAGGAAATGAGAATCTACGAAACCTTACCATGTGACAACTGCACAAAATTCTGATTGCTTATGAAATGAGGAAATGAGGACCATCAGACAGGAGAGAAGCTGCCTTCAAGGCTTCAGGCAAAGGAGATTACTATGAGTCAGGACACATGTCAGAAGAAGAAGAAGAATCAAATTTTTTCAAGAACCTTCAACGGGGTGCTTGAAGATTCCGAGGTAAGTTACCTTTCAAATGCTTTGCTTGTGGAAGAGTCGGTCACTATGCTGCCAAATGTCCTCATAAGGATAAGATTGACAAGGGGAAGGAACCTGTTAGATGGAACAAGAAACAGAATAAGAAAAGCTATTACACTCATGAAGATAGTGATGGACTTTCAAATAGTGACGAAGATGAACAAGGTAACAAATATAAACTCTTAATGGCTTTTGAAGATGATGATTTGGTAGATGCTATAGATGAAGAAAGTCTTTATGAAGATATTTCTAGACTCAAAATTTGTTTAGAAGAGAAGAATGTGATCATAGATACTCTACAATTCCAACTTGATGAAAAGGAAAAACATCAAGAAAAGTTAGAATGTGAAATTGTGGGACTAAGAAAAGAGATTGAGAAAACAAAAGCTCTTAATCTTAGATTTTTTAAAGGATCTGACACGTTAAATGAGATTATCAAAGTGCAGTGCTCTCCACTAATCAATACAGGTCTGGGATATAATGAAGAAACAACTCAAGCGCAGAAACCATATACCTCCAAGAGTTATCTTGACACTGCAAGGAGAAGTGAACAAAGACCCAATGGAAATCATCAAGTAAATCAGGGACAATTTACCTCAAGAATGAACAAAGGCTACCAGGCAAATCGAGGGCAATCTACTTTAAGGACAAACAGAAGCTACAACCAGCCACAGGTAAAACCTTCTCAATTTGCCTCAAGAATGGATGTCAATAGGAACTACAATCATTTGGCTGGTAGATTTGATAATCACAAGAGGTTCTTCAATGGCCAATGTTTTTCATGTCATAACTTTGGTCACAAAGCAGCTCAATGTGTTGACTATAAGACAATCATGACTAGAGAAGCTCATAAACAGAAGAATATGACTAGGATCATGAAAAGGACCTACAACAACTTCTCTGCTCTTGAAAATGAAATAGAATGTTCTATTTGTAACAGTTTCGGTCATGAAGATTCTGAATGCAGGAGCAGGTTTCGGCAGACAACTCAGAAGGAGCAAGCCTCAAGTGCCAAATCATGGAGAATCAAAGAACCCCAACCAGAAAGATGTGGTATAGCCTTATATGCGGAAGGGCAAGAAAATCAATGGTACATCGACAGTGGATGTTTGAAACATATGACAGGTGATAAAGAAAAAATTCAGTCATATAGTGCCTTAAAGAAGGAGAAGAAGGTTTTTTTTGGAAATGACACCCCTGCTCTCATAAAAGGTAAAGGTTCTGTTCAGTTGAAAGAAAGGGTCAAAGTTGGAAATGTCATGTATGTTGATGGCTTAAATCATAATCTATTAAGTTTCAGTCAGATGTGTGATCAAGGAAGTGAGGTAATATTTCGATCAAATGGATGTAGTGTTCGTGATCTTGATACAGGAAAAACAGTGATCAAAGGTGTAAGGACTCCAAATAATTTATACATATTCAAAGAAGGACAGCATCAATGCTATCTGAGCAAGAATGATAAACACTGGCTATGGCACAGAAGATTGGGGCATCTTAGTTTCTCACAGATAAGGAAAGCATGCAAATACCAGGCAGTTCGTGGTCTTCCAGACATCAGAATCCCAAACAATACAATATGCAACTCATGTCAGTTTGGTAAGCAAACCAGAACTAACTTCCCTGAGAAGGAAGGATCAGCCAGCATGCCGCTTGAACTTGTTCATACTGATGTATGTGGACCAACTAGGAAAAGGTCACCTCGAGGAGAAGAATACTTTATATTATTCATTGATGACTATTCCAGTATGTGTTGGATAGGACTTATGAAGCACAAAGACGAAGCCTTTGAAAAATTCAAATCATTCAAAGCCTTGGTGGAGAACGAATCAGATCTCAGAATCAAATGCCTTAGGTCCGATCGAGGAGGAGAATTTACCTCGAATGAATTTCTCGATTTTTGTGAAGAACATGGAATAAGAAGGGAATTCTCTACAACAAGGACTCCTCAGCAAAATGGAGTAGTGGAAAGGATGAACAGAACGGTTCAACAAATGGCTCGTGCAATGCTTGATGAGTCTGGAACTCCCGTAACTTTCTGGGGTGAAGCCGCATTTGCTGTAGTTGTTATTCTCAACAAGACAAATGTCCGGGTGAACAACACTCAAACTCCTCATGAGCTCTGGTATGGTGAGACTCCTTCGGTAAAATATTTCAAAATTTTTGAAAGCAAATGCTATATTAAAAATAATGATGAAAATCTAGGCAAGTTTGAACCTAGAGCAGATGAAGGCATTCTCCTTGGTTATTCTCCTCACAGCAAAGCATATAAGTGTTACAACAAAAGACTTGGAAAAATTGTTGACAACATTGATGTAGTGGTTGATGAAGAAGGAAACATTCCTAGGCAAGTGAATTTCGAAGATTTCGAAGATGATGAGGACTATCCTTCAACATCAAATCAGAACTATGATGAAGAAGAAGCTCAAGAGGCACCAGAAGGACAGATAAGAATAGAAGAGAAGACTCCATCCAGGTACGTTCAAAAGAATCATCCAGAATTTCAAATTTTGGGGAAAAAAGAGGCAGGTATACAAACAAGAAGAACAATTGCAGAAGCCTCAAGCTATTTGGCCTTGCTCTCCTCCACTGAACCACAAAATCTAAAAGAGGCATGCAAGGATGAATGCTGGGTCAAGGCAATGGATGAAGAACTTGAGCAGATAAAAAAGAATAACACTTGGGAGTTGGTTCCTAGACCAAAAGACAAGAATTTCATAGGGAAAAAATGGATCTTCAAAAACAAGTTGAATGAAAATGGGGAAGTGATTAGAAACAAGGACAAACTTGTCTGTAAAGGGTATGATCAACAAGAAGGAATAGACTTTGAAGAAACTTTTTCTCTAGTTGCTAGACTTGAGGCCATTAGAATGTTCCTTGCTCTCTCTAGCTTTCAGAAGTTCAAAGTATTTCAAATGGACGTGAAATCAGCCTTTCTGGATGGAGACTTGGAAGAAGAAGTGTACATTGAGCAACCAGATGGTTTCATTCTTGGGAATGATCCAAATCTTGTATGCAGACTAAAAAAGGCTCTCTATGGTCTTAAACAGGCTCCAAGGGCTTGGTACTACCGTTTGGACAAATATCTTCATCAACAAGGTTTTTCAAAAGGATCAGCAGATATCAATCTTTATATAAAAATTGAAAATGACAAATTGATAATACTTGCTATGTATGTAGATGATATTATCTTTGGTAGCAATGAAGAAGCTATGAGTCAAAGCTTTTCCTTGGTGATGCAGAGAAGAATTCGAAATGTTTCTTGGATTGCAAATTCAACAAAATGAAGGCGATATCTTTTTGTCTCAAACCAAGTATCTCAAGCAGATCTTGAAGAAATATGGCATGGAAGATGCAAAACCAGTATGTACCCCTATGGTTACAGGATGCAACCTCAGTACAAATGATGAATCAGCAGCAGTGCATCAACCAACCTATAGATCTATGATTGGAAGTCTACTTTATTTGACAGGTACCCGACCAGACATCATGCATGCAGTGGGAATAGTTGGAAGATTTCAGGAAAATCCAAAGGAAACTCATCTTCAGGCAGTGAAGAAAATTTTCAAGTATCTTCAAGGAACTCAAAACTATGGCTTATGGTATCCTAGAGATACAGATCTCACTCTTCATGCTTATATAGATGCAGATTGGGCTGGAAGCGTGGATGAAAGAAAGAGCACAAGTGGTGTTGCATTCTTTATGGGTTCCAGATTAGTATCTTGGTTCAACAAGAAACAAAGTTCGATTGCTCTATCTACAGCTGAAGCAGAATATGTGGCTGCCGCATCTTGTTGCACACAACTCCTTTGGATGATGCAAATTTTGCAGGATTTTCAAATCACTTGTACTCCACCTATCTCCATCTTATGTGATAATACAAGTGATATCAGTATCTCAAAGAATCCTGTCATGCATTCAAAGACTAAGCACATACCGATCAAGTATCATTTTCTCCAGGAACAAGTGTTGGAACAAAAGGTCATATTGGAGTATGTTCCCTCTAGGGAACAAGTTGCTGATATTCTCACCAAACCATTGCCCAAGGAAACTTTTGAATACCTTAGATAGAAGCTGGGAGTAGTTGATGCATCATATTGCTGTAAAAACTTATCTGTTTCAGAGAAAAATGGGTGTACGCGAGTTGCCTGAGGAGGATCCGCGTACATACGCCGGTTAGTACAGAGACAGTCGCATATATGGAGGATTTTAGTAGGGACAGGCTCTGGTTGAAGATAGTCTGATATGGGTCTGACAGAGACCATCTGGCACATGTTCAGGGGGAACAGATAATCTTCTAATGATGTTGGCATTATCTTAGAAGCTTTTTGTTCTAGTTCACAGTTGTTGTTGAACAAATGCAGAGGGAGAACAGAAGGAAATCATGGTTGTTGATCTGAATGGTGATTGACAGATGCTGCTGATATCAGTTATTGGTGATTTTCATAAGTCTTGCTCTAGATATTTCATCTCTATGTCATATATCTCTTTTATGGTGTCAAGGTCATGTAACGGCCTATTTTGGTTTCCCCACTATGCCTAGGATGAAGATGTAATGTACTTGGTTGTCATATGTAAATTTATGATGTATCCCCACTTGGTTGGGTGAAGGACGTATGTATTGAGTCTTTTGGTGATAGGAAGGTCCTTTATGATGTATAAGTCATGTTTTTTCTTGAAGAACATCTTTTTTCAGATCTTGCCTACAGTCAGGGGGAGCATGGTCAGCACAGCAGAGCAAAGATTTCACCATGTACTCAGGGGGAGCACAACCCTTTGCCCTTGATGACAAAGGGGGAGAATGACTTTGAGGATCTTGGGGTTGCCATCAAGTCCAAAGGGGGAGATTGTTGGCATTATGGCACAAGTTTGGAGCTATGGCTCAGGTGCTGTCCTTGATGGCAACTCACTTTGGTGACAGATCTCAGTACAAGCTCTCAGAATGAAGAAAAAGAAATATACGCAAGTTCACCTAGACTAAGGCGCGTATACACGCGGGTTAGACGTTACAAAGGCGCGTATGTGTATACATGCACTTTCACGCAAGGAAAAGCGCGTATATGTTGGAGAACTTACTTTTGGTCCATGGTAGTTAGTCCTTGGTATTTGAACCTATGGTTTTGGACCATGGTATCTCGTCAGAAGTGTTGATCCCAAGTATTGGGTCCATGGTATTGTTTTATTATGGTTTTGGACCGTGGTATTGAGAAAGGCCTAAGACTATAAAAGGGGAAGGAGATCATTTGACAAAGTATCATCTGAATTAATTGAATATCTAATAAGTGATAGATCTGAAATATTGGTGATTAGGGTTATGGTGCAGATCTGGATTTGAATGAAGGAGGAACCTTAACGCAAAGAGAAGGATAAGTTCTATTGATGGGTAATAATCTTAAGGCTTGAATGATAGTATCTTTGTATGATTTTGATCTGTTATATGTTGCGTGTGCTTGATCTATAAATCTGATAGTCTGGGTTAATTACTGTCTGAATATTTGAAAGAGTGAATTATCCTTTATAGATCTGTACGCAGGTTCAGTAAAGCGAAGGCGCATATACACGCTGGTTCAGTGAATACAAACAACGTATACGCAGGTTGGTCCAAACACAGAAGCGTATGCACGCAGGTTTCAGGTTATTGAAGTAGCGTATATCTTTTGAGTTGTGATCTAGCTACTTCTGTTTATTGCTGTAGTGTTCTAGGTTCAAAATTTGGTGTGTGGTTACTGTTACTGTGTTTTGGGTACAACTGTCAGAGAAGTATCTACTTGATTCAGTTCTAATTGGTGAAAAGGAGATTGTTTGATGCAGAAATTCTTGATGATTGATTGATGTTCATGGATCCAGTCTGAAAATTTATGAAACGTGGTCCCTGGAAGAAAGAGAAGGTTGTAGCCTTCTGTAGGCCAGCACCTACGTACTAGTATCTTGGCTAGTGCAAGAGCTAAGGGGGTTGTAGCTCCCTTCCAGGAGAAGCTGGAGAATGAGAGAGGGTTGTAGCTCTCTGTAGGTTGCAGCCTATGTACTGGTAAAGGACTGCACCAGTACATTGTAAAAAGAAGTTTCTAATTGAAAGAAGATAGAGACGAATTGTAGCAGGTGGTTTTCACCCACATTGGGTTTCCACCTTATATCTTGTGTTCTTGTGTGTGTGATTGTCTTCAGATCTGTTTTACCGTTTCTGGTTACTGTTTATTTGATCCTAATACACAGATTAATGATCAACATCAGTAAGATAAATTAAATTATAAGTCTGCATTTCATACGTGGGTTTCCTTCTCTGTAGTTGCGTATATACGCGGTTTTATCTAACTGAAGTAGTGTATATGATCTAGGTTTGAAAAAGAAAATAAGTGACTTGATAATACTGATTCACCCCCCTCTCAGTATTATTTCCAACACAGTTTGAGCTAGAGAGAGAGCATGAGAGAGAAGGAGTAACAAAGAATTTGAGGAAGATATTTTCGAAGGTTTTACAATGTTTCTCCAATGATGGATTGGTAGAAGGAAGGAGGCCGAATTATCTGTAGAAGAGGCCGCATAAGCCAGTGCAAGAAACCATAAAACCCAGTGCAAGTAGCCAAAAACCTAGTGCGAGTTGCCAGAGAGAGGTTGTTTGCTTTGCTGGAGGCCAAAAAGATCATCCAGGAGGCAAATCGATTTTTTCTAGAGGCAGAGGGAGGTTGGACGAATCACTTGGAGCTAGTTAGCAAGCAATGCGAGTTATTCCAGGTTAGGCAGTGCGAGTTATTCTAGGTCAGGTAGTGCACATTTATAGAGGGTAGTGCGAGCAGGCCAATGGTGGGCCAATTTATTTGCAGAGGGAGGAAATTATCCCAGATATTTTTCCAATACATTTTCCAGAGGATTTCCAGTTTGGCATCGAGATTATTGTACTATCCAAATTGCTGCATAATAATAAAATAAACCCTCATTTGGTGCATTGGTTTTCCCTTCGGGTTTTTTTTGGGGACTATTAGTCCAAACATTATTGTGTTGATTTTTATGTGTGCATCTATTTCTTAGTTCTTGAATTTTATCTTCTGCAATATATTTTATTTGTGAAGAATGCATTAGTGAATTATTTGGTAATTTTCATGAACAAATAAATTGCTAATCATTTAAGAAAATAATATCCAGTCGGTGCATTCGTGGAAATTTCACATGGTATCAGAGTACGGTTGATCAGATTTGAGGCTCAGAGGACAAAGGTCAGTAGATTGTGTTGTTTCAAAGGGAGATCTAAAGCACATGATTTAGATCTGTGTAGGCGAGGCAAGAAGTGCGAATTTCTAGGCAGGAAAATTGATTTCTAGAGGTAGAGTGCAGGAAAAGTTCTATTTTCCTATAGTAGAGTTCCAATAGGCAATGTGGTTTCCTAAAATAGGTTTCAGAGAGAAAATAAGTTGATTCACATAGTAGATATGGGTGCAAAGGATTTGCAACAAGGGTTGCAATTGCAAATCTTTGCTGGGTAAGAAGAGAAAAGCACACGAGAAGGATATTTCCATAAAATTCTTAGAGGATTTCCAGTTTCCAAGGAGGAGATTCGTGATTTCCAACAAAAGAAGGCCGTAGTAGACTTGCCTGTCCATTCAATGCAAAGTTCCGGGTCAAAAGTGCTTGTGCCAAATCTAGAGAAGGACATCTAGAAGGTAGAGCGAGTTGCCCAAAGGGTTAGTAGCAGGCAATGTGAATTCCGGGAAGGACATGAGAGGCAACCAAAGGGAGTGTGAGTGGCAAAAGAGTCCAGATCGAGTTGTAGGAAGGAGAAGGTAATTTCCAGCATATAATTCTCTAGTATTCTCAAAGTCAGAGAAAAGCTAATTTTTCTACAGAAGGTGACTAAAACAAACAGATCAAATAGCTAGATTACCCAATTAACAATATGATGCAGTAATCTCATCTCGAATTGTCAGATTTGTTTCCAGGAGGAGGCGCAAATAACTTAAGAGGTTGAGGGAGGCAGTATATTCATCAATCTATTTTCCGGAAGAATTTCTCAGTGAGCAGGATGAATTGCAAGATCTAGTGCAGGCTGTAGGATCCAGTGCGAGTTGCAGGTAGAGGGTTGCGAGGTTGTCGAGCTTGTTTCTCAGAGGAAACTGAGGGTTTCCAAATCGATTGGTTAGTTGGAGGAATGAGAAATATATAGTTAATTGAGTTCGTGTTTTTCACAGCTTTTGCAAAAGTAGTCGTATGAGATTGGCAGAAGAGGCTGTGTGAGTTAGCCAAAACATAGATCTAGGCAGTAGATCAACTTCTCGTTGCTAGAGACAGATGCCAGAGGAAGTATGAGTTGTCTAGTGTGAGTTGCAAAGCGAAGAAAGGTCCCAACTAGGGATAAGGCTCAAAATGAGACAGTGGGGCACCAGATCTAGGAGGAGGAGTATGAGACTCTAGTGTGCCAGATGGGTAGGGTCCGTGGAGAAGCAAGGAGATCTAGATCTAGCCATGGTAGGCTTGATCAGTAGATCAGATCTAGTTGCTATATATTCTTCACATGGATCTATACCTTTGCTACGAGGTGCCCACAATATGATAGTCACTGTTTTAAGAATCGTCCAGCTAGAAACTGACTCGATCGAGTTGGTCTGAGTCATGCCCCCACCGGGCTGACTCGACCTTAGAACTGGTTCGGTCGGCTGAGTTATTACCGAGCCGACCGAGTTGTCTAATAACTCGGCTGACTCAGTGACAACGACCCGAAAAAGGAAAAAAATGATTTTTTTTTTTAAACTTGCTTTTTTGGGACTCCAAACCCATTTCTAATTTTACTATAGGTTATTCGGGGTCCATTCCACTCTCCTAAACCCTCTAAAACCCACCCAACCCCTCTCATTTCCTCACAACCATCTCATTGCATTTAAGTGAGAATTTGAGTGAGAGTTTGTGAGGAGTTGTGGAGTTTGTTTTTGGAGCAACAATGAGGATTCTTGGGTAAGCATTGTAGCAGGAGTGAGGAGCTTCTTAGGCAGCCATTTGGAGTAGCATTGAGGAGTTGGTTTGTTGGAGCAACCTTGAGGAGGCAGTTTGTGCCTAGAGGTATTTTTTTTCACTTGTAAAAATCTTTTTTTGCTTATTAATTTTTATGTGCAAATTTGGAAATTGAAAAGAGTTTTTTTGTGACAGAAATGAACATTGAAGCAATGCTATTTTTTTTTGTTTTCATTTTCAGCTTTTTTGCTTTCATTTCCAAGTCAAAAAATGGCACCTAGAGTGAAACATGCTGCTTGGGCATATGTTGAAATGGTCGATAGTCAAATGAATTACAAAATTTTCCATAGAAAAATTAAGGAAGGTCCTGGGGGCATTACTAGGTTAAAACAACACTTGGCGGCGATTAGAGGCCAAATTACTCCATGTGAATCAGATGAAATTGGGGAGATTAGGAAGGAATTGTTAGGCAACTTTGAGAATTTTAAAGAAGAAAAGGCTAGGGAAAAAGAGTTAGAGGCTGAAATTGGGAGGAAGAGGAGTATACAAAAAATGCTGGCTACCAACCCCCATTTTGATTTTGAGAGTTCTTCCTCTATCCCTTGTACTGATGCATCCAACCCCTTTCGATATGTTCCTCCCTCTTTGGATTCTATTCAAGAAAAGGGTAAGGGTAAAATGAAAAAGAAGGGTGATATGAATATCAAAAGTTATTTCACTATAACACCCTCCTCAAGAAAGAATTGAGGGACACTGCTTGTGATTACATATGTAGATGGTGGTATGATGCTGATATCCCCTTCAATGCTTACCATTCACCATATTATGAGCCTATGTTTGATGCCATACATGCTACTGGAAAAGGCTTCAAAGGCCCTACTATGCATGAGATAAGGGGGTATCGTTTGCAGAAAGAAATTGCCTCCATTAATGAGTATTTGAAAGATTTCAAGGACTCATGGGCAAGAAAAGGATGTACCATCATGTCAGCTGGATGGACTGATCAAAGGAACCGTACCATCATAAAATTTCTTATCTTCTTCCCATAGGGAACCATGTTTCTAAAATTAGTTGATGCATATGATAAGGTAAAAGATGGACAATTGTTGTTTCAGTTATTGGATGAGGTTGTTGAGGAGGTGGGGGTGGCTAATGTTGTTCAAGTCTTCACAGATAATTCCTCTAACTATGTTCTTGTTGGTAAACTGTTAGAGGAAAAACACAAAACCATATTTTGGACCCGATGTTCTGCACATTGCATAGACCTCATGCTTGAGGATATTGGAAAATCAGATTGGGTCAAAAATACTGTAGATCATGCCAAAAGCATAACGAAATTTATCTACAATCATTCATGGATTTTGAGCCTGATGAGGAAACACAGAGGGGGCATGGATATAATTAGGCCTGCCATCACTAGATTTGCTACTCATTTTTCAACATTGTAATCTATGCTTTCACAAAATAGAAACTTGCAAAAGATATTTTCCAGTGAAGAATGGAATCAAAGCTAGTTGTCACACAAATAGGAAGGCAAAGAATTGAAAAAGAAAGTTAATGAAGAAATATTTTGGAGAAAGGCAACAAAGATTGTGAAGCTTGTTGACCCACTGGTTAAGGTGTTGCGGTTGGTGGATGGGGAAAGATTGGCTATGGGATTCCTTTATGAGGCTATGGATCAAGCACAAGAGAAAATAAAGAGGGAATACAAGGATAAAGTGGCTAAGTATGGGCCCATTTGGGAAATCATTGATGAAAGATGGAACAATCAACTCCATCGCCCTATACATGTAGCTGGGTATTTTTTGAACCCACGATATCATTATAAAGCTAAGGCGACAGGAGATTTGAAGGGGGAGGTTAGAGATGGATTGGTTGACTGCATTGATTGCATGATCCCATTGGAGTGTGATTAGCTGGAGATACACCAACATGTCACAACCTTCAGCAATGCCTCAGGTACCTTTGGGAAGAACCTAACAAAGATTGCAAGGGAAGCAGATGAGCCAGATAAACAAAAATTTCAATTTTCAAATTCTTAATACTTATTTTTTTAAATCGTTTATAATTTGAAAGTTGGATATAATTTGTAATTTTGTTGAAACTTGGGCTAACTCATTACACTCCTATGCTTTTTGCAGCACAATGGTGGGAGCACGGTGGGAGGATTTTGGTAGCCATTGTCCCGAATTGCATAATTTTGTAATTCATATTTTGAGTCAAGATTGCAGTGACACTGGGTGTGAGTGCAATTGGTCTGTCTTTGAGAGGATTCACACGAAGAAGAGAAACTATTTGGATAAAAAATGATTAAATGATCTAGTCTATGTACAATACAACATTCATCTCAGATGCAACCAATTGGTGAATAAAAGACCTGATTCAGACCCCATTGTGTTGGAAGACATTGGTCCAACATCAAATTGGGTAGTGGAGAGTCATCCATCAGAGTTTCATTCTGATGAGACTATTGATTATGATTATGAGACGATAACATCACTCGAACATAATGTTCAGTTGAATGTAGATCCTGATCCACTTGTACCAGCCTTAGGGCCAGCAAATCCTCCAGTTGCAGGTGCTTCCTCTGCTCATCCATGACAGAAGTGCACATCTCATCTATCTCAGCTTGCAGCTGCTGCACAGCTTGCTAGTGCTACCACTTCTACAGTTGTAGTTGGAGATGATGATGAGGAGGAGCCATGGGCTGGCCTGTCTGACTCTGATTCAGATGATCTTGGCTCCTCTAGCAGTAGCCAGTAGTACTGGTCACAGTTTACTTTTGTTGTAGAGGCAATTTCTAACCTCCTTGGTTATGTGTTTTTGTTTTGATCTCTATATCATCATCATGTATGTATTGGACAGTGCACTGGGTGTCGTTTTGATATAATGGATATATTCATGAGCCTACTTTGATCATATGTTGTCTTCTATCTATATTCTAATACTGTGTGTTTGGAAACATGAATGAAGATCTTTAAAATTATGTTTTTTTATAAAAAATAAATATTTAATGTATTTTTTACAACGATTGAGTCATTGAAATCGAGCCGACCGAGTCGATACTGAGTTGGAGTCAGAGTCAGAGTTTTAAAACAACGGTGGTCATAGTAGCAGGAGAATAGTCGTTCAGTATCATTAGGCATAGTTAGTCATTTGAATGACAGTTGCAAAGCTAGTTGTAGTTAGTACTCCAGAGACAACAGAGTTAGTTGCAGTGACATAAGAAGTGTGAATTTTCCAACAAGCCATAGTTCCATCCAGATAGATTTCCAATCTTTCAGAGGATGAAAGGAGGTCGAGCTAATTCCAACAGATGAAGCCATGAGAGGCAGTGTGAATTGTCTAGTTGCAGAGATCAAGGCATAGTTCTAACCAGAGACAATTAGACAATATGTGTTGCAGAGGCTACAAGTTGTGTGCTAGTGTCTCGAGGTGATCTGAAGGAAGAGTGAGTAGCTTCAGTGAGAACCAAGAGGCATATTTTCTACTGGAAAGGGTTTCCAGAGATAAGATTGATTTTCTAGCAGTAGAACTTCGTAGTCCATTTTGACATGCAAGCAGGAGTGGGAGATCGAGGCTTTGAGGGAGTTTAGCTTCAGAGAGAGAAACCTCATGGAAGAACAACACTTAAGATTCTGAGAGGCCAGTAAAATGTAGTGGCAACGCATAATCGTCAACAACGTGAGATGAGGTTAGTAGATCAATTCTCGCAGTAGTTGCAGTGGCTAGGCATCAACAACATGAGATCAATTGCAGCGCAGACAGTGTTGGTAGAATTGCAGGATGGCACAATTCAATATCAACAACAACGCATATGTAGGATGGTTTAGCCACAGGGTTAGCAAGTGAATCAGAGTATGCACAATATCTCGGTGGACAATGGGAGTTGTATCAAAGATGTCAGACAACAACACACGGGTGAATTTAGCTATAGGATGTTACCACAAAGTTACTCAGTTTATAGATGGGTATAGTGGAGAACACCTTCCTTGCTAAGAGGGAGTGTTAGTTTTTGGGTGATATGGTAGCGTTAAACAAGTGTTCTAGTATCAAATGATGTTAAGATTCTAAGGAACACTAGATCTCCAAATCCTATAAAATATTTCTTGAGATGAGAATTGGAAAGACCTTAATTAAATTAATTTTCCAAAATTAAAATATTTCCTAAGTCTAACTTAGGAAAAGTGGTAAATTAAAGATAATTAATTAAGGGTGTTCGAGATTGCACTAGAGACTTTTATTGATGAAGTCTAATTGATGTTAGCCATCAATGGAGATTAAATTGTAGCCATTGAAGACTCCAAAAGAGATTATAAGAGAAATTCGAAGGGCTTGGAGATGGAATTAGTTGAACAAGTGGGAGAGCGAGTTAGCTAAGGAATATCAAACTACCCAGTTGCAGTGATTTTAGCAAGGGTTCAGTTCGACCCAGAGAGAACATTAGAAAGAGGGAGCAATAGAGAATTTGAGGAAGAGAATTCTGGAGGTTTTCCAATGTTTCTCCAGTGCTGGATTGGCAGGAGGAAGGAGGTAAAATTATCTATAGAAGAGGCCATAGAAGCCAGTGTGAGCATCCATAAACCCCAACGCGAGTTGCCGAAGAGAGGTCGTTTTAGTTGCTGTAGGCTGGAAAGATCATCCCGGAGGAAGAGTGGATTTTTCCATAGGTAGAGGGAGGATGGACGAATCACTTGGAGCCAGTTAGCAGGCAGCGAAATTTATTCTAGGCCAGGCAGTGAGAGTTATTCTAGGTCAAGTAGTGCACATTTCCAAAGGGCAATGTGAGCAGGCTAGTGGAGGGCCAGTCAATTTACATAGGGAGAAAATTGTATCCCAGATATTTTTCTAGTATATTTTCCGGAGGATTGCCAGTTTTGCATCCAAATTATTGTACTCTCCAAATATCACTGTATAATAATAAAATAAAACCTCACCTTTTGCACCGATTTTCCCTTTGGAGTTTTTTCAAGGACTATTAGTCCAAAAATTATTTGCATCGATTTTTATGTGTGCGTCTATTTCTCATTTCCTGAATTTTATTTTTCATAGCATATTTTATTTATGAAGAATGCATTGGTGAATTATTTGGTATTTTTTGTAAACAAATAAACAACTAATCAGTAGGAAAATAATATCTAGTTGGTGAATTCGTGGAAATTTCACACTGTCAAGAGCGTATGTTTGAAGGTGGGCCTTATCCTAAAGGTATGTCTTTTATTGTGCAATTAGGTTCTTATGCTCATTTTTCCTTGGGCACATTTGGTATGGATTATTGGGTGACATGGAAGGAAGAAGGGTTTTAACTATAGTCTTGTTCCCCCACCTTAAATGGGGGGTTAATCCCCAACCCTAGTCCCGTGGGATCTCCCCTATTGGCTTATAGCTTCAGGATGGGAACTACTTGGGAAATATCGATTTTGGTAGCGTGTTCACGTTTTCCCGTTCCACATTTTTCACTCCACTCTGCACATTACATTCCTCGTTCATCATTTTCTCTCCCTAGGTCCACAAGGCTTTGGAATTCCCCCTCCCCTTGTCCACATGTCTGGGTCGGGTTTGGAACATTGCCTCGAAGTTTGATGCAGCTAAAATAGGCAGTTTAAAAGAATATAATGGCCACATACAAAAGGAAATAATACCACAAAATGCAAAAAATGGCGGGGACACTATATTAGGAGGTGGGAAAAAACCAAACATGAGCTCTACCCCTTATCACTATGACCATCATCCTAGTTCCTAGGCCCCCCTTGAGTGGCCCCCGCATCATTGAGGAACCCATGCATGTCCCAGCCCTTGATGGGCGATGAACTGCCCCACCTGAAGGGGATAATCACTGCTTATATCATACACAACATGCTCCCATCCCTTGGATCCCCGAGCAGTATAATAAAAGAAAAATCAAGAAAAGGAAAAAGGAAAATGAATAAAGGTGGGAAAACAAAGGCTGAGGTAACTCATGTACCAATATTTCTCCCTCCTACATCTATACACTCAGATGTGTAGACATCCCTTATAATTACCACACTTGAACCCATGGCATTTGGCCTTGAGACCCCTGTGTCCCAATCCATCTCATCATTATCTGCATGACCCGTATCACTTTAAGGATGTACCTTGAACATGTATTTCCCTTTAGGGGCTGGGAACACCTAATAGGGTTGTTTATTAGCCACTCCTACCTAGGGAGGTAACACTATTACATGCTCAAAGCCCCAAATTTGGAAGGGAAGTCCATTATGAAGTCTCATTTGTGCCCTTTGATTAAAAAGATTGGTTCACTTGGATGCACTAATGAATTATTTTACTTGAAGGTGAGGAGACACATTGGATCTTATGCGTAATTGGTAGGTGGTTTTATCATGGGTTAGGGAAACTTAACTAGGTCCCAAGCTCACTAGAGGATCATATTGACACTTGTAGGGGATGTGTTGAGAGCCATGGGACTTTGTCATGTGATAGAGCATTATCTCATCTCATGGGCACCCTCAGTACCTTCAACGACTTGTTCATTGCCCCAAATTATATGCAAGATGATGCACTTAGACCAACATTGCCCCCAATCAGCTTTACAATGAACACATGGTTTGGCAACTAATCCAAGGCCTAGAGGAGGTTTGTCTCACTCTTGAGACGTGGGAGGGAAAAAACCATCGTCAGTGCCCTCATTTGCAGTAGTCTACAAGTTTATATTTCATCAAGAGACCCATGAGACCAATGTTTGAGACCTAGAGTCACTTTGGAGCACCACATGATGACTTGCATGGACACGAAGGGGCAAACCCCTTGTGCACCATTTATGGAGCCATATCTCTCATTTTGGCATATTGAGTACTCAACGTGGCCTCCCAACGACCTCATTTCATCATGACGTCATCATTTTGGTCTACTATTGGATGGCTTTCTCATTACTTTATTAGCTACTTGGTGTGCTTGTCACCAAAACTTGTATTTTACACATTATTTAATAATTATTGGGGCTAATTAGGCTAAATCGAATTAGGAGAGTATGATATAAATCAAACTTGATGTCATTGTGAGAGAGCATCATCATCACTTGGACTTCTCTTGTAAAAGGAATTTCACACTTCTTTTCTTAGATGAAATGGATGTTTTTTGATGCATTTTGATATCTTTAGAAGCTAATTTCAATCTCTCTTGGAGATACTTCTTTCTATGGTTGGATATATCTCTTGTCATCTTGTAAGTGCTATCTTGTTGAAATTTTTTATTCGAATAATGTCTAGTGTGTGGAATTATTGCAACTAGTTAAATCTTTTGTGCCCTAATTTGTTGAATATCATTGCAAAAAATTGTTTGATTGCAAATTGCACATGTTACTCATTGCATGACAATAGATGAATGTTCTTAGTGGATGGGATTTTGTTCTTCTTCCATGAAAGCCATAGATATTGAGTAGGTAATTATTTAAGAGTGGTTGCTAGGGCATCTCTTTTTAGGCTCTTTGAAGATGAATTTGTAAAATTTTGAATCATCATAGATTCCATAGCCAAGGGAAGTAAGCACTGGTCCATGAACATTGGTGATCACCCCCTTCTTTCTCTTCTTTTCTCTCCTCTAAATTGTTGGAATTTATCCTTTGGATGACTAGCTAGGGCATCCTACGAATTTCATTAGAGAAGTAATTTTTGGAATTCGTTTGGATAAGACTCTTCCTTAGTGTTTTCTCTAGAGATATCAAAATTTGGTCAAGTTCCTATGGTGAATTCTCCATAAATTTTGATTCCCTAGGTGTGCCCTAGAAGGGAAACCTTTCTCGAATCTCTTGGAAAGGTGGCTTCCTTGAGGGTCATATGAACTTAGTATTCGGTGGAATAAACCCTAAGAGACCCTTTCTTCTGTCTTACCTTGACCTAGTGAAGGCTTTGGAGGGATTTCTTCCCACGAATATCCAAAAACCTAGGTCTAGCGTAAGGCCTAATTAGGTCTCTCAGGGATAGCGAAAGCCCATTTGAAGCAATAAATCATCTTACAAAGCTTCTTGAGAGGTCTTATCTCATCCTAGAAGTCTTGATCTTAGGAATACCTATCCTCAATGCCAATGATATTAAGGAGACCTATCCTCATTACAAAATTCTCAATCCCTAGGTCTTGATTTCCACCCTAGGTCTTTCTTGGAGAGCTTTTCTTTCATCAAGCCTTAATTCAACCTCTCCTTGAATGAGTTTAGTGGAATAAATTCACGTAGATATTCCTTTTTCAAGTGATTCCCATCCTACTGGGACTCGTCCCATCAGTGAAATTCCTTAAAGAGCAGGGGACATTGACTAAGGTGACAATGGGTCTTTGTCCCATTGTTTTTACTTGGTCTAGTAGTTTTCCTATAGGTTCCCCTACTAAGGCCCTACTAGATTATGTGGCAACATGGCCTAAGGCTCAAGTATAGACTTGCTAGAATAATTGGAGTTTGTGAAGGAACGTTTTATAGACTCTTTAAATAACCAACTCAAGAATTAGTGTATAATGATATCAATCCATGTGAATTATGGCATAAAAGATCTGCTCACCTTCGTTACAAAGGTTTTCCAAATTTAAATCAGATGGTTTTAGGTGTTCCAAAATTGCAGATGGAGCATGAAGGAGTATGTAAAGGTTGTGCGCTTGGGAAGAATGTCAAGAAGTCTTTTCCAAGCAGTGACAGTAGGTCCAAAGAAATCTTGGATCTAGTTCATTTTGATGTGTGCGGTCCAATTTCAGTGAAATCTATAGGAGGCTCTCTGTACTATGTAACTTTTATTAATGAATTCTCTCGTGAGACATGGATCTACTTCATGAAGACCAAGGATGAAATCTTCAACAAATTTTAAGAATTCAAGGCTGAAGTAGAGAACTTGACTGGAAATAAAATCAAGATTCTGAGATTAGATAATGGAAACCAATACACTTCCAAGGAACTCAATGCCTTTTCTAAAGAAGTTGGGATTAATAGGGAGTTGATAGTCCATTACAATCCACAACAAAATGGAGTTGTTGAAATAAAGAACAGGTCCATTGAAGAATATGTTAAGACAATGATGCATGATCATGTTGGAAATAATGAGAGGGGTGTGAATCAATATTTCCCTTTCTTTTTCTCACAATTGGTTAGCTTATTAAATTAAACATTCAAAGCATTAATCAAGACAATACAATACCTATAATATGTCGTCCAACAAGCTTTGCATTATGTATGTGTTACATAAAACAATTTACCAGCCGAGCTGGAAGGAATTTGCAACCATGGAATTTCATCGAGGTTAGTACAAATGTGATTTCTTGAAATGTGAGACAATAATTAACTAGCTCTTAAGCATAATTGAATTCCTTTATGTTTCTAGTTTTTTTCCCATGCACCCAAAAGAAGCTAACTCATGATACATCTTATAATTACCATGCATAAAATAAATGAGCCTTGTACAACCTCAAAGCCCCTTTATTCCCTAGCATATATTGCATATATTTTCTAGATACGATGTAGCATAGAGGAACATGGCTTTGATATTATTATGCAAATGTCCAACTTATGATATTGGCAAGCAAAAAAATCAGGAGTTCCCTTTACCTTCTATATGAATCCATGCATATCTTTGTAATTCACAGAATACTCCTCTATTATTGTGAAAATTTAACTTTTCTCCTATGTTTATCATAGTCCAACTTCCTTCATGGGTTTACATTGTACTATTTTGTAAAGCTTCCCCTATTAGAGAATATTTGCAGTGGATTTCCACCACAAATCACACCTATATTTGATGGACATAATGTAGCAATGAGGACGAATGTTGGCATTGTAATGTATTTGAATATATTTTTAATTGTAATGAGAAATTTGTATTAATAAAAAATATGTAGCCAAAACACACAATTGGAGTACATCATTATGAATGCTACAAGGAAAATTGCTTCAATGGTTCTAAAAGGAAACTAGCAAAATTGCTATCTTCCCAATAAAATGTACAATCCCAAATGTCACATTGATAACCTTAGGAAAATCCAAGTAGCCCTATCATAGGCCTTTAATAAATCCAATTTTCTCATTTCCACCTTTCATTGTCTTATTTTAATGTTGTGAATTCCCTCTTGAGAAACCCTAATAGCCTCATAAATCTATTGTTCGACTAGGAAACCAAATCACTCCCCTAAAATTGTCTTGGACAAAATATTTTCACCCTTTTTGCAATGATCTTTACCAATATCTTATAAATACAGTAGCATAAATATATCATATGAACATCCCCAAAGGGAGATGGACTATCCAATTAGGAACAAGAACTAAAATAGGCATAATGAAAATTACTAATGTTCTTGCAAACAACCTTGTATCCTCAAACACCCAAGGAAAACCACTTTCTAATAATCTAAGAATCCCCAAAAGAATTTCAGAGTCCATCTGTTTAATGTTGAAATATGGCAACAAGAATATTCCAATTTAATTTGTCCTTGAATTAAATTGTGAATTAAAATCGAATTTAGTCTTAACAGCTATGTGGAAATAATTAATTAATTTATTTTGAATTAATTAGTTGGAGAAATTCAAGTTATAAGTCTTTCTGAAGTCATGCAAGAGTTATACCTTAAATTAAGGAGATAAGATTGAGTTATATTTGAGTTGTAATTAGTTAACTCAGTTTACTGAGTTAAGTCCAGTTAAATTAGTTCCAAAATGTTTGAGGAACTAATAGTGAGTTAACAGTCAATTGATGCATTAATGCACTCAACTAGTGCTACTCTAGTTAACTGAAGATTCCCTCATCAGAAACTCATGCATGTCTATTATGAGAAAGACCCAGTTGAGATTAATGTTCAAGGATAGTGTACTATCAGTTGCATGTGTTTTCTCATTGAGAAAACTCATGCATGCAGTCAAGGATTTATCCTTGAGGATTGCACAGTTTCGAAGGATTGGTTTTCCACTTGGTAATAGGAAGATCATACACAAGGAACAACACAAGGAAATAGGAGCTTGAAGGGTAGAGAGGAAGGCTGGAGAGAAGCCAAGATTGTCTGTGAGCATCTGTGAGGATTGTACTGAGAGCTGGTTAGCTGTGAGAGCTAAGGTTTTGTATAATTCCTATGTATTTCCACCATGTATGATAATACAATAGTGTGGGGATTTTAGCGGAGGCTTTCCCCAAAGTATTTTCATGTGTATTGTACCACTGATTCTTCTTCTTCTGGTTATATTATTCAACTCGATCTTTATGCTTCTGCAAATTGATAGTAGAAGTAGGTTATAATATTCTGCTGTGATTTATATTGCATTATCGGGTTAACCTATCACAGATTTTCTACATGGTATCAGAGCTGTGAACAATATATTGAGAAGAGAATTCGAAGTTTGAAGTTCGGAGTTACAGGTGCAAATCGAATTCATATCACACTTCAAGGTTGACCAATGGCGTTCTATGGCTTGATACTCGAGTTTGCCTTGGAAGGTACTTGAATTACATAACATGGAAAGATAGAATGAAGGTTGTATTTGAAGACAATGGCTTGAAGGAATTCATTGATCAAGAAATCCCAAATCCAGTTTCAACTAATGCACAAGAGTTGGCTGAGTGGAAGAATTGTGTGGCGAAGGCAAGACAGATTATCCTTGAGGGAGTTTGAGACCATATTGTATCGTGTCGCCATGGGAAGGATACTCCATTTTCAATGTGGAAGACATTGAAGTACCTCTACCAGAACAATAGCGACCAGAGGAAATTGGCGCTCAAGGATAAGCTTCAAAGAATCAAGATGGAGAAGGGCGATACTATTTCCACATATTTGAACAAGCTCACCACCTATAGAGATGAGCTTGGAAGTGTGGGAATAACTACTATCGATGATGATATGGTGAGCCTCACTCTCCTTGGCCTTCCAAAGAGTTGGAATAACTACCAGGACTCTGTGAATGGAAGGGAGAAACTGTCGGATTGAGAACGAATTTGGTCAGATCTTATGCAGGAGGAGATCAGGAGGAGCAAAACGAGATGGTTCTTCATCCAAGAATGATGATGAAGAAAATCTGGCCTTAGCAAGTAAGGTAAGGAAAGGGAAGGGGAAGGCTTCCCATTTCAAATCGAATTCTTCTCATGGAGGGAAGAAGGGTGACATGTCTAAAGTAAGATGCTTTAATTGTCACAATATGGGACATTATGCGACTAATTTCCCATTGAAGAAGTCCAAGAAGGGATCCTCGAAAGGATCGGAAGGATCGGAAGGTGAGGCATTAGCCTCTTAGTTTGAAATGGACTTTATTCTCATTGCATGCATGGTGTCATCGATGATGGGTTGTGTCTAGTATCTTGACAGTGGAGCCTCATTCCACATGACCAGTGATAAAATTTTATTCAGTGCCTTGGAGGAGAAAGACCTCAAGATGCGCATAGAGATGGGTGACGATAGAAGGTATAGTGTTTCAAGAGTGGGCACAATTTCTTTTCAGAAGGAGCATGGAGCTCCTCTCACCTTGACAGATGTGATGTATGTGCTTGGACTGAAGAGAACATGGTATTGGTCGCGATGTTGGAGGACAAATGCTATGATGTTGTCTTCAATAAAGGAAAGGCATTCCTAAGACACATAGCCACGGGTCAGACCAAGAGGATAGGGATTCAGGTGAAGAATCTATATAAACTAGAGGTAGATGATTGTGCAACATTGAGTACGAAAGCAGAATTGGTGCAAAGCCAAGACATTGGCGAGTTGTGGCACATGCAGTTGGGCCATTTGCATTATGGGGCTTTGAAGATAATGCAACAGATATCTACAGGACTTACCAAAGGTAAACTTGAACAAGTTGACACATGCAAAGGTTGTACCTTAGGAAAGTACACCAAGTCTTCCTTTCATGATCAAGACAGTTGAGCAGAGGCTATCTTAGAGCGAGTTCATACTGATTTGTGTGGACCATTCTTGACGGAATCCGAAACAAAGCAAAGGTATTATGTGATTTTCATTGATGACTATTCTCGTAAATGATGGATTTATTTCATGTAGAAGAAGGACCAAACTTTCACAAAGTTTTGTGAGTTCAAAACTTTGGTCGAGAAAGAGTCAGGGAAGAAGATCAAGGCCCTGAGAAGCAACAACAGTGGAGAATATGTCTCTCAAGAGTTTAAGGACTTTTGTACACCGGAAGGAATTAAACGGGAGTTGACGACACCTCATAACCCACAACAGAATGGGGTGGTCGAGAGGAAGAACATAGCTATTGTAGGGGCAACACAGGAAATGCTGCATGACTAAGGCCTACCACTTCACTTGTGGGCTGAGGCATGCAATACATCGGTCTATTTGCAGAATAGAAGCCCGCATCACATACTTGGGATGAAGACACCAGAGGAAGCTTTCTCCGGTAAGAGACCAGATGTAGGTCACTTCAGGATCTTTGGCTCATCGGTATATTGCCATGTGACTAAGGATGTACAGAAGAAGCTTGAGCCGAAAACAAAGTTGGGGATATTTGTGGGGTACTCTGGTAAACCTCACAACTATCGGGTGTAGTTTCCTACTAGTCGGAGGACAATGGTTCATAGAGATCTCAAGTTCGATGAGCAGAAGGCCATGCAAGTTTCCCTTGAGAGGGAGCTCCAACTACAGGCTATGGAGGAACAATTGGTTCCTAAGGAGGAGGAACCTCAGCCTAATGTGGAGCAGCTACATGCAGAGGTTCCAAGAGTGGAGACATCCACTCAAGCAGAGTCTTCCAGAGATGGATGGAAGCACACAAGAGAAGCTGATAGATTGTTGGAGGATGCGAGAGAGAATGTGAGAGCACCATCTTCTCAGCACAGACAGAGGAGGTCACCTGAGAGGTACACTGGATACATGGCCCTTGCTGGGGAATGTGTTGAGACCGAGCCATCTTCATTTGAGGAAGCAGTGAAACATCCGATTTGGGTTGATGTTATGGTGGAGGAGTGTGACTCCATAGTTCGTAATAGTGTTTGGGACATGGTTCCGAGATTGGAAAGCAAGTTAGTTGTGAGTTCCTGTTGACTTTACAAGGTAAAGCAAGCTGCTGATGGTAGTGTGGAGAAGCATAAGGCAAGATTTGTTGCCTGTGGATTTTCACAGGTCGAGAGGATCATGTTGCTACAGTATATTTCGACAGAGGAGCAAGATGTTGACATTTTGACAAAGGCATTGTCAAAGTGTAAATTCGAGTTCCATAGAGACAGGATCAGGGTGACAGATAATCCCTTTCTTGTTGAGAGGGAGTGTTGAAATATGGCAACATGAATATTCCAATTTAATTTGTCCTTGAATTAAATTGTGAATTAAAATTGAATTTAGTCTTAACAACTACTTGGAAATAATTAATTAATTTATTTTAAATTAATTAGTTGGAGAAATTCAAGTTAGAAGCCTTTCCGAAGTCATGCAAGAGTTATCCCTTAAATTAAGGAGATAAGATTGAGTTATATTTGAGTTGTAATTAGTTAACTCAGTTTACTGAGTTAAGTCGAGTTAAATTAGTTCCAAACTGTTTGAGCAACTAATAGTGAGTTAACAATTAGTTGATGCATTAATTCACTCAACTAGTGCTACTCTAGTTAACTGAAGATTCCCTCATCAGAAACTCATGCATGTCTATTTTGAGAAAGACCGAGTTGAGATTAATGTTTAAGGACAATGTACTATCAGTTGCATGTGTTTTCTCATGGAGAAAACTCATGCATGCTGTCAAGGATTTATCCTTGAGGATTGTGCAGTTTTGAAGGATTGGTTTTCCACTTGGTAATAGGAAAATCATTCACAAGGAACAACACAAGGAAATAGGAGCTTGGAGGGCAGAGAGGAAGGCTAGAGAGAAGCCAAGATTGCCTGTGAGCATCTGTGAAGATTGTACCGAGAGTTGGCTAGCTATGAGAGCTAAGGCTTTGTATAATTCCTATGTATTTCCACCATGTATGATAATACAATAGTGTGGGGTTTTTAGCTGAGACTTTCCCCAAAGTATTTTCATGTGTATTGTGCCATTGATTCTTCTTCTTCTGGTTATATTGTTCAGCTTGATCTTTAAGCTTCCGCAAATTGATAGTAGAAGTAGGTTATAGTATTCTACTTTGATTTATATTGCATTATCAGGTTAACCTATCAAAAATTTTCTACGTTTAATGCTAGAATTTTATCCCATTGAAGACTACAAAGAATGCTTTTAATTACTCTAGAAAGTCCTCCTCCATTAATGATATGTTATCCTCCTCCAAGACAAAGCTAGGGAACACATGTTAGTATGCCAACCTCTACAATAAAAAATATCTCATTAGCCTTTGAAAAGACTCTAAAAATGTTCCACCCTTGTAGTTGTTAACTATTCAAATTTTCTCAACACGCCCCCATATACCTTCATTATCTTTCAAAAAATATTAGTATTTCTTCTTCCCATTGAAAAATGATAAGACATATTTGATTTCTCATGACCTTTTTCCAACCAAGTTACCCTACTCTTCAACCACCAAGCAACAACCCTTTCCTCCAAGTGACTTGCTTGTCATCTTTTCCAAATTCATTTTTTTTAGTTCCTTGAAATAATAATCCCACTCAATCTAATTCATACATTCTAGCCATAGATTCCTCCAAATCTACCAAAGTTTGTTCATGTTTCTTTCTTTCTACATAAGCCAACCAATGCATATCTATTTAATCATTTTCAAACTTCCTGCAATTCATAAAGTAATTGATTCCACCATTGCCTCATCATATAGTCTCCAAAGTCGCTTAGTTGAATCGATAAAATCCTCCACCTTCATCCATTTTGCATTAAATTTAAATGGGCTTGGAGGCCTATTTCCTACCTACACTTCCAAAATAACCAAAACATGATCTAATTCACTCCCAAAATTGACTCACTACCAAAGCCTTAGATATTATTCCATTATGACCTCAAATGTTATGAGCTAATTGAAGAAATTTTTTCACTGTAACCTCCCCCACTTGCTTATTTTTCTAGGTTGGTTTAGGCTTAATTGGATCTATATCAATCAACCCACCTTCAATTAATTTATAAATGAAATTGTTTGCTAGAATACCTGGCTGAGCTCTAGGACCCCATGACTTTGGATAACAATTTAAATTCCCTGTAAAAATAAGTGTTGGAAGCCATCAAAGATTTCTTAAAAAGTTTATCCTAGAAGGCCACTCTATCCAAGCAAGGCATGTATATGTTCATGAACAAAATATGGATTTGATTTCTACATCTAAATCATTTAAAGTTTGATCAACGCCAATATCATGAAAACACCAAAAAGAATGGCATGTATATGTTCATGAACAAAATATGGATTTGATTTCTACATCTAAATCATTTTAAGTTTGATCAACATCAATATCATGGAAACACCAAAAAGAACAGCTTGTTAACCTTATTTTTCCAACTAAATGTTACACCAAGATTATTAACTATCATGCAATAAAATAACTCTAAGGGAAAAACATCATTATCATGGACATGACCAAGACTGTGGACACTCTATCCAAGCAAGGCATGCATATGTTCATGAACAAAATATGGATTTGATTTCTACATCTACATCATTTAAAGTTTGATCAACACCAATATCATGGAAACACCAAAAATAACAGTTTGTTAACCTTATTTTTGCAACTAAATGTTACACCAAGATTATTAACTATCATACAATAAAATAACCCTAAGGGAAAAACATCATTATCATGGGCATGACCAAGACCATGGACTTCTCCCAAAATGCTTCACTTGCATTTGAGTATAACATGTTGATTGCAATGTATTTTATCATCTAAAATGGATTAATGTTATTGAGGGAATCCTAAGAGCATTCATATCTATATTCAAATCAATGCTTACCTACACATTAACAATAAATTTTGTAATTTCCTAATTATTGGCTTCTATTATAAACAAGAACCTTCTTAGACACAAAATTTAGAGCTACAAGTTTTTCTGAAGATGATATTGTTGAATGGTGTTGTCATTTATGACAATGTCGGTTCTTGAATGCTCTTAATATTAGTCTTGATTGAAGCTCCAATGGTCGAGAAGCCCTGGAAAGACCTAGAAGCCCCACACTTATTGATGACTTCGACGATGAAGATCAATGGACTTGCTCCTAAAACCACTATCATTGGATTCTCCTCATACTGATTCCGATGGTATGTGGTACGCCATTTAGGAGATATGCTTGATAAAAAATGAAGCCCCTTCTTGTGGTTGAAGTCCCCTGATGTGGCAGCATATCATTGGCTGGAATATGGCCTATGTGGTACGTCATGAGGGTCCTTACGGTTTGGGAGATATGCTTGATAAAAAATGAAGCCCTTTCTTGTGGTTGAAGTCCCAAAGGGGGATGATGTGGCAGCGTATCATTAGCTAGAATATGGTCAAAGTCATGAAGATACAAAGGATATTTTACCAAGGGATTAAATTTAAATTTTAAGGTCACAAGAAAATTTTAATAGAGCATCGAAGGTTTGATCCCTAAAATGTTTTTGTTTTTGGGTCCAATTGAATTTCAAAATTTAAAATTTTAATTCCCTCAATGCGTAAGTTGGCTCTATTCAAAGCCTAGTCGATCGTTTCATCAAGTATAATTAGAGATCAATCCCTCTCTCAATAATGTATCAAACTAGCGTTCTTATGATCTGAGGCAGCTGTGGCCTTGCGTAATCCTGAAGATCCAAAACTGAAGGTCGAATCTCGAAGATCAGTTTGGGTTTTCGATTACATCTTTGGGCATGGCTTTTCGTTTGGGATTTGAATTGTTTTGCAGGAACTCTGAGGAAGTCCACATCATGAACAAGGAATTATACACCGCTTTCTGAAACATATCCTGAGGCATATCTATGACATGTTTTGAAGAAGAGATCAAGGATACTTGCAGAAGATCATTCGACAGTTCAGACTCCTTTCTGAGCACGTCTGGGGCATTTAACATATCTCATCTTTGCAGACTTGGGGTTTATTTTTGGTCTTGATGATTCATTACAACACTGTAACTTCTCTGTAAGTTCTCGGCCCTCTTAGGGCACAGGACATTGGCGTACATGCTACAAAATTTAAAGTAGGGAACAAACTTTGTTAAGTTTATACGTGCGTGATTTATATGAAGTCTGGAACAAAATCTGAACACTTACAAGCTGTTTATTAAAACCCCAGTGCGAATTCTTCTGAAGAACAAGGGTTTTTGTGACTGGAGATTACATGCATTAGAGATCTTCGAACCCTAAGGGACAAAGTGCAGAACTAGAGTTGAAGCTTCTTAATATATCGATTGGCAAATTCTAAAGCGATTTCAAGAACCAATATCAATGCTACAACAACTATACAACCCTTCTTTCTTGACATAAATTTTGTCTTGTTCTTTGATGTGAGGATTGAGGGAATATGCTTGATCCAGAATAGACTTGTGACTGCTTGATGCACTAATGTAATCTTCTTGTACAATAATTGCAACGAATTTCTGAAACTAATATACTTTAATTGCAGTATATTGACGTATGTATGATGTTTCAAAGACTTAAGAATTTATTATGTCTCCTCGATATGGGTGTCTGAAGCCAGAGGAAAACTGGTGCAAACATCTTGCTTCAGTGTGGACCACCACGTTCAGGACATCGCAAGAAGCAGCCTGGATTGAGCTATCATTACAGTGAACAAACAAGCAACGAACGAATTAGCAAGGATTTTCATGACAACCATAAAAAAACCTCAAGTATCATCATATTTGGCTCTCTGTCGCAGATAACCGACGTGCCTACTCTCCATAAATATTTTCATTTTAATGTGAAATTTTATACATATCGTGAGATTTACACTTATGGTTACATGTAAAAAAATTGGAGGTCCTGTTTGGAAACTAGCGGAGGTCACACCACATCGATTTAATTAAAACACATCTTGGAGACATGACAACAACATGACAGTCACGTGGATATGGAAACAAGTTTCTGACCTTTAAAGTATCATTTGGTAATAACAATAGAACATAATTTTTCGACTTTTCTATTGTGTTAAAGTCAGTTTTATTTTTTATATATATTCATTGTCCTCTCACTTTGTCGAACAATTCAATTAATAGAGCTTCAACAAACGTTTTGTTGCATTGAGGTAGTGGATTTTGTAGAATGGCACTTGTGAAGGGACATTATGTAAAACAATTAATCAATTATAAAGTTTAAAGTGATTTTTATGGTGTCATATTGATCCAAATAAAAATCGGGAATAAGCACTAAGATCAAAATTTAGAGGTTGTCTTAGGTTACTTGATTGTCAGAGTCAGTGCAATAATCATTGAGCAAAAGGAGGTCTAATTATTGTGAGCCAATGACATTTTTTACTAGTAGCAACAAGAAGTATGTTTGATAGAGTATAGAGGACAAAGCTTAGTGAAGAGTTGTATGACTGCCATAACTATCTAATGCATAAGGGTTTGTGCTAGAGTTTGTTCACATTAGGGTTTGATGAGAACATCTTGTTGCTGCTAGGGTTTATCTGTTGAATGTCTCCTTTAGTCGTGTTGATGTACTGAGTAGAATTAATTTAGTAGTGTTGAAAAAATGTAGCAAGAAAGGTTCAATTTGACTTTAGCCTTAGTTAAATTTAATAAATTGAATTTCCACATTAGCAAGATAACTTGGAGGCAGTTAACTAGTGTGGCATGGATCATATCACTCAATTAGCTTAGTAAATTTGAGTTAAAGGGCTTGGAGTTCAATTATGCATCTGTGTTTGCTAAATTTTAGTAATCTAGTTAAGTTATTTTTAGTTGTATTCAGTTAACTGACCTCGAACTATTGATAGAGTCAGATGAAAGTCAGTTGTGCAGTGGGACAATATTATAACTTAGAGATATGGTAGTTAACTAATCAATCAACCCAAAATAGTAGTGCATGCAAGGAATTCGAGTTCCTTAGTTAAGTGGAGATGACAAGGCAATGTAACATCGGTTGTAAACTAGTTTGAGTGTAAAGATGTTGCACGAGGTTAGGGAATCCATACTTGGGAATTACACAATCAATTTGGAGGAAATTCCTATCTTTTAGGGGCTAAGTTCCTCAGGATTTGCGCAAGGAAATAGGAGGCTTGGTGAGAAAATAATTGGCTAATCGTTGGCCATAGTTTCTCTTTGAGCAGAGAGAACAATTATTCTTTAACATGTTGAACTCAGAGATGGAGCTAGCAATTTTAATAGTTTCTCTATTCAATTGATTAATGCAAAGATGCTTGAGGGGTTTTTCCCAGTTGCGTTCCCTTAGAAATCACTGTGTATTTATGGTTTTTCTTATTTCACATCTATTCATGTTGTTCTAAAATCTTGTACCTTTGTTGTTGTAAGAGTCATGCGCTAGATGAGGGCCGAAGGTATGTAATTAGACTTGCACCATGGCTACTTGCAACTTGTTCTGAATGAATTCTCTTTCCTTTGCAAAGCACCCTATAGTAAGAGTGAGTCGCCAAGCTCAAAAGGAAATGAACCCTAACCCTTCTATTATTCAAGCGTTATCTGCTTCAGGGTGGTCGTAGAATTTCAGAGCTATTCTTTCAAGATTAATCATTTTAGTGCATACATCATTGAAGAGGTAAAGCTCTCTTTCATAGACAAGGCTTAAATGGAATGGGCTTCTTAGGAGGGGCTTTATGAAGTGAACATTGAAGAGCTTGTAGGAGGTAAGTTTTAATTCTTCATGCCTTGTATCCTAAGTAATGAGGACGATGCCCATGTGATGAATGTATTTGACCCTTTAATGTGCTAAAGGTCACTTCTTATGGATGCACAAATGGTTTGATGTCCTTACACAAGGTAATTGTTCCAAAAGACATCATGGAGAGCCCTTATGGTTGATGTCTAATTATCAACAACTAAAAAAAGGAATCCCATGACACCACCCCTTGGGGGGTTTAGCCTGGAAACTGGGGTTTTCATCTTCAATAACTTGAATTTCTCTCAAACTGTGAAGAACTACATGGCATGCCACATTACTGGAAACATCTCAATGAAGAGAATCCAACTAGATTGGTATGGATGTGGAAAAAATGATTTTCCATGTCATATTGGTCAATGAAAGTGGGGAATCTCCTGGTGTTGCTTGGGTTGACATCAATGACAACCACCTATCAACATAACTATCTCCCTTTCATCGCTTCTACTCCCAGTGTCATTTCCTATTTGACAGGAAATTCTAATACTTTTGAGTGCCTCCTTGGAAACGGTTCCAAATAAGAGTTTGTTAACTTGTAAGGACTCCATGTTTTATGCACAAGTACCAAAGTTCCTACCAATTCTTATGCCTATGCATGAAACCTATAGGTGGTGGCAGTCAAGATCTAGAGAGGTTAAATTAATCAAACTGGTGTGTCTATAAGTTTACCTAAATACTGGAGTTCAAATCTTAAGAGTTACACCCAATTGTAGACAAGATTTCCTATCAAGGTGTAATTTTGTAGCACTTTCTGCAATTCTACAACAATTTGTTGATTTCGCAGTAAGAATTTTTGATTTTGCATCCATAGTGCGACCACCCCTACAACACATTGATGCAAAGAACATGGCCCAAAAAAGTAAAGAAACATATTTAACACTAATCACACCAAAACACACCACACATATCACTTCGGTCGATCGTAATCTATAGAATAGTAATCAAATCAAAATGTTGCAAGAAAGAAACACATACATATATAAATAAATGATTGGTAAGAAAAATGTGCACAAAGCCTTACCTCAAATGAGCCCAACCCAAGGTTTGGGCTGCAACCAATCCTTAGATTATAAAAACAAGCTCAGCAGATCAGAACATGCATCCACATGTGATTGTATTATCAAACAAAATTATAATAGAGTCTCGATAGTGACATATTGTCATATGTTTATACATACATATTTATAGAGAGCAAAGGAATCTTTGTCCCAACAACTAATTAAATCCAAAGTCTACACTATCCAAATAATTTTCCTTGACTTCCAAAATAGGACCAGACACACTTGACATAAGTTACATATGAAATACTAATAAGATCCTTTGCGATGCAACAACTATTGTGTGTCGAGTCATCTATACTGTTACATCATTAATATTCAAGACATGAAACACTCCTTTCAGCTTGGAAAGAGAGGTGAAATTCATCTAAACCAATTGATTGGCTCATGAACAACAACTTAAAGAAAGATTCCAATGTCCTTGTATTAACTTATACTAAGATGCCAACTTCCGAGGGAAGATGCTTGTTATTGTTCCTCTCTTCTAACACCCTGTCGGTTCAAATGTGCCAACTGTCCCTGAATAGTTGGTGTTTGATCTATTATCCATCTGCGACCTTGAACACTGTAAATTAGTGCCTCTGATCCATTCAAATGTATATATAACTATATTATTAAGCCCCTCTTTTAACTAATTTCTAGTTATATTCTATAACGTGAAATAGAAAACCAATAAAACATGCATTGTACCTTAGCAGCTTGTGTTAAGCATAGGATTAGAAGTATTTGATAAAGGAAAGGAGAGGAATTAGTCAAAATAAGGGGAATGATTCTGTAGCAAAAAGGGTCCATTTCGCAGCTCATCAAGTATATTAGTATCTAGTCTAAAAAAGAATCATGCATGAGGAAAATATAACCTGTAGAAACAAAGGGATATATAATAATAATAATAATAATAATAATAATAATAATAATAACAACAATAAAATAATAATAATAATAATAATAACAATAAATAATAATAATAATAATAAGTAAATTTGTATTGCATAGAAGGGTCCATTAAAGACCTGTAACTAATTAAGGTTATAAGCATACAATTTTTGGGAGTTTAACCCTAAGGTATTAAAGACCTCACAAAGGTATCATATATATTTAAAAATAATTATGGTAGAAATAGAACATACATGGAATGTAATGTCTTCTTCAAAATGAGGATTAATGAGAGACGAATTAGCCTATCTAGCCCTATAGGCTATAATCTTGATAAAGAGGTAAAAACCCAACTTTTACCAATTTGGGGCAAAAGTTGGGTCGAAAGGGGCAAAGGAACCCAAAAGAAGGGGTTGTACCTACAATCCCTCACATCTTGAAGCCCATGGAGAAATCTATAAATAATAGAGGTCAAATCATCATCAAAGTGTGGATCATTTCATTTGTTAGCAGATAATCTCATTTTCTCTTTTTATTCCTCTACTCTATTCTAGCATAGGTTTGTTGAAGAAGATTTTCTGGTTTGAGTCCATCGAATTCTTTCCTGAGGCGACATGAAACAAGAAAAAACTTGGCCTTTCTTTCTTGAGATCAAACGAGTTTGTGGGGAGGAAAAATAATAGCGAACTTTATGAGAAGATAATGATCTTGTGATCAGCCGAAGGTATAATTCATTAGGGTTTTTGTACAATTACCCATGCTCTCAACTAATCTAATATCATGAACAACATTGTGACAGAGGCTTATGTAATAGTCGAATGGTGGATTCTCACATTCTGGAAACCCTATAGCAGATATGAGATCTAAACAAGTGATTCATGGACCCCCTGAAGAAAAGTCGAGACCCTGAGCCATACTTCGTGGATTCATGTAGCGGGTTCAACATTCTAAAGAAAATGTGGATTTTTATGTAACTAAGTATATGACACATGTGTTGAAGGAAGTGTAACTAGGTTCGGTCTTCATAAATGTACTTTTGATATTTGTACTTATTCAAGAAAAGAAATATAATTTTTGTAATATATGTCAATGAGTTTCTTGCTCATTGAAGTAGGTCTAGCACATGTCAAAGTGCTATAGGTGAATTAAAGAGTCAAAAGAATTATGTTGAAGACCTTAAGGGCATGTTACGTCATGTATAAATATATATTAAAGTCAAAGAGAAAAACCTCCAAGAAAATTCAAGTCTACTTCTATGCAAAGGCACCATCAAGAAGCTCCTTCAAGCATGCTATACTGTTAGGTCCCTATAATACTAGTGATTCCCCCATTACTACTGTCATTGTATCCCTTGTTATTATTGTTGTGCCCCTCTTGTCCCTATATTGTTATTATTGTGCCCCATAAAATCCCACTATTGTTATTTTGTGCCTTTATATTATTATTGTTAGGTCGGCTTAGTTATATTGTGACCCATTAGACTCCTATATATAGAAAAGGAGGTTTTGTCATTTGTATCATCCAAGAATTTTTCATTTGTGTAATGTAAAGGAGGTTTCCCCCTCGAAGAGGCTGAATTTTAAGGCGTTGATCTCTTTTTTATCTTTTTGCGAGCTGGTTTCCTAACATTTGGTATCAGAGCTTTGGATTCTAGGGTTTCGCTGCTCCAAATAGGTCATCATGGAATTTTCACTATAACTTTTTTTTTCTGCGATGTTTCAGAAGGGAAAAATAAAACCCATTTGAGAAGAAATTGTGCTGAACCTCGGGTCCGAATTTCAGAGATTGTCTCGCTATATTTTTGGAGATATGATTTGAGGAAGTTAGGGTTTTTGCAAGCTCCATAATCTAAGCTAAAACATGTCATCATGGGATTTTCACTATAACTCTTTCGCTACGAAGTTTCAGAAGCTAAAACAAAAACCTATTTGAGAAGAAATCAGTTTGAACCTTGGCTTCGAATTTTAGATCTTGTATCACTAGATTTTTGGAGATATAGTCTGAGGAAGTTAGGGTTTTTGCAGATCCCCGAATTACATTCCAAAAAGGTCACCGTGGGAAAATCGTCATAACTGTCTCTCTGAGCATAAGATTGAAATTTCATAAGAAGTTATAGAAAGAGGACGGACGATATTTTTTTTTTTTAATATATTTTTCAAATCCAAATGTCAAAACAATGACATGTGGCACTTCATACAAGTTCGCACTTTGGAAAAGGTATATAACCAGGTCATCTTGGGAGATTGTGCATAAATATTTCTTAGAGAATCCAATTTCGATCAGACTGGTGGCATTGGAAAGAGGATATAGAGGGATATGGCAAGTCACAATTTCAGAACTTGAAGAGCTGAAATCACAGAAATACATCAGATTCAATATTAGGCTCCTACAAAGTGAAAAAAAAAGTGTGTAGTGTTTTTTCAATTTTTGCATAAGCTTGGTTTGAAAAATTAGTTTGAAGGAATTCAAAGGGCATAGTTAAGCATTATTATCGGTAATTGATGCCCCGAAGAAAGAAAATGGAAACACCTAGTAAGCAACCTGAAAGCTCTGGCATGACTCATGAAGAAGAGGAAGAAATGCAATATGATATATCAAAATTACAAGACCAAGTACAACAAATGTCACTTGCACCAAAGGTAACAGAATCTAAGATGGATGATTTAAAGAAAGACGTAGAAGCTAAGATGGATGGTTTAAATAAAGGTGTGGAAGCTAAGATGGATGGTTTAAAGAAAGGCGTAGAAGCTAAGATGAATGGCGTGGAAGCTAAGAAGAATGGCATGGAAGCTAAGATGGATGGCGTGAAAGCTAAGATGGATGGCATGGAAACTAAGATGGATGATTTGAAGATAGATTTGAAGACAGGCATGGAAGATTTGAAGATAGATTTGACAAAGTTTCTACAAGAAATGCTTACTAATGGCGAAAGGGTAGTAAAGGAAACTCATGATGGGAACAAAATAAATGTTAATCATGATTTCATAGACTCTAACGTTGGATTGAAGAACCACATGTTCCAAAGATCGATATGAGGAAGTTTGATGGCAAGGATCCCGGAACATGGATACTACAAATGGAGCAATTTTTCGATCTCCATAATGTGCAAAACACACAAAAGGTATTTATTGCAACTTTATATTCGGAACCAAATCAGTTTGTATGGTATCAATGGCTTTTCTCTCGTAAACAAATTGTCACTTGGGCTATTTTTACGGATGAAACGATAGCACATTATGAGGATACAAAAAGCAACACTTTTTTTAACCAATTGATGAATCTCAAACAAAAGGGTTCAATTGATGGAGCACATTGAGGACTTCCAAAACTTGAATATAAGGGTAAAAGATATTCCAGAGGAACATAGGATTGATATGTTCATAGGAACTTTAAAAGATAACATCCAACATGAGGTTCACCTTTGAGAACTAGATTCATTGGAGAAGGCATTTAGGTTGGCAAGAAAAATGGAAAGCAAAATTATGGCAACAAGGAAGCCTACCACTCACAATCATAAACATGGAAGTGTTGCTGCCCCTAGCCATCCACATCCTACAAGGTTGACACCACAACAATAGGAAGAAAAAAGAGCAAAAGGGCTTTGTTATAGTTGTGATAGCAAATACACTAAAGGTCATAAGTGTGCCGAGAAGAAATTATTTTACATTGATTGTGAAGAGGAGGAAGAAAATGAACAAGAAACGTCAAAAGAAGAGGATATACACCAGGAAAAAACCCTAGAAAAAGAAGAAATGAATCTGACCATATCTTGTAATGCATTGGCTGGAATTACCACTCCTCAAACTATTAAGATAGAAGAGCATATCAAGAAGAAAATGGTAATAGTTTTGATTGATTCGGGAAGTACCCATAATTTTATTCATTATAAGATAGCCAAAGAATTGAATTTCTTCCTATATCCAGCACCAGAGTGTCAAGTGATGGTTGCAAGTGGAGGAACCATAAATTGCTCAGGAAAGTGCCATAATATCAAGCTATCCATGGGAGAATATGCATTGAATATCCCAATGATTTCCATTCCAATGGGTGGTGCTGATGTTGTACTAGGAGTCCAATGGCTACAATCCTTGGGTACAATAGCTTTTACTTTTCAAGAACGTTTCATAGAATTCTCTTCAGAAGGAAAGGAAATTGAATTAAGGGGTATTGCACGGAAACCAGGAAAGATAATAAGCTCTAATGGAATGCCAAAGCTTCTAAAGAAATAACAATGAGGCATAATTGCATAATTATGTTCACTAGAGGTTTCCACATCGAAATCATCCATTTCTCCAGATCTCCAAAAAGTTTTAGACAATCATTCCAAGGTATTTGAGACTCCCAAAGGCCTCCCACCTATTCGTGATCATGATCATGCTATCAATTTGATTCCTAGAAGTGTTCCTCCAAACATCAGGCCTTACAGATATCCCTATGTCCAAAACAGTGAAATTGAACGTATGGTTGCAGAAATGCTAGAGGCTGGTATAATTCAACCTAGTCAAAGTTTTTTCTTTGCTCCAACAGTCTTGGTTCACAAGAAGGATGGATCATGTTGGGTCCCTATAATACTAGTGATTACCCCATTACTATTGTAGTTATACCCCTTATTAATATTGTTGTGCCCCAATTGCCCCCATATTGTTATTACTGTGCCCGATAGAATCCCTCTATTGTTATTTTTGTGGTTTTATATTATTATTGTTAGGTCGGCTGGATTATATTGTGACTCCTTAGACTCCTATATACATAAAGGACGTTTTTTCATTTGAATCATCCAAGAATTGTTCATTTATGTAATGTAAAGGAGGTTTCCCCCTTGAAGAGGCTGAATTCTAAGGCGTTGATCTATCTTTTCTATCTTTTCTTGAGCTGGTTTCATAACTTCTTTGCTTAAGCTTGGTTTGAAAATTTATTTTGAAGGAATTCAAAGGGCATAATAGAGCATTATTATCGGTAACTGATGCCCCGAGGAAAGAAAATGCAAACACCTAGTAAGGAACCTGAAAGCTCTAGCATGACTCATGAAGAAGAAGAAGAAATGCTATATGATATATCAAAATTACAAGAACAAGTGCAACAAGTGTCACTTGCACAAAAAGCAACAGAATCTAAGATGGATGGTTTAAGGAAAGATGTAGAAGCTAAGATGGATGGTTTAAAGAAAGGTGTAGAAGCTAAGATGGATTGTTTAAAGAAAGGCATAGAAGCTAAAATTGATGGCATGGATGATAAGATGGAAGAATTGAAGATAAATATGAATAAGTTGCTACAAGAAATGGTCATTAAGGGTGAAAGGGTACTAAAGGAAACTCATGATGAGAACAAAAGAAATGTTAATCATGATTCCATAGACTCTAATGTTGGATCGAAGACTCACCATATTCCAAAAATCGATATGAGGAAGTTTGATGACAAGGATCCCGCCACATGGATATTACAGATGGAGCAATTCTTCGATCTCAATAATGTGCAAAATACACAAAAGGTACGTATGGCAACTTTATATTTGGAACTAAATCAATTTGTATGGTATCAATGGCTTTGCTCTCGTAAACAATTTATCACTTGGGCAATTTTTATGGAAGAATTGATAGCACATTATGAGGATACAAAAAGCAACACATTTTTTAGCCAATTGATAAGTATCAAACAAAAGGGTTCAATAATGGAGCACATTGAGGAGTTCCAAAAATTGAACATAAGGGTAAAAGATATTCCAGAGGAGCATAAGATTGATGTGTTCATAGGGTCTTTAAAGGATAATATCCAACATGATGTTCGCCTTTGGGAACCTGATTCATTAGAGAAGGCATTCAGGTTAGCAAGAAAAATGGAAAGCAAAATTATGGCAACCAGGAAGCATACCACTCACAACTATAAAGACGAAAGTGTTGTTGCCCCTAGTCTTCCACAACCTATAAGGTTGACACCACAAAAATTGGAAGAAAAAAGAGCAAAAGGGCTTTGTTATAGTTGTGATAGCAAATACACTAAAGGTCATAAGTGTGCTGAGAAGAAATTATTCTACATAGATTGTGAAGAGGAAGAAGAAAAGGAGCAAGAAAGGTCAAAAGAAGAGGATATACTCCAGGAACAAAGCCTAGATGAAGAACAAATAAATTCGACCATATCTTGTAATGCATTGGTGGGAATTACCACTCCTCAAACCATCAAGATAGAAGGACAAATCAAGAAGAAAAAGGTAATAGTGTTGATTGATTTAGGAAGCACCCACAATTTTATTCATTGTAAGGTAGCAAAAGAATTGAATTGCTTCCTATATCCAGCACCAGAGTGTCAAGTGATGATTGCAAATGGAGGAACAATAAATTGCTCTAGAAAGTGCCATAATATCAAGCTATCCATGGGAGAATATGTATTGACTAGCCCAATGCTTTCCATTCCAATGGGAGGTGCTGATGTTGTACTAGGAGTCCAATGGCTATAATCCTTGGGTACAATAGCTTTTAATTTTCACAAACTTTTCATCAAATTTTCTACGGAAGGAAAGGAAGTTGAATTAAGGGGTATTGCAGAGAAACCAGGAAAGATAATTAGCTCTACTGGTATGACAAAGCTTCTAAAAAAGACGCAAAGAGGTGTAATTGCACAATTATGTTCGCTAGATGTTTCCACATCGGAATCATCTATTTCTCCAAATCTCCAAAAAGTCTTGGACAATCATTCCAAGGTATTTGAGACTCCCAAAGGTCTCCCACCTATGCGTGATCATGATCATGCTACTCATCTGATTCCAGGAAGTGTTCCTCCAAACATCAGGCCATACAGATATCCGTATGTCCAAAAGAGTGAAATTGAACATATAGTTGTAGAAATGCTAGAGGCTGGTATAATTCAACCGAGTCAAAGTTCTTTCTCTGCTCCAGTAGTATTGGTGCACAAGAAGGATGGATCATGGTGCATTTTTTCGGATTATAGGGAGCTCAACAACCTCACTATTAAAGATAAGTTCCCCATTCCTGTCATTGATGAATTACTGGATGAATTGCATGGATCAATTTGCTTCACCAAGTTGGATCTTCGTTTAGGATATCATCAAATTAGAATGAAGACTGAAGACATTCCGAAAACAACATTTAGAACTCATGAGGGTCATTATGAATTTTTGGTCATGCCTTTTGGCCTTACCAATGCACCTTCAACATTTCAAGGTTTGATGAATTCGATTTTCAAACCATTCCTTAGAAAATTTGTGTTAGTATTTTTTGATGATATACTAATCTACAACAATTCTTGGAAGGATCATGTTGGACATGTTGACAGGGTGCTACAACTATTGGAGGAGAAATAATTATATGCAAAAAGGTCCAAATGTTTCTTTGGAGTCCAGGATTTGGAATATCTGGGTCATATTGTATCTCATGAAGGAGTTAAGGTAGACCCTAGCAAAATTAAAGCCATTAAGGAATGGAAAATCCCCATATCCATAAAGCATCTGCGAGGATTTCTCGGGTTGACAGGGTATTATTGCAAGTTTGTCAGAAATTATGGGAGAATAGCAGCACCTCTAACAACATTATTGAAGAAAGATGCATTTTCATGGACTCCGGAAGCAACAAAGGCCTTTGAACATCTTAAAGAGGCAATGTGCCAAGCACCGGTCTTAGCTACACCAGACTTCACAAAAACCTTTATTGTGGAATGTGATGCTTCAGGAAATGGAATTGGTGCTGTTCTAATGCAAGATGAAAGACCCATTGCTTTTGAAAGTTTTCCAATCAAGGGAAAGTTTTTAAGCAAAGCTATTTATGAGAAGGAAATGTTGGCAATACTCCATGCACTTAAGAAATGGCGACCCTACCTAATGGGAAGACACTTCAAGGTAAAAACGGATCATGATAGCCTTAAATAATTTTTAGAACAAAGATTATCCTCTGAAGAGCAACAAAAGTGGGTCACAAAGATGTTGGGTTATGACTTTGAAATCATCTACAAAAAATGGAAGCAAAATGTGGTGGCAGATGCACTCTCAAGAAAGGATGAGTATGTGGAAGCATTGTTGTGCACCATTTCTATTATCCAACCAGATTGGATAAACGAAGCAAGGGAGGAATGGAAGAATGACGAAGAAGTGTGGGCACTTATTCGAAAGTTACAACAAGATTCCAGTACGTCTGATACATTTAGCTGGAAAAATGATTCGTTATGGTACAAAGATCGCTTATACCTCTGTAAGAATTCCCAGCTAAAACAAAAGATTCTTATGGAATTGCACACTTCTCCCTTAGGAGGGCACTCAGGATTTTTAAAAACTTACCACAGGGTTAAGAAGGAATTTTTTTGGGATGGCCTTAAATCAGATATTCAAAAGTTTGTGGCGCAATGTTTGGTTTGCTAACAAAATAAAGTTGAAACAATTAAGACACCGGGTCTATTACAACCTTTATCCATTCCAAGCCAACATTGGGAGGAGGTTTCAATGGATTTTATCACAGGTTTACCAAAGTCTGAGGGAAATAGTGTCATCATGGTGGTAGTTGACAGACTTACCAAGTATGCACACTTTTGTGCATTATCACATCCATTTAAAGCCAATACAGTTTCTACTGCATTTATGGAAACAATTCAAAAGAAACATGGAAACCCAAAGATTATTGTAAGTGACAAAGATCCCATTTTCACTGGAAATTTTTGGACAGAATTATTTTCTTGTCTTGGTACTCAGTTAGCTCATAGCTCATCTTATCATCCTCAATCTGATGGGCAAACTGAGATAGTAAACAAATGTTTGGAAGGATATCTTCGTTGCTTTGTATATGATAAACAGACACAATGGGTCAAATGGTTGCCTCTAGCTGAATGGTGGTATAACACTTCCTTCCATACAGCAACAAAAATGACCCCATTTATGGCACTTTATGGGCATCAACCACCATCCATCACATCATATTTAAGAGAAAATTCTAAGGTTTAGGCAGTGGAACATCACATCGAACATCAACAGCAAGTCCTCCAACTCTTAAAGGATAACCTCGTGTTGGCACAAAATAGAATGAAACAACATGCAGATCAACATCGCAGTGAATGAAGTTTTGATGTAGGTGATTGGGTATTCCTACGGCTACAACCATATAAGCAAATGTCCCTCAAGCAAGCTAAGAAGGATAATAAATTATCACCAAAGTATTATGGTCCGTACAAGGTGTTGCAAAAGATTGGTACTATGGCATACAAATTGGAGCTTCCTGCAGCTTCTCGATTGCACCCAGTTTTCCATGTTTCATGTTTAAAGAAGGTTATAGGCGACAAGCTCCCAGTTCAAACAATATTGCTAGAACTTGACAAGGAAGGAAAAATTATATTGGAATCGGAAGCAGTCACAGAAACAAGAACTCGACAGCTACGAAATCGATAAATTTCAGAGTATCTTATCAAGTGGAAGAACTTATCCACTGAAGATTCCACATGGGAGGATGAGAATTTTATGCAGAAGTATCCAGAACTACTCAAGCGTTGAGGACAACACTTTTTTGAAGGAGAGGGGCATGTTGGGTCCCTATAATACTAGTGATTACCCCATTACTATTGTAGTTATACCCCTTATTAATATTGTTGTGCCCCTATTTCCCCCATATTGTTATTACTGTGCCCCATAGAATCCCTCTATTGTTATTTTTGTGGCTTTATATTATTATTGTTAGGTTGGCTGGATTATTGTTATATACCTAGGGGGGATAATATGGGGTACCAAGGGAGGTACCCAAGGTAATAATGGGATGGGCCATAGTAACAAATAATGTGGTTAACCCATATCATGTAAGGGACCACAAGTAGTTAGTAATAAGGTAATGGACCCATGGTATTCCACGTCAAGGAATATAGTGAAGGATTATTGTATGAACAAGCATATGGCTTGTGGAGTGTTCTCCTTAATTAAGGAGTGAATATGGTGTTACCCTACCTTAAGGGTTTTGATCAATAAAGAATCATTTCATATTATTTCTGGGTTTATTTGCATTATCTTATATTTTCATATCAGATCTATAATATTTCTGGGTTAGATCTATAACAAGTGGTATCAAAGCACTTTCTTGGGCACAAAAGTGGAGATTTTTTTTTTTTAAATTTTTTGCAGGATTTCGGGGGCGACGAGTTGCAGATCAGATCTGTACGTTTTGGTGCAAAATATGCAAAATATAATTACAGATCTATATTATTTGTGAAAAAATAGCCGATTTCAAAAAAAAATCGGTTGAATCGGAGTCCGGATGAAGGAGATATTGCTGATCTAAAAATCAATGGGGTTGCAGACAATTTTTCAGGGCAACGAGTTTGCGGCACAGATCTGGACGTCCTGGTACACGATCTGCAAAATATAATTGTATATCTGGAAAATTTGTGAAAAAATACCTAATTTCAAAAAAACAATCAGTCGAATCAGAGTCCGGATGAGGGAGATATCGCTGATTTAGAATCAGCTCTTTTTTGCAGAAATTTTGGTGACGACGGGAGAGTTGCAGCACAGATCTGAAATTTTAGTGCCAGGATCAAGATTTCTATCACATGGATAGATGCAGAATGATTGTTCCATTTATGAAAACAGGTCATAATAGGGATTCTGAGCAATATTGACTAAACTGTGACAATTTCAAATTTTCGCCAAGTAAGTGAATTTTTTTAGAACCCTCTTCATGGCGGTTCTATGTTTTACAGGAAAAGATAATGGTCCTACTATTGAAGAATACATAAAAACACACAAGTTATTATGGACACGTCATTGGAGAACTTTTGTAGTGTTTAATTTTGAAGATGAGGCAGCCACATGGTGGGGATTACTTAACCAAAAGAAGTGTTCCAACCTGCCCGATGAAGAATTTGAAAAATTACTTTTAGACAGATGGTCTCATGCCAGAAAACAAGATAAAGAGAAACATGTGGGGCTATTTCCTTCTGGTATATCCTTATTGCAGGTTCATGGATTGATTCAGAAAGAGAAGATCATTGTTTCTATATATCCTAGTTGCAAGCATAATTTTATCAATGTTAATTTGGTAAAAAAATTGCAAGTTCCAGAAAAACACATTGAAAACACACAGGTGGATGATGAGGATGTGCTATTGTATAAGGATTTGAAGATTTCTATGGATAAGTATGTGTTGCGTGGTGATTTTTATGCTTCAGATATAGATAACATGGATGTTGTTTTGGGATACCCTTGGATGGAATTCGTGGGTACTATCAATATTAATGTACAGAAGAAATTCCTGAAGCTCTGGTATAAAAAGAAGAAAATTATATTACAGGATATTTTCGTTAATAAACAGGTAGAGTCCAAGGAGACTGAAGCAGAAGATGTTCCAAGGTCTGGCATATTAGATGATGAGCAAGTGATGAGCGACAATCAAACACAAACAGAGGCTGAAGCCGAAAATGTAACAGGTGCTGACACATCTGATGAGGGTTCAGTGGTTGAAGTCATATTGGAAAAGAAGACATCACAACAGGCACCACAACAGGGTGAATTAAAGAAAAAGACACCGTGGGTTAAAACTTCAACATATCATCACCCACATCACACCGCAAGAAAAAAACCAACAAGATGGCAACCAATTAGCCACAAGGACAACAACCCTCATATGACGGATAGCGAGGAGCAACGATCCACCTACTACACACAGAAGAGCTGCCACGGTCAACTTCCATCTCAAGCGAGCGAGGCACCAGCGAGATCAAGGGTTCACCTTTCTCTTGGATGGCTAGATGCACGTTCATGGTACCAATGGACTACTCTTTTGAGTATATCTTATTAGTTGTGTTCTTCCCATGTTTCGTGGACGAAACATGCTAAGGGGGGTGGAATGTTATATACCTAGGGGGGATAATATGGGGTACCAAGGGAGGTACCCAAGGTAATAATGTAATAGTGGGATGGGCCATAGTAATAAATAAGGTGGTTAACCCATATCATGTAAGGGACCACAAGTAGTTAGTAATAAGGTAATGGGCCCATGGTATTCCACGTCAAGGAATATAGTGAAGGATTATTGTATGAACATGCATATGGCTTGTGGAGTGTTCTCCTTCCTTAAGGAGTGAATGTATGGTGTTACCCTACCTTAAGGGTTGAATCAATAAAGAAGCATTTCTATCTATTTCTATCTTATTGTTTCTGGGTTTATTTCCATTATCATATATTTCTGGGTTAGATCTACAACAAGTGGTATCAGAGCTACAACAAGTGGTATCAGAGCTACAACAATTATATTGTGACTCCTTAGACTCCTATATATAGAAAGGAGGTTTTGTCATTTGAATCATCCAAGAATTGTTCATTTATGTAATGTAAAGGAGGTTGCCCCCTCGAAGAGGCTGGATTCTAAGGCGTTGATCTATCTTTTCTATCTTTTCTTGAGCTGGTTTCATAACAGATCATGGCGCACATGTTTAGATTATAGGGAGCTCAACAAGCTCACTATTAAAGATAAATTTCCCATTTCTGTCATTGATGAATTATTGGATGAATTGCATGGATCAATTTACTTCACCAAGTTGGATCTTCGTTCAGGATATCATCAAATCAGAATGAAGACTGAAGACATTCCAAAACAACATTTAGAACTCATGAGGGTCATTATGAATTTCTGGTCATGCCTTTTGGCCTTACTAATGCACCTTCTACATTTCAAGGTTTGATGGATTCCATTTTCAAACCCTTCCTTAGAAAATTTGTGTTAGTATTTTTTGATGATATACTAATCTACAACAAGTCTTGGAAGGATCATGTCCAACATGTTGACATGGTGTTCAAACTATTGGAGGAGAAAAAATTATATGAAAAAATGTCCAAATGTTTCTTTGGAGTACAAGAGGTGGACTACCTGGGTCATATTGTATCTCATGAAGGTGTTAAGGTAGACCCTAGCAAAATTAAAACCATTAAGGAATGGAAAATCCCCACATCCATAAAGCATCTACGAGGATTTCTCAGGTTGACAGGGTATTATCGCAAGTTTTTTAAGAATTATGGGAGAATAGCACTACCTCTAACAACATTATTGAAGAAACATGCATTCTCATAGACTCCAGAAGCAACGAAGGCCTTTGAACATCTTAAAGAGGCAATGTGCCAAGCACCAGTCTTAGCTACACCTAGCTTCACAAAAACATTTATTGTGGAATGTGATGCCTTAGGAAATGGAATTGGTGCTGCTTTAATGCAAGAACAAAGACCCATTGCTTTCGAAAGTCGTCCAATCAAAGAAAAGTATTTACACAAAGCTATTTATGAGAAGGAAATGCTAGCAATACTACATGCACTTAAGAAATGGCGACCCCTACCTAATGGGAAGACACTTCAAGGTAAAAACAGATCATGATAGTCTTAAATACTTTTTGGAACAAAGATTATCTTCAGAAGAGCAAGAAAAATGGGTCACAAAGATGTTGGGCTATGACTTTGAAATCATCTACAAAAAAGGGAAGCAAAATGTTGTGGCAGATGCTCTCTCAAGAAAGGATGAGGATGTGGAAGCATTTCTTTGCACCATTTCTATTATCCAACTAGATTGGATAAACAAAGCAAGGGATGAATGGAAGAATGACGAGGAAGTGTGGGAACTCATTCAAAAGATACAACAAGATCCAGGTACATCTGATACATTTTGCTGGAAAAATGATTCGTTATGGTACAAGGATCGGTTATACCTATGTAAGAATTCCCAACTCAAACAAAAGATTCTTAGGGAATTGCACATCTCTCCCTTAGGAGGGCACTAGGTTCGGTCTTCATAAATGTGCTTTTGATATTTGTACTTATTCAAGAAAAGAAATATAATTTTTGTAATATATGTCAATGAGTTTCTTGATCATTGAAGTAGGTATAGCACATGTCAAAGTGCTATAGGTGAATCAAAGAGTCAAAAGAATTATGTTGAAGACCTTAAGGGCATGTTACATCATGCATAAATATATATTAAAGTCAAGGAGAAAAACCTGCAAGCAACTTCAAGTCTACTTCTATGCAAAAGCACCATCAAGAAGCTCCTTCAAGCATGCTACACCACCATAGAAACTATCCAAATCCTACTCAACAAATCGGCCTCCAAACAACCCTCAAATTCAGCCTACAAAAAAGGTGACAAGTCGGCCTTCTAGTCGGCCTAAATGGAGGGAAAAACCTCTATATATAGAGGTTGTTCACTCCTTTATAACACAAAAAAGGATCTCTATAAGCGAAGACAAGGAGCTGAGATTAGAGTGAGACAAGCCGAAGATAAAGAACCTCTAGTGCAGCAAAGGAGGGAGAAGTCTAAGCGAAGATTGAAGGACTATTTCTAGGGAAAAACATAGTCACATGTGCGAAAAAAAGGAGGGATTTATGTGGAAATATCAACAACAATATAATGATCCCATACTTCTCATTGTTTGGGATTGAAACTTAGGCCTATAAAGCCTTTCATTGGAGTGAAGAAGAGACTCTCACATACGAAGGAGAAAGGAACCAAATATACCATGAAACCTCCCACACGTGCGAGATTTAGGGCTACAATACTGCCACATCAAGTCTGCAATCTTACATGAAGAAGAAGCTCGATTGGTGAAGAGAAGAAAAACATCATCCTATGTGAGTAGGCACACTTAGGATCAAGAAGAAACATCTCTTCTAGAACTAGCATAAGAAAGCCTACCACCAAGGATTAGGAGAACAAAGTCCCGGAAGAAGGAGGACGAAGTGCCGGAAAACAAAGTGTCAGAAGAAGTGTCAGGGAATAAGGTGCAGAAAGAAGGAAGGACTTGACTTGTGCTTGGAGGATACTCTTGTCAGGTGTCTAGGGTTTAGCATTGATCAATATAAGCTTCAATAAGAGAAATTCACTCAAGGGTTTTCCTCTCAAGGGAAGAGAGGGTTTGACCCTGGCAGAGAGCCAACTTTATGTGTTCTTGTTTTTATGTTTTGGTAGCAATTTGATGAAGTACACACATATGCACTAATAAAAAAAAGAATAAGAATAAGCTAATAAGGAAAAGTAAAAATACTCCACAAATTGTTATAAAGTAACGAAGAATCACACTACACTACTTTTCCATAATATTCTTCAAGATGGTATGAAAGCTAAGGTGACACATCAAGAAAAGGGAAACTCAAGAACGGTCATCAAGGAGAAGCATCTACAAAGTTGAAACATCAAGCCTAGAAGTCTCAATCACTTCAAGGACAAGAAGGGTATACAATCCATCATTCATTAAGGAGGTCTACAAAGCTAGAAGAAGAGCCTTACATAAAGGCACCTACAAAGAAGAGAAGATTGAAGCAGGACCTACATCAAGCTACAAGTCATCAAGCAAATTTCGTCATCAAGAAAGTCCACTTGAAGAAGGCAACCTGAAGAACATCAAGATCTTAGGAAGGCAAGCCATCAAGTCTTCAAGGAGGAAGAAAACCCATTACATCTCAAAATCTATCGAGTAAGTACATGTCCCCTTCTGAGTATACATCAAGGTCTTTTTGCGAAAGAAATAAATTGGTAGGTACCATTAACTTTCTTGTATGGAAGAAGAGGATTGATCTAATTCTCAAGGAGAATGAATTCCTAGAACATTTCAAAGGGAATATCATTGTTCCTGCTAAGGAACAAACTCAAGCCTTAGCCAAGTACAATAAGGATGAGACAAGAGCTCAAAGGATTATGATAGAATCAATCAAAGACTCTCTCATTCCCTATGTCTCCAAATTTGAGACATCGAAAGAAATTTATGATAAGCTAGTAGAGCTATTCTCGGTATCCACAACTGGAGAAGTAATATCTCTAAGGAATGAATTGTACAAGATGAAGATAACAAAGAAGGGAATATCTCCCTACATGAAAATGTCTGAAGTGAGAGATCAACTTCAAGAGCTTGGGGAAGTCATGTCTGACAAAGAGATGACAACGGTAGTACTCAATGCTCTACCTAAGGATTGGGGCAAATTCACATCAAGCATATATGCCAAGAAGGAAGCAACCACTCTCAGTGAAATGTGGTCTCTATGTAGGACAAAGGAAACCGGACTTAAGGCAAAGGAAGATGTGGGATCAAAGGAGAAAGCATTTTCTACCATGGCCAAGAGAAAGGGTAAATTTGGCAAATTTTGTCCACAAAGAACAAACAACAAAGACATGTCCAAAATCCAATGTTTTGGATGTCAAGAATATGGACACTACAAAAGGAATTGTCCTAAGCTTAAGAAGGATGACAACAAAAAAAGAAAGAGGGAAGAAGCTCACATGACTCAAGAGGTGAAAGAATAAGAAAATCAAAAGAAGGAAGATCATTCATATCTCTACTATGACTAGGTCAAACTCTTTTCTTCTTTCAAGGTTTTGAGTAGGATAGGAGCATGTAGGAATAGAATAAAATTACATAACTAGAAACATCTAGAAGCATAATGTACATAAAATTCTATATACTCATGAAGATGTAGCATTTATAATAAGAATAAAGATGCATGGATAGAAATATCCTCTAGAATATAGGAGCATGGTATATATAGCTCAATATATTCATGTAGAAAAAGCAAACCTAGTATAGGACCTCATCCACAATGAAAGAAAATTGATCATGATTAAGAATCTTAGAAGACCTGCATCATCAAAAGGAAAGGAACATTTTCAAGGCAAGGGTATCTAATTCCTATGACAGAATCTTCAAAAGAAGGTTCACGAACCAAAGCAGATGTCTCATTGGGAATCCCATTCATGGGATTTAAGAAAAGGATGATATACAAGCAAGCTAAGATGAAGCAAGAAGGGCCACACTAAGGACAACCAAATGAAGCTAAGATGATCAAAGGAGAATCAATATGAGGTATGTATGCATCAAAGTTTATTCATTTGTATATTATTTAGTCATGGGAATAGTTCTATAACATGATCAAGTATGAAAGAATCTCTTTCACCAAGATCATGCTTGAAGGCATGTACTACAATGAAATGAAGGCCAACAAAAGAATATTCTCACATAAGGAGTATAAGATTGCTAACTACGAAGCAATAAGAAATGTTGACTAGTCCAGGAAGCAAGCAATGAAGAAATGATCTCACAAGAAGCATAAGATGGTTGACCTATCTATCTAATAGGAAGCAAATGAAGAAAGAGATAAAGCATGTGAAGAACACCATGATCACTGAGAATCACTATTTGACAATATACTCTGAAGATATCTCCCGTAAGAAGGCAGGACAACTCTGACGAAGGAAGGAAGGACCCTTGACACCTATGAAGGCCTTAGAGATATGAAAGATGCAGATAATTGATTCTACTCTACAAAGATGTGGTGATGAAGAAGCGATCCAACAAAAGAAAAAAAAAGAAATGTTGAAGCAATATTAGGATGAAGTCATGATGGGCTACTAGGTTGGAGAATGTAAACAAGAAAGTACAACAAAGCATCCATGAGAAGAGTCTTCCAAAGCATGTACAAATGAAAAAAGAGTATCCAGATGATGAAACCTAATGTATGGCAAGAAAGAATTTCCACGAAGGAAGAAATGACATGACAAACCACGAAGGAAAGTGATTGATGGAAGGTGCCCTACCTATAAGAAGTTCGAACAAAGACTTCATGACATCAAAGAAAGAAGGAAATCAAGTAGCTAAAGAACCCATGAAGAAGAAGTTGTTGACGAAGGAAAGAGTCCCTAGTTCAGAGGGAGCTCTAACAGGTCCTTGATCAAGAGGGAGTTTTGGATCACCCCTGATTACAAAGGAGTGACAATTGTGTTTTTCCATTTCATGGGTCATGCACTAGATCAGGACTAACAACCGTAAGTCTAGATGAAGGCCATGAATGGAAATGTAGACAAAATATAGACACAACATTCTTGTCTTCACTTGGGAAGAAAGAATGGGAGGAATGGGTAATCATCTGGCATCTGATACTCTTTGAGGATGTGTAGGGAATCCAATACAGGAGTAGGCAAGGGGACCATTATTCTTTGAGGGTTGGGAACCCAAGACAAGAATAGCCCTAGAAGGTCATACTCAATGAACACCCCGGTGGGTATGTACCTTGAGAGACAATGATTGAAGGTGTCTATCAATCATTGGTCTCGCCAGCATTGTAGCTCATGATCTCATGAATAGATGGAGCTGTTAATCAAGGCCTTGCACTATGACGATGTTGATGGATATGATGTTATAACAGATGGATTGCTAATATGGTTTCTCTTATGTCAATTCTTCAAAGGTTGATAATATCCAAACACCGTGTAATGTTGTATGAATACCTCCCTAGTTAAGAGGGAGTGTTGAAGGAAATGTAACTAGGTTCGGTCTTCATAAATGTACTTATGATATTTGTACTTATTCAAGAAAAGAAATATTATTTTTATAATATATGTCAATGAGTTTATTGCTCATTGAGGTAGGTCTAACACATGTCAAAGTGCTATAGGTGAATCAAAGAGTCAAAAGAATTATGTTGAAGACCTTAAGGACATGTTACATCATGTATGAATATATATTAAAGTCAAAGAGAAAAACCTCCAAGCATATTCAAGTATACTCCATGAAAAGGCACCATCAAGAAGCTCCTTCAAGCATGCTACACCACCATAGAAACTATGCAAAATTTTCTCAACAAATCGGCCTGTCCACTCCTCTATAACACAGAAAAAGGATCTCTGATACAAGCCGAAGATAAAGAGCCTCTAGTGCAGCGAAGGAGGGAGAAGTCTAAGCGAAGATTGAAGGACTGTTTCTAGGGAAAAACACAATCACATGTGCGAAAAAAACGAGGGCTTTCTATGGACATATCAACAACAATATAACAGTCCCATACTTCTCATCATTTGGTCTTGAAACTTAGGCCTATAAAGCCTCTCATTGGAGCAAAGAATAGACTCTCACATATGAAGGAGAAAGGAACCAAATATACCACGAAACCTCTCACACATGCTAGATTTAGGGCTGCAGTGCTACCACATCAGGTCTGCAATCTTACATGAAGAAGAAGATTGATTGGTGAAGAGAAGAAAAGCATCATCCTATGTGAGTAGGTACACTTGGGACAAAGAAGAAACATCTCTTCTAGAACTAGCATAAGAAAGCCTACCACCAAGGAATAGGATAACGGAGTGTCGGAAGAAGGAGGATGAAGTGCCGGAAAACAAAGTTCCGAAAGAAGTGTTGGGGAATAAGGTGCAGAAAGAAGGAAGGACTTGACTTGTGCTTGGAGGATACTCTTGTCAGGGGTCTAGGGTTTGATATTGATCAATAGAAGCTTCAATAAGAGAAATTCACTCAAGGGTTTTTCTCTCAAGAGAAGAGAGGTTTTGGCTCTGGCAGACAACCAACTTCATGTGTTCTTGTTTTTATGTTTTGGTATCAGTTTGATGAAATACACACATATTCACTAATAAAAAGAAGACGAAGAATATACTAATAAGGAAAAGTAAAAATACTCCAAAAATTGTTATCAAGCAATGGAGAATCACACTGCACTACTTTTCCCTAAGATTCTTCAACAACATGAAGGGACCAAATTCATGACTTTTGTTATAATCAAGAAATGAGTACCTGAACCATACCACTCATGGATTCTTGTAGCATAATTCAGTCCCCTAAAGTAGTTGTCGACTTTTTGAGGTAGAGTAAACGACATATGACAAGACGAGTTCATGATTTTGAAATAACCAAGGTAATGAAATTAATTTGAACTTGAGAATAGGGAATCGTGTATGGTTTTTTTCAATTGGGTAGAATCACAAAATTCTAGTTAGGTTAGCAACATATTATCGTTTGACTGTGAATTATATGGTGTGGATTTATGTCCTGTAGAAATGCTAAATAATACGAAAATTGTATAGTTTTATAACATGTTGTTGTGAGGATTGATAAACAATACATGGTTCTATTTGGTTTGCTACATGGTGAATTAAATTCATTACTTATCATATTGTTTCATTCAGTGTGTTGCGTCATTAAGAAGGTTGATTGAAGATTCTATTAACTGCATTGAACTATTGTGTATTGGGAAAACTTTTTGTGAAACCCTAGAATCTTTGTGTAAAAAAAATTCCCTAGAAAATATTACATAAAATAACCAAATAAGAACCATAATCATGAGCAGGAGATTACCATAAATATATAACTCATATTATATAAATAAAATTGCTTGAAATATAAATATATTTTATTACATTTCCATTAAAAATTTTAATGAAAAAATAAGTCATTATTAGAAACAAAAATGTGGTGAGAAATGACCATAGAAGTTGTAAACATATATAAAAAAGTTCAAGGTATGGGATAAATTTTCCCATTAAATTAAATACATGACACGCTTATAGCCTTCAGAATACAAACTTCTTGACAGAAAGTATTCTTGGCAAATAAATTTTAAATATAAACAACATATGGCCCTAGTCTCTTGCTCTCGAACATAGGAGTCATGATCATGCAGACATGAAATTCAAGGGTTCAAGAACATCCAACCTAAAGAGGAAATACGAATGTCCTGTGAGTTGCAGAAAAGCCCAATTTTGAATTATGAAAATAAAAATGATTCGAATAGCTTTGCAGGAGTATTACCTACATGTATGCAAGGAAGTAAAACTATGTTAAAAATTGGTTAATAAAAACTTAAACCATGTGCTCGGGTAAACCTTGTGTAACCAATTTACAATGTGTTAATAAATGGCAGAAAACATGCTCTTAGATTTGGAGAATAAAACTAAAAAATTATTTAAGGAATAAATATAATACATTAGGTTATAAACCATGCAAAAATTTATATGACATAATCGCAGAAAGAAGAATGGTACACATTCTGTATAAGAAGAATAATATATGTGTATGTGTGTGTACTCTTATGAAAAGAGGAATTCTTGTAGCGGGATAAAACCCTAAAGACTTTAAAATGATATTATTATGAAAAAAATGAGTTGCAGTCGAGCTCACAAAAAAATATTATACAAACTATATTGGTAGGGCTTATAATAAAAACCCATTTGTAACTTCATTCATAATCTATATAGGGTTAGGGCTTTAGTTTAGAAAACTCAGTCATAACCGTAGACACGAATGTATGCAATAAGTCTATCTATAAACATAGAATCAAGGCTAAATAGATAACATGTGACAAATACAAGAGGATTTACTCTAGGCATGGGAAGTTTTGACTAGCAAGTTATGCCATGGAAGAAACCCTAACCCCACAACATGAAAATGACTAACAACTTCTACAACCATGCACGGATAAATTTGTAGTTCAGAATATGATATATGTATGAAAATAAAAAGAGATTTTACAAAAAGTTTTGAATAAAATTTTATATGGACACCTGAGCTAGTTAGTGTACTCGTAAGATCATGGTCATTAACAAGTTATCAGTGCATATTCAAAACCAAGTAAAGGGAGAAAATCCAAAAGAATTCACAGCCAAAACAAAATCGTCGAGCCAAGAAATTCCCAGAACAAGGGGTAAATACATTATTATGTTTGTAACAGAGAAGGAAAAGACAATTTGAAACGTAAGCCATAATATTAACTAAAATTAACATAAACTCTACTGAATGAAATAATTTACCCTTAATGGAAACACTTGGTCATGACAAAATGACTCTAGAATCGAATACTAAAAATTGTAGTGTTGGATTGAGGTCAATATAACCTGGAATCCTTTCAACAAACAAATTTGGAGGTCGAATGTCAAGGCATGGGTGTAAACTTGTCGCACAACTTGCATAGCTTTATCCAAAGGTCATAGAGCAAGTGAATGAATTCATGAGATTGAATGTGAATGGTAGCCAATGAAACCCAAAAATAATCATAGGCAATACAAACCATAGATCCATCAAGATTAATTCCTAACCATCGATCATAGGGTTTGAGGTTAATGTCATGGCATCATAATAAATTAACATGTGGAAACTGACACACATATGTTGCAGGTTCATCAATAGTCTAGAAAATTCATAAAGGAAATGTACCACATGGAGCCTGGAAATAAAGGTTTGTAACATATATTAATAATTGTTGAAAACACAACTATATAACGTGAGCTAGGTGTAAATACATATGTTGATCTATGCTAGTCACAAGACTTTAAATAAGTGCAAGCAATTCAACCTTGATCCATTGTAAACCATGTTACAAGAACTACAAGTGTATGAGATAAACATACCCAACTTTCATTATTCTACCATATGGAAATTAAGACTAAATGAAGGTCCTAGTAACTCCATATAATATAAAAGGCATGGGAATAATATATAAGTAGAAAAAATTAACTTAACCAACCAAGAGTTACAATAAATCAAACTTTACATGGAAGAGGAATTCCTAGTGTGTTAAATTAAATGTATACAATGAATACACCGGTAAACCTTGAATTTCATAATACAATTGGGAAATGAGGCTCTTATTAGAAGTCAGGGTATGATATTTAAAGGAAAAGATCTTGTACTTAAGTGATAAAAATAATGAAGGGGTCATTTGCAAATTGATCAGAAAGAGAATACAAAGTAACAATTAATGACAAAATATACTTATATAAAAGAAAGGATCAAATAGAAGTATTTAGACTATATATATATATATATATGCGTTAAATGAGGTTCATTGCAGTCATTGAGGGAACTGAGCATGTTACAAGTGGTATCAGGGCATGGTTCTATACTAGACCTAGATGGGCTCAAGAACAAATGAAATGGGGGCTTTGACAATATGTTACAAAGTGGTATTAGAGCTAAGGATCGACACTAAAATTGGATGGGATCGAGTATAGGAAATAACTTAAGTTCTAAATTAATATTTATGCATGCATGTGTACTTATGTGAATCATTTTGTTGTGTATATGAATACATTGATGTTACTTGAATAATTACTTGAGTTTGATGTAGGAATATAAACATGCCAAACAAACATGTCGGATGTTGACTAAATTTCCCAGAGCGACCCAATAGAATTGCAAAATTTATGGATGAGTGATGCAACCATAACTATGAGGGTGGATATATTAACTTATCTCTTGTTAGTTTTAATACTTTTCATTAATGTTTTGAGAATTTGTCATATGTCGATGAATAATAACATAGATATGAAAAAACTGTGAGATGAAATAGTTCAAATATGCATGTCCATTGAATAGATATTAAATAATGATATGTTAGATACATGAATATGTGTTAGGGGCATACAATGATGGATGTGCATGCATAAATACTCGGACTAGTCTATTGTCATAACATGATTCAGATAACTGATAGTGGTTAATGGTGAAAATGTAACCAGGAACAGGTGGACAACATGATTGGGAAGCTAATGAAGGTGTTGCATGTATCCTTGTGGAATCAAGGGTATGGAAGCTAAGGTGTTGATGATAGAATGTTATGAGTGGCACCTATGCATTTTAATATGCATGTTGTGACAGTGTTGTGAGTGCACTTCTCCTTGGGTCACCTTGTGGATGGATGGAGCCCTAGAGGGAGGAGTGTAGGGACAAGTGTTTGTGTGTGGGTTCTGGAGAGTACATGGATCCCAAAAAGTATATTAAACTCCAATAATCCACAAGGCTCTTAGACATCCTTGTCCAACCCAATGTGCATACCCTGGAAGGATAGTGGCACAACTTGAGTGACTATTGTGATAAGAGAAGGGGGGTACACTACCTTGAGTCAAGTGGGTTGATGGGTGAATGTGACACTATTGGTTGGAGGTTGTTGGGGTTGATATGTTGACCTTGTTTTTGTTCAATATTAGTTATGTATCATACTTGGATATTTGTAAGCCAATGTATTTGTGGAGTCATGGCCCAGCATGAGAATGACCCACTTAACAAAACAAAATCAGTAGATCCTATGGCTAAAAGAAAATAAGAGGTTTGTTATCAA